>BGZK01000028.1:600000-1117501 GCA_005406025.1 Eumeta japonica
AATTTAGGTACTAAGATTCATATTATTTTGTGACCGGTATCACATCCATACTCAGTATACTCATAACACCATATCCAAATACTTACTGGCACTAAATCGTCATACACGTTGTGTTGTGATTATTTTCGTAAATGATCTGCATGGGCACACCTTACAAAGAAGTGCTATAATACATATAAAGTGGGCGATGTGTTGGTTGCACTGAATACACAACGAGTCGGAAGGAAATCAATGCCACACATTTCAGGACGGTTCATTAATCATTTATACAGTTATTCATCTTTCTTATTATGATTATTTTAATTTTTATTGCACTTGTTACTATATGACTCTACTGTATGATTCATTGTGCTCATTAGAATATGATTCTCTATACCAGGGAAAAGTGACGATTGCTGTTCATTTACATACATATCACATAGTGTTTAAAGAATAGGCTTATCGAGGCCAGTTTTTTTCTTAGGGAGGGGGTTGGTCCATGTTAAGAAAAACGCTTTGACAGAAAAAAGAATTTTACTTAGTAGTTATATTTTATTAATAATTTCTTGTACAGTAAATATACAGAAAGGACCGCGTTTTTATTTTGTGGTATTGGGGGGGGGGGGGGATTCCCAAATCACCCCTTCTGCATATGCCCATGATTTTAAGCATGAATGATACATCTTCCTCTAGAAAACTCGGTTGTAATATTAATAAAAAACCAATATTCTATAATAGCCCATCATTGACCGTAAACTTTTTCAGAGAGGGTATGCTTGAATTTTTACATCTGTTTTGTTGTTTTTTATAAATTCAATGAACCCTGATGATATATAATTAAACATATTTAAGGTGAAACTCTGTAAACCAGCTTGTTCATGTTTTAATACTTTTAATTTTTCTAAATTTGAAAAATATGTTGTTCAATGTTTTCAGATGGTGAACAAGAAGCCAGTTATATACCATTAGAAACCAAAAAAAGTTCTAAAATAAAAAATCCTTTGGACCCTGGCGAATTCAATCCTTTCAAATATGACTCATCAGATTCTGAAACAGAAGAAGATCCGAAACAAGAGCTTTCTCAATATACTGAAATCACTAATGTATGGAAAGAAAATTTATTTTTTTCAGAAGGTGATAAAAGACTTAAAGGTTAATATTTATTTTATTTATTTAATTTTACTCATTTAGTGTCACTTATAGCTAGTTAAAAATATGTATATGTAGATTGATGAGCACTGAAATATAACACTAGCAAACATTAAAGGTGGGTTGTATCACATGATTGATTAATATCGTAACACTTATTAATTTAATGAATGTTAACTCATAACGCCATATATGTCCATTATTTCAATGGCCCAATAAGCATCTATTAACGTTAATAAGTTTGTAGAAACAAATGTTTTTACCAGAAAACAGGAAAAAAACATTTTACATAAAAATGATTTCACTTCATGAAAGTCAAGAATGTTAATGGAAATAAATGTAATATTATTTAAGATTTCAGAGTATTTTTAATCGACTTAGTACCATTTTAAAATTAAGTGCAACTAAAGTCCATATCAGTGGAACATTGCTCTATGTCCATTGTCTATATAATATTCTTCAAAAACCAAGATTTATTAGAAATTTCTTTCTTTAGCTAAGTAATGATTATAAAGCATGTCTACATTCATGCATCTTTTTGTAAATAAGTAGAATACTTTTTAGAATGGTTATAGGTCAATAATTGTATAATTAGATTGGAATTGCAGATAAAATAATTAATTCTTTTTTAAAAATAACTGAATTAAATTGTAAATGTCATCTACTATGCATGACTTTAGGTTATTGTCAACATATACTTATTGTATGATAACTAACATTGAGTCATTAACCTATATATTACATATAGATATTATTTACTTATTTATTAATAAATTAGCATCCTGCCCTCGAGGTCATCCACGTGGAATAGAATGTGTTCCTTCCTCTTTTATTTTGAACACTTTAGATTGTGTCCCCCTTTCAATTGTGGTCGCGGCACATTTCCTAATTTTGATCTTTGAATAATTTCCTCTTAATTCTATTGCCTATCCTACAATTGGTCTCGACCCCGGTTCTGTTTTCAATTTTGGTACTGATCCCAGATGTGAACTGTGTTCCCCATATCGTTTTCAATTCCGATACCGCTACCAGTCCCAATTTGTATTATGCTAAATCAAATATTAGTATCAAAATAAAATATAAACTATATTACTCAGAGATAGTGTGTGTAGTTTAAAATAAAAGAAATTTTGAATCAAAGGTACCTTGTGTCCTTTTCTGTACCCCTCACAATCTGTATGCAAAATTTCGTGATTATCAGTCCGACAGTTAAAACTTGAAAGAGTAACACACAAACAAACTCACTTGCGCATTTGTAATATCATTCACTAATGATTTTGGTACTAAATGAACTCATCTATGCACATCATGTATTGAATGAAATTGGAGTATTCATAACATTTTTGTAACAGATAATATTCAATATGCATTTATTATGTGACATTGTTCAAAATTAATCACAACAGTCTTCATTATAGTAATAACCTGCTTTTAAAAACAAAATGCATTAACCAAATCATAATATAAAATTAAAACATTTTAAAGCTTCATGTAGGGTGCATCAAAAAAAAAATTTTTTTCTTTAGCAAAGAGCTTTAAAAGTTTGTTTAAGTATAAAAGTAAGCTTACTAAAACATACAAGATTTTTTGTAACTAATTTACATTGGATTGTTATTATTGGTCTTTTTTTTATATAATAATTTGGCTAACGTTGCTGATGCACATGAACTAATTGTAATTAATACTGTGGGTTGATCTTTGGTGAGGCAATTATAATATTCCACAAGCAATGCTATAACGCATACTCCTCATTCAGCTGTCATTAGTTACTTTTAATGTTTTGAAAAATTCCATCTTTATAATTCTCATCACTAGAGCGTGTTAAAAATCTTAGATGGCACTACTAATTTTATCTTTGTTAAGACTAGAAGTTCTACTCTTAACCTCAAAAATCAGTAAAATTTTCATTTAATTTAACTTTGCTATTGATTAACCTTTGAACAAGTGGATTTATGACCTAAGAGCATTTTTGTGGAGTATTTAATTTTTTTAACATCAGAATGTCTGGAGACATGATATGTGTGATATAAAAATATATTGTTAGCAAGTTATAAAATTAATAATTTCTTACTCATATTAAAAATTAAAATGTGCAATGTGGGTTCTCTTTATACTAATATTAAGAAGTCATGTTTTAACAGGCTTATTTTTAAACTTAACAAAATTTTCTTGTTAGTGAAAGAAAGAAAATTATTTTTTTAATCACTATTAAATAGTTTGTGTGGTATAGTAATTGCATTTATCATAAAAAAAAAATGAGAGTCTGAAATATATTTGTAATGTACACGATGAATGTCTACAATGGTCTTATTTCTTAACTTAACTTGAAGTACAAATTGTAAATAAATTAATTACTTGTAAATAAATTAATGGATATACAAATTTTATCGGTGTTGACAACTCATATAATAAATGCAGTCATATTTAAATCATGGTCACATATAGTTTTAACAGTATAGTTTATATTAAAAGACTTTTTAGCAATATATGGTTGTTTTTACTTCCACAGAAGGGTTGGCTTTCTTCAGTAAAGCTAATGACCCAATCAAAAAAGAAAGACGAGATTTGAAGTCAATTATGAAGAAGAGGCTGTATAACAAAGATAGGAAAAATCAAATGTTTCAAAAGAAAATTGGCGGCAGAAAAAAATCATTTAAAAAGAGTACTCGAAGAAGAAATTAAATATATGTATATTGTTTTTAATATTGACTTGTGTGTACATGTTTCCTTACATTTACTTTTGAATCCATTTTTCTTACAAGCATGTATTTTATCCCCATTTTTTTCATCTTAAATATTTTTCAAACGGTGCGGAATATGTTATGCCATATAAGCAACGGTTGACTTTGTAGATCAGCCTCGAAACTTCAATTTGACTTCAGCTTTAATCCTTGTGAACATCATTAGGCATTTAATAAATTGGATTGAAAAGTTCAGAAAATACAATCTTAATTTATCAAATAACTTTGTAACTTTATAAATATTTTCAATTTTCTTAGAGGGTATTAAAAAAAAAAAATTTGATTTGAACATCACTATGTGTAATACCGTAAGTTAAACTCAGTATTAGTTGCTATTCTAAAATGGCATTGATCTCTCAACTCATTTTTATTACCCACTTGTTAATTTTTATCATCCATGCAATTTACTGTCGCAAACTACGAAGCGAACCATCGCATCGTCAAAATATCTACTCCATACCCTTTCGTGTTAGGGCTGCATTCGCGAACCCTATTCATGACACGCGGCGTAAACGAAAGAGTCTTAAAACCTTAGGTGGATACTTAAGAGTTTGTAGTTTATTATTTTTTATTACACTCATATTTTAGACTAACTTTTGCCCCTCAATTTCGTCCGTGAGAACTATAGAATTTGTTGAAAAGGAGTTTAGATTTTAAGTTAGATCTTAAATTACCAAACTGCCATAAACTACATCAAAATTAATTTTACTTAGCCTTTCATTACAGACTATCTATTGACCATTTTTTTATAATACATTATTATAATTTTATATTGTACATTCAAACTTAAAACTTACATTACTAAAATTGTGCATATATAAATTTGTGATGTCATACAGAGATTTGACTCGGCATAATTTTATTACATAATAATGATGTCGAAATGTATATTATTCGTCACTAAAAATATATTAAAAACAATGAATTTCATTAATATTAAAAGCCCAACTGCAAGAAAAAGAATATTGAAAAATAAAGAACAAGCTGAAAGATTATTGAAAAAATTATAAACTCAACTACTAAATGCATGCCATATCGACTGGACACTATAAATGATTTCAGAACGTTGGTTAGTGAATTCAATGACCAATCTTAGATTGTTTGTAAACCATTAACGGTTATTCAAAAAATTGTTGATATAGTTGATTAACATTTAGATGCAATAAAAAAAAATCGTCTATTTTTTGTGAATGTTAAACATAAGCGGTACAGATATGAGCAATTTTAAGTTTTTTGAAGATATTGAGCATCACAATTATTCTTAACCAGACAAGGTTAAATCAAAAATGCATTGAAAAGCATCTCTAACATTTATACTGATATATAAACTTGAAGAGTTTGTATGTTAGAATGCGTTAGCCTAGGGCATTACTAGTAGGATTTCGAAAATTATATTTGTGCTAACGCGTTTATTTAGCACAATTATAAATGCTATTATTTTTTCAAACTGAATGGTTTCAATTTGACTCAGTCATACTGTATTTTTGAAACGAAATTCGTTTTATCTTACATTACACTTAGGTGGTCTGCAGATGGGAGCTACACGAATAAAAGTAACCGCAACGAATAATGCTGACCGCTGTTGCTTTACGTCTATGCCACGCTGTATAAACATATTTTCGTCCGTTCAGCGAAATTAAGCAGCGTCGGGCACGGTCAGTACTTGGATGGGTGACCGCCTGGGATTATATGATATTAGCTTTTTTTGGTGTTGCATATTTTTATGGTAATTTATAACAAAATATTAATTATAATTTTTATTAATTTATTCCATTGTGATTGTATACAATTTCCATTTTTTTCTGCAATATTAAACAAAACTTGGATTGTTTCAGTTCTACAGGGTATTCAATTTTAAATTTTCCATATATGAATATGTGAAAGTGACATCTATTATTGATTTCATAGTTACATAATTGAACAATTTGATGAACTTAACAAAGTCTTTAATAAATAAAACAGATGGCGCTGTATAGTATTTTTTAGAATTCTAGTTAATAAAAAATATTTAGAAATTACAAAAATATCTTACCATTTATTCATTTATATTGTTATTATTTATTTAATTACATTCTAAGGTTTTATATAATTTCATTATTATTATTATTCAATTCATAAAATATATTTACATATAATGAAAGGAACTTTGTCCCAACTGTAAGTTAATGCTATTTTCTTCAGAACTGAAGTCTGATACACAAGTTAGATATCCACAAAAATCATCACATATTGTTAGCTCACATATACAGCGATTTGGGTATTTTCTATAATAAGTCATTTGCTTTTTGTAAAGTATATTATTTGGTAAAATAGAACTGATTATTGAACTCCACAAATGACCACTAGAACTCCTCAATTATATAATTTCATGGATCACAATGATATTTATTATTATTATAAACTCGGGTCTATTTCTCAGAAGAGCAGGCAGAGACTACAGATTTAACATGGTATAATCTTTACATATCTCTTGCATCATGGACATCAAATTTACCCTTTTTTAATGCCATAATTTTGTGTACTTAGGATTTTCTGGGGTACTCATGCCAAACTTTCTATTGCATACATTCGCTCTATAGATTTGTCAGTCTATTTTCATTTATGCTTTCCAAATGGCCAAACCACCGAAATATACCTTTTTCTACTCTAGTCATTACATCTTTCCAACTATATCGCTTTTTGTCATCCCTATTCCCACATCTGTCTTTTTGCGACACTCCACACATATTACGCAGAGATCGCGACTCCATCGCATTGATCCAACTTTCATTTTTCGTCTGCCATATCCAACTGTTACTTATCTTGCATGAAGGGATCAAAACCCCATTATAAATAGCGTAACCTGTTTGTGTTGTGAGATACTATCATGATTAGGACCACATTCACCATATATATATATATATATATATATATATATATATATATATATATATATATATATATATATATATATATATATATATGTATATAGGATCAAAGTGGGGAAGTCCGGCATAGATTTCGTTTATACCTCATGTTAATATATTTTATGTATACCCCGTAACTTTAGAAAAGACCTAGTGGAATTTTATGTACTATTAAAATAATATTTATAAAATGTTATTGGAATGAACTTTGTGTAGAGGTGGAAGGTCTACATTTAAAAATATATGATATAAAACTATTTTTATAGGGCAAGATCGGCACAAATGTGAATTCAGGTTCGTAAACATTTTTTATTGTAGTATCTAACAAACAAGTGTGGTTAATAAACAATGAAATAAATTCGTATTCGTTCGTAATTCAATAGTGCCCTGACACAGTTTAAAATTTTCACTGAAAGGTGAAAGGAAGAAAAACTAAGTGAAGGGAAACTAAAGGAACATTAGTTGAAACCAATAAGTATTACAAATTTGTGTTTATTTATAAAAAGAAAAGTGTGGTAGAAGTACCTCAAAAATTACAACTAACACTAATATCATAATAAGCTATGTTGTTTAGAGATATCTTAACCACATTATTAATTTATCTTATAATCTCATTAAAAATTAGATAAAAACAATGGAGTAGAGACTACTTAAATTATTCTTAATATTAATTGAAACTATAAGAACTGGAACTGTTTAGTGTTTATTTACTTCTTTTTAATAATAAAAGCACTGTTTTGAGTATGATTGCTTAACAAACTACTTTGTTTTGACACTGAATATAAATATTAACAGTCACAATAAATTATTATAGATAGCATTATAAGCAAAATAAAAAGAGTTATTTTTATTCTCAGGTTTGAACTATATTTAAAACTAAAACTTAAGTGTAGTATCTCTTTTTTTTCTGATCCATGACATTTTACACCTACCGCTTTTGTCTTTTTTCATCAACGTTCCATAACACAGACTGGTATTCTCTTAGATTCAGTTCATCTTATTTGTCTTTTCAAGCAGCTTGAAATAGGAATATATGTTGTAGGAATCAGCGGCTTCTATACAATCGCGGAAGTTTCTTACAGATAAATTGTCTTTTTTTTTAAATGACAAATACCATGTTTTTCCAATTTGCCATCTTTAAATTGAGTTAATAAAATCCATTAGGCTTGACAGAATGACCAACCAATTCCAATATTTCTTGTTTGCCGAGTTGAAATCTGTGTTCCTCCATTGTATGCAAGCTTGCTGCTATTTTGGATTCTATTTCTCGAGAAAGAGCAGTGGTCCTCCCTAATGTGTTAAAATTCAATCTTATTCATGTACATTTTAACATGAGTTTATTCTCTAAAAAATGTTTCTTTTATTGTTTTGACATATGTTTTTATGCATACATACATACATACATATGCTCTATTTCGACAGTCGGTCACTCTACTGCTATAGATAATTACACTGAACCTATATGTGATTTAGTCTGTCTATATAGACGTACTATATGTCTAAATTAGACATATGGTATATTCGATGACTTGATTTGACGATAGGCATTGTTTTTATTTGGCAATTTTTTTACCTTTTCGTGCAAAAGTAGAAAAAATTAAATTTCAAAGTAAATTAAGTATTTATTTATATTTTCAATAAATGTTGAGAAATCAAATCATATAAGATTCAGAATCAGATTTACATGTTTGTTCCTTCTATAAGTTTGTAACAATTTCATTTACTTATTAAATTTTCTTTATTTTTTTGGTTATGCAGTTAGATTAATAGTTTGTAAATTCATTTCAGTGCATTTTTGATGTTCATGTAGTAGATGAGAACTGTGAATTTTTTTCATTATGAGAATGAAATAAATTATAATGAATACAGAGATATTTAATTAAAAAAAAATAAAACATCATAATAAGTTTATTTAATAGCCTGAAAAAGCATTTTGCATATTATCGTTTCTTCCAAGTACTCTTCTTTCTTGCACCTGGTTGACCAGGTTTCTTACGTTCTCGCCGGCGATAATCACGCGTTAGTAAGCCAGCTACATGCATTTTGTCCAACATATCTTTATCCACAAAACTACGTAAACCCCAAGCAATGCCCCAACGTATTGCGCCTGACTGACCTGTGTATCCGCCACCTTCAATAGTTGCTTCAACATCAACACTATTTTGCATACCAGTGAAAATCAATGGAAACAAAACTTGTTCTCGTGGTTGTATATCAGCAAAGTATGTTAAATCTTTACCATTGATTATAATTTTACCTGTACCAGGAGAACGGATGGTCACTACACCCCTGGCAGATTTTCTTAAGCATTCATAGGTGGTTACATATGCACGGCCATTTTCATCGTAATTAGGTTTGGGTATTTCCAATGCAAATCTCTGAGAGCTTAGCGATTTTCTGTACTTTTCAATAAACTCTTTGTGTCTATATGAATATGGTAAAGCTACAAGCCTATCCATGGCTCCAATAAAATTATTATATTTTAAATCAGAAACTTTTTCAACTAATAATTTTTCTAAATGATCTTTTGTTACCCATAATGTAGCATCTAAATTTAAAGAAGCATTGGGATCAGGAACTGCTTTCTTGCGTCTTACTTTATCATCGAACCGGTACAGATCTTGCATATTTTCTACAATGTCATAGAGAAGTTTATAAAAATTTGGGCTACCTGTATAAAATAAAAAATGAAAAGGTCTGCCAGCTTCATCAAACTCTGCAGCTTTACGCGTAGGAAATACTTCTTCTGGGGGTTTCATAAGAGGCCTTGCGGCTGGATCATATATTCCACTAGGAAATAGGTATTCAATAGCGCGGTCTACGTCTTTCTGAGTAAAGGTTTCAGGATCTTCACCCATCATGTTTGCAAGATGTCTTTTACCAATTTTGTATTCAAATTGTTGTTTTTCCATAAATTCATCATGTTCTTTGGCTCTTTCTAAATAAGCTTTCATTGCTTTGTTGATTTTTTTGCCCTTATTCAAAGTTTCCCAATCAGTCATTTGCTCAAAACCGGATTTTTTTTCTGTGGTAGAACTATACATTTTATTAATATTTAAGTAAAAAGGTGCACATTTTTTTAGGGGTATTTGTAAAATGGGCAATCTCTTGATTTCTACGTTTAAGAGTGATATCATTGGTTTGGTAAAAGCTAGCATTTTTGCTTTTTTTTTATTAATTTCACTAGTACAAAAACATTAGGTTAATTAACTTCACGTAAGAATTCAACGTTCTTTAATAAAATTCTTACCGTCCAGAACGTTAAAAATTCGAGTTGTTATGATAATTTATGGTTGGAAATATTGAATACTCATTTCATAATTAATAGGAGTAACTATTTTTACTGTTTTCTTAAGAAATATCGAAAGCAGCAATATCATAAAAGGATAACAGAATCATTATCCACAGAGTATGAGAATATTATGCTGATTTGGGCGTTTTACTAGCAAGTCTTACGAGTCTTATTAGCCAATTCAAAATGAAATTTAACCACAGAAAAAAAACCTGCAATTTTATTTCAATATTTTATAGTTTATTGCAAATGAAGTTACATTTATTAAAAACTAGCTGTCCCGCCCGCTTCGCTAGGTAATTTTTATCTATTAATAAAATGGCGAAGGATTTACGGAATTCGAAAAATGAGTAGCCTAGAACCATCTACAAATCATTCCGCATCGAATGGTCCCAGTCCCATGTCTATACGTTTAGTAGTTTTTACGTGATTGGCGAACAAAGACAACCTATTTTCATTATATTTGTATAGATTATATATTTAAAAAACGTAAGTACTAGATTTTATTATAAGGATAAAATGTCCACGTAAAAAAAATATACCGTATTTGTTATTGTCTAGTAACGTATTACGCAATCATTATTGCAGTTTTAGTTTATATTTTCTATATTATAGATTATAATTGAAATTAATAAAATCCGACGATTCTTTTTTTTTATGTATCCACCTAACAATTACTTCAACCGAACATGCAAACTGACGCATATTATACTAAAAGATGGCTGTTTTATTTGTTCACTAAGCATCAAAATTCCACGATAGTTTTCTTAAGAAACTCACACATGCATAAGTCTAGTATACTTAGTTTTCAATTTATTAACTGTTCCATTGTATGCCTTTAAAGTTTGTCTAATAAAATACTAGTTGATATTTTTGGTTCATGAGACAAGCGAAAAATATGGTTTTACAAAAAAATATATTTTAAACGCACTTTTTTTCGTGTTTAAAAATGGTATTCTTAAGTATTTATCTAAAAAATAGAAATTATAAAACATCCAGTTACAAATTATGTTCAATCATATTGTTTTTGGTATCGTTTAATTGACTAGCATATGTAATAAAATTTGAGTAAATATGAATTCTAACTTTTGGAATCCAAACTTATCAAACATAACATATATGTGTATAGTGTAAACAGAGTAAAATACTCATATTAATTTGCTATAATACGTACAATGATTATTTATTAATATTAAATATAAATGAAATTGTTCATTCTGTCGATTTATTTTTGGTGGTTTGGCATTTATTTATTTTCGTATTAAACATATCATATTAAAAAAAAGCGTGTTAATATATTGTGTTGGATCATGCTTTAAGGGCATTTATTTAACTTTGGTCATAAAATATTTGGAATTTGAGTTACATTATAAATATTTAAGAAATGTAATGAGAGCTAAAAGATAGATAGTGTAAAAACTTTAAAATATTACGTTCAACTTTTTACATTATATGGTTAACATATTTATAATTTCCACGAAATACAATCGGATTGTTATATCCTAATGAACGCTTATCAACGCAAGCTCAATGAGTCGTTTTTTTAAGTGGCTTTTAAAATACTTTAGAATCGAAAAACATCATTTTGGAGTTGCTATGAACGTTGACAATGCGGTCAAAATTGTGAACAACTTTTTTTTATTGTTCGAAAGATTTCTTCTATTAAAAGTTCTTGCAATGGTCAAAAGTTTCTATTGCGGTGAATAATTGTTGTACCCTAGATTAACAATGATTCTGTCACATTCTCTTGGACAGCAGCGTAGCTAGCATGGGTAGCACTCGGGGTGAATATGTAGTGTCACCCCAAAAATTTAAGTAGCAGTTACTCAATCTGCCACAGTTTTATTTTTAATTTTTATAGGAAGAACTGTTAATTATATATGTAATAATATATATAAATAATGATATATATATAATAATAAATAACTATACATAAATAATAATATAACATTTATATAAATAGTTCACAGAGACAAATTTGTTTTTAATTATTTGCAACGAAACTAAAGCAGATAATGAAAAATTGAAAAAGACCTTTTTTGTGTAGAATTTTTTTCCTACAACTTTTTTTTAAGCTCTTTTTTTTATTTCTCACTGTTATCGAGTTATTTTGAAAAAATGCGTTTTTCAACCCTTTTTTTATTTTTTTTTATTCTTTTCCCGTCAATGTAAATTAAAATTTCTTATATGTTATCATTATTTTTGTAATTACGAACATATTTTTACATATTGCGCCAAAACTGGTTAGATCATGTTTAATTGGAGATTTTATTGGACAATTTGTGAATTTACAATTTACGATCGAGTGAACTTAGGTGTTATTCGTAAATGGGTGGCACTCAGTGCGAGCCACCTCTGTCGCCTCCCCCTAATGACGCCACTGGCACTGCACTTGGAAAAGTCTTGACTTCAATCTATCTCAAACATAATAGCGTTCTATATTTTTTAAGCTTTCTTCTATTTTAGAAGCATTTTTTGGTCTTCTCAAACAGAATCATTTGAAAGTGATTATTTCTTCATTGAGCTTAAAACATACTTCAAGTTTTGTAAGCACCTGGTTATTGAAAGGATCAAATTATGACACGAGTCCATGAATAGTCCGTCCATTCCATAGAATATTATTATATTTTAATTTTTTTCATCATATGCTAAGAGGGGTGTCCGAATGTCCAACCCCCCTCTCTTGAAAATATCATCCCTCTTTTGTTGATAGCCTTTTTTAACTTTAACTAACTTTAATCAAGGGTAATGGAAAATAAGATATTGAATTCATTACCAACCGAATTTGTAACTTTACGTCTAATAAGAAATGAAATGTATATTCTTAGTTTTGATTTTCGCAGTTTCAATAATAATTATAATACAAATTGTTTTAATTTTATTTATTAACTGTTAAATTTTGTAATTAAGGTGATTGAATTTTCCCAGAAACACACTTTTTAAATATTTTTGTTTATTTTACGAAACAAAGGTTTTGATCGAATTTTCTTACGCGGTATAATTGTTAGTCTCTTTCTTGTTTTACAAATTTTAACAACATCCCATTTACAGAATGTTGTTAAAAAGGTTTTTGGTAAATAGAATTATATTAATTTTTAAGTCGTTTGAACTTATGTTGATGTTGTTAAAATTTGTAAAACAAGAAAGAGACTAACAATTATAAATTATATGGATTTTTTCGGGTCTGGTAAATGAATTACACACATATTTTTGGATTTGGTAACTAAAATCAACTGTGCGATTGGAAATCATAGGTCTACATTAATAACCTGATTAAAGACTGTTGCTAGTTAACCCTAATGGGCAGAACATAAATTGTTGAATGAAATTATGAAATAAATACAAATTATCACATCAATAATTATTATATTAGCATATACGGTGCAATCACGTTATATGTATTATTAATGCAATAAGATTCGACTGTAATGATCATAGTGAAATCAGAAAATAATTTATTTAGATTGAATGACAAGACTAAAGAAATTAATAATTCTAGTAGAAGTGAGTATTTCTCCAATCAATTTATATTAAGGTCATCATATACCATTATCTTACTTTTTTTCCTTTCTTTTGATTGTATTTAACTTCAAATTTACTACATTGTAGAACTACATAAATCGTTTTTCTTGCTAATATTGACGTAGTGCAATAAATAATACATCTATTAAATGAACTTACAATTTTCTAGTTATAAAAACCTTAATAACATTATGTAGTTTCAAGCAATATTTTGTTAAACATAGAACATATTCAATATTCTTGTTGAAATCAATATGATTCAAAAACAACTCAATTTGGTATTGGTGAACTATATTTACTTAACCAAACATCCTAGTTTGTTTTTGGAAGTTATATTTAAAAAAATCTTGGTATCTCTGTTGACACCCTTATTTTTTGAAATTTAGAAAATATGTATATTTAGAATACAATTAAAAATATTCAAAATTAATTGAAAATTTGTTGTGTATACTTTTTTCTTTGCCCAACATAAAAAAATGGAGGTGAAGCGTTATGTTTGTATGGTTCATTGATCATCGTTATTTTTGAAATTGTTTGACTTTCGTAGTGTTCCTTGTTGTGATTGGACTCTATACATTCTATTAAACATTTTTTCGTAAATAGAGTTGGTAATTGGTTTATAATAAGTTCATTGTTACCTTTAAATTACCAGAAAAAAATGAGGTGTGTGGTATTAACTACGAGCTTAAACAGCTATGTTATTGACATAAGTATTTGTTACGTTAATAGTTTATTACAATTGCTAGCAGATACTTTTTTCTGTTAGTGGTACGTTGTTTTACAATTGCCTCAAGTACATTTTATAATTCCCACTGCTTGCAAGGTAGATTGTACGGGATAGAGATATCCATCACAATACAATCAATGTTTCTGTTTCTATCTTCTATTACAGATTAAGAGACGATGATATGTCTGACAGTGATAGCGAGGATCCATCAAATAACATATTATCTTGGCGTAATGATAACACAGTAAGTATGTTAAATGATATATTGATATAGTGAGAAGTTTCCATAAAAATATTTATGATGGAGATATGTATATGTATGTATATATGTAATAAAATATTAGGTAATTCATGGATGCAAGTATGTTGTGATCACATTCGTGGTTGATTTTTCGAAAGTATTAAGTACATCTAAAATATTAGCTATTTGTCTCTATTCCTTTTTCATTCTTTTAATTTTACAACAGAGAAAAGAATCTCACTTTCACTATGATAGGCTTAAGAATAAAATTAATATGAATATTAATGAGTCATGAATAAAAATATTCTATTAAAAGCATGTCCAATATGATTTTTTTGATTATTATTTGTCTTAGAATTTAGGTATGTAATTCGAAATGAGTAAAATAAGGACTGCTAGGGTTTTCCAAATGGACATTACTGTTGCACAGTCTCCTATAACAAAATTATAGGAAATATTGTTACAATTTGATTGATATCTTTGATGAAGTCGGTTAATACTCTCTGTACATTTGAGAGAGTACACAAAACTACCACAATTGGTCCAGTAAAATGACTACAGTAAGGTTGAGCCAGTACACAACATATGAGTAAAGACAGCTACCTTGCTTATATAATACTTTTTTTTTTTGTAATTTTAATTTTAGCTTAGAAAATATTTTTGTATTTTTTTTTTAGTTACCACACTTTTCTAGTATAGAAGTACTAATTACATATTACCATGCGATGGCGTTTAAAATATTATCATATTAATTGTACATTATTGATTACTAATCCCTCATTATCACTAAATGCAACGTTAAGAGTCCAAAAAAAAGTCAACTTTTTTTTGTAAGGTGTAAATTGATCAAGCTATCATAATATGGTGTATTAGCTTTGATAATCTTTAATTATAAAATAACTAATGTGCTATTTCAGTACAGCCCAAGTTGCACTGTTTTTTTGTTAGGCAATGAGGGTGTGTTGTACTTTGTTTTCTTAAAATACTTCTTATAGAGTTCATATAAAGATGTATGAGCTTTGATTTCATTTATAAAAATTATAATACTGTCTATTTTTTTGGCAATAGAAAATGTGATGTGATTGTGAATAAAATGTTTATCCACAGATAATACAAACAAAAAGTGTTACTGGTATGAATTATCATACTAATGCTCATAGGCATTTTTTGAAAGATTCATACAACCAAAAAGATGAGAGAAGAAAAAGGTCTCCTTTGTCTGTGTGCAGTGTAAGAAGCTGTCAGCAATCAGTTGGATTGCCAAAATTTAGCAACTTTTCTAACAGAACAATGGTTGATCGTACACGTGGTGCTTCCCCCATGTCATTAAGGAGTGTCTCAAATTTTGGTTTGTAAATAATAAAATGTTGAATTATTTGACAAATGTAATTAATACTTAGTAAATAATAATTAGCATTGGACTCATTCTTCAATTTTTAATTGCTTTAATAAATACTACAAAAAAAAAAATAAGTAGGGTATATTTTTTTTATTTCAGGGTCTACTGTAAGCACCCAAGATGTTAAAAATGTATTAGAAACTTACTTAAAAAATTGCACAAAAGAAGATATTAATGACTTTATGCGTATTATCAAAAGGAGAGTTCGTAGAAAAAGGCCAAAAATTAAAAAAATGAGATCACTCACAAAGGGTGCCCACAGGAGATATGGAGGTGACTCTGGGGATCACTGTAGTAATTCATCTGATAGCAGTGTAGAGTCCAAATCAAGCAGACATACTGTTGCATACAGAAGTACAAACTTTAGCATCCAAAACCAATCTAGCAGGCTGAACAGAAGGAATCATGACAACAAATTATTAACGTCAATGGAAACAGCTACCACCAGCAATATTTTACAATTCAAATCCAATCACACTATTGATAATGATGTCGATGCTCTTCAAACAAGGGATTGGGACGTCATGTCGAGTACTAATATTGACAGTCGAACTATAACCAGAATGCCAGTAGATGATGATGTTAGATCAGTCAGAACTTTACCATCAACATTCAACTCTAATTATAAATTTAAGAATATGTTTTCTTTAGGTTCTAAAGTATATGATAATAGTCAGAATAGTAAACGTACTAACTGTTTGTCTAAAACACGAAATGAACATACTTTAAGGAGGAATGCTTCAATGTGGTCATTGAATTCATTTGGCAGGTCCATTCCTATATTCTCTAGTGAAGAAAAAGACACAGGAAATGAAACCTCCGATGACCAATTAGCCTGTTCAAATAAGAGCAGCTGCTATAAGTTTTATGATAAAAATAAACATACCAATGTTAATAATGATAGAAATCATAATAATGATAATATTAATCTTGCAAATCCTAAAAATTTTTTCAGAACATCTAACAGCTATGCTAATGACAACAGATCTGTCAGATCTGAACCATCAATATTTAAAAATGACAGAACTTTATCTAAATCTAAAGCTCCTTCAAAGAAGTCATTAGACGTGGTGCCTAGAGTGCTCGTTAATGCTACATCTCAAAATCGGTCTGTAAACAATTTTCCTTCAACATCACAAATCGATAACTCTTCAATGTACAATAGTTCAAGATTAGGAAAGACTTTCAATAATTTGATTCGGGTACCACCCATAGAAGAAACAGATGAAAATGATGATGTCCCAAATGAATGCTCAACAACAATCAAGGACAATAGTTTAATTGAAAATCAGCTCAAATTAGGAGAAACAAATAACATTAACGCCAAGGAAAAGCAAATCTACATTTTTGGACGACACGAACAAGCCTGTATGGAACAGAATGAACGATCGCTAAACGTATCAAAGAAGGGGGACAATGGTAATGTTTCTGTCCAATATATGCCTTCGATATTTAGCTATAATAGCAATATGTGTTCAAAACCCGTTGCCAATACTAGAAATGTGTTTGGTGTGAAAATGAGAACCTCTAGCAATACTTCGCTTCAAAATAGAAAGCTGGCTGATTTGACTTCAAGATTTAATAATGAAGTTACCTCAGGTGTACCTCTGAAAGTGATGAATAATCCAATTTCTAAGTCTTTCATTACTGGCGAACAGGAGAGTGGTTTCCGCAAAGATGAATTACTGGCTTCTAGTAGTGCTGCTGCAATAAAAAATAAAAATAGATGTGGAAATATAATCAATGACAGAGATGTTGATGAAAATATTATATTTTCTAAATCTGATGGTCTGAGGGTGAACCCAAATGATCAACAAAGACAACAAAACATTACGTCCGGGTTGCATGTATCATCATCGAAAACAAAAACTACATCTGACTTTATTTTTGCTAAACCAAAAACACCTAGGCCCCAAATCACATCTAAATCAAGGAATTATAGTATACCCCAGGAAAACCCATTTAATAAGGAAGCAAGAATTACCAAATTGTCAAATAATGTATCTGAGTTAATGCAACAATCTGATGAAGAGGAAAACATATTTAACAAATGTAAAAGAAGAGCTAATGAACATAACCATGTTGAAGATGGTGGATCAGAACAAAACTTACAAGATAGTACTACTATATCTGAATCATCAAAATCAAAAGGCGAAGCCATGAATAATTCTGTTTTCATTAAACCAAAAACACCTAGACCCCAAATCAAAGCCAAACCTAAAGGTGATGTTAAGTCTAACAAAAATCAATCATATAAAATGTCCAGAAGTTCCGATTTATCAGTTAATACATCTGAATTAACACATCAATCCGCTGATATATCGATAAGACCGAGTTTCATAAAAAGAAAACTTTTCACTCAAACCTTGGAAATCACAGAGAACAGTCAAAATGACAGTCCTGAAAGCTTACCACACAGCCCAGTTTGTAATATATACAGTATGAAACCTAATAGTCATAAAGCTTATCGTTCACTTTTACCTAAATCATTACTGCGAGTCGATGTTGACGATCATGATCTACAAAGAAATCAGTCTAATATGTCACAATTGGTTCAAAAGATTGTTCCACAGAAACGTATCAGTGCCTTAACACAGAATGTACAGGATTCAAATAAGTTGCAAGATGAAGAAAACTCCGATGATGACAGATGGGATGTTACATCGATTATGTCAATGCACAATAAGGATGACATCAGTGATACTTACAGTGACACTGGCAGTGATCATGTGAACCTGAACTCAAATAATGACTTTGAGTATAATCAAGAAGCTAAGTTTCATACAAATTCTCGAATGGAATTGAAAAAATTGGCAACACAGCAATTGAATAATTTAAAGAAGACCGACAAACCTAAAAATGGAGTACAAAATTCTGGTGAGTGTAAGTTTGGTATGTCAATAAAGTATTTGTAGTGTTCAACTTCTTACGAGTTCCACACCATAGAAATTTAAAATGTAACCTTTGTGTGAGACCAATTTTGATCAACTATTGAGATATCATATCAAATTTTTTCATATATGAAAAGAATGTTAGCACCTAGGATTTATTGTCTAGACCTACTGTCTTAAATTATTAACCATAATGAGTTTTAAAGCAATATGTTGTTCATACTTATTTGTTATCTGATTTAAGATAATCATGTTTTGTTTATTTTGGTTATACTGTTGATGTATTATAACTATTGTTTATCATTGTTTAGTTCCAGATAAACTGCAAGTTAATACAAAATGCAATATCATTAACAAAAAGACTGAGAATTTGTCAAGCAGTATATTAAAAACCAATGCTAGGTCTCAAAAATTTAAAACTGTTAAAAACCAAATGAATGAAGAGGTAAAAACTTCTGATAAGATAAAAGAGACACTAAAAACTAGAAGGAAGAGATCATTATCTGAAGTTAATGATTCAGATGCATTAAAATCACAAAGCAAACGAGCCAAAAGATCTTACAGTACTTCTATTGATAATAACAAAGTTGCGCCTCGTGAGGGAAAACATAAAAATAATAGACATTCAGCAAAAAAGTCAATTGGAATAGTGAGTCGCAAATCAAGCAAAGAACTTAATACACAGAAATCAAAGATCACACGATCAAATATAAAATTAAACAATAAGGGCAATTGTAAAAAAAATAATGCAAACTATCAAGAAATAAGACTCACACGTAATTCATTAAATAGATCATTGCGGGACTCATTAACTCTCATGGCATCTGAAAGTATTCACAGTAGATTGAACAAGGAACACAATACACAGAGAGCAAGTAATACAGAATCAAATAGAAAATTAAACAACAAGGATGATTGTAAGAAAAATATTGAGACCTACCAAGACATAAGAGTCACACGTAATTCTTTAAATAGATCATTGCACAATTCATTAAGTATTGCGTCATCGGAAAGGATTCGTAGCAGAACACAAAAAGCAAAGAATCTAGACACACCCAATAAACAAGCAAAAGCGGTGCCTAGTAAAAGACAAATAAATAAGGTAGATTCAAAGAAACCGACTATAGTTTCCGAGACAAGATCAAGGAAAGAAGTTAATCCGGAGAAAGTTCCGATTTTAAATTCTGATTATAAAAGCCAAAAACTAGATGATGATTGTATGAAAAATAAGGAAATCCTTAAAGAAGTAAGAGTCACATGTGTACCAGTGAATATATCATCGCAGGACTCATTAGATATTATAACATCTGATAGTATTCATAGTAGAAGAATGTCGAGAAAAGAAGTAGTTCATCAGGAAAATATATCATCGCGGGACTTCTTAGATATAACATCTGATAGTATTCCTAGTAGAAGAATGTCGAGAAAAGAAGTAGTTCATCAGGAATCAAAAAAGAAAATGGACAGATGGAGGTCCAATGAAGGTAAGAGAATAAATCCACAATAACAATAATGAAATTTAAAGCTTTATTGTAGGAGTAACTAAACACAGTCAGGAGATATCCAGTCTCCCAAATATAATATTTGGTAGTGTTTTAACATGTTACTACAATTTAACTTTAATTTGTATAAACTTCAGTATAAATAAACATAAATTTTATATAATATACAAAGTTTCATAGGTTTTAAATATTATATGCACATGTAATAAAATTAAGGCAAACGAGGACCATTATCTAGACTTAACTTTCTACAATTTTGTTAAATTTTATAATTTTATGTCGGGAATTCAGACAGTTTTGTGCTACTGCACAAAATATATTACATGGCATATTTTTATTATATGCTTCATTGAGTAAAAAAAAAATGAAATATACCTTGAAAACCTAAAAAGGAATAATATGCAGAATTTTGTTCTCATTTACTACACAGATATCACAAAGTCAAGAAGAAGACAAAGTCCCCTGCATGCAAAGGAAGGCCATTCAAAGGTCAACAACGTCATTCAAAAGCATGACAAAAAAGAATTACGTAACAATAACAAACGTGAAGGTGATACATCTAAAGATCAAAATCCAATATCGGCAGAAAATAGATCCAAAGATATCTACAGCAAGAGTGTGCAGGGATTAGGCATTGCCAAGTCCAGATTCGACATAGTGCCAAGACATTGCAGCAGGGGGCGCCTCGGTTGCGACGGTGACAGCAAATCGATTATATCTACCTCAACTATTATGACCAGAAGTAAAAACAAATTGTTTATCAATGCATTTTGAATATTGTTAATGAGTTTTCATATAATTTTTCATCTAAAATATTATAGTGATAGTTATTTTTTGAAGTAGGTATGTGTTAAAATTAAGTGATTTTTGGTTAGTTTATATAATGAATAAATTTTTTTACTACTCCTTTTAGAATAATTGCTTACAAACTTTTTGGCCTATGCATGTAGTGAAAATCCCTAACACTAATCAGTATTATCAAATCTGGAAAACGCGAGTCGTTTCCATAGCTCCTTAAGACATTCATAAAAAGGGCCCATTTATGGAATGGGACTCACACTGAATTACTGTTCTCTTTTTTAATTTCAATATATAAAAACATGTATGAAAACAAATAAATATGTATATATATAAATAAGTGTATTAAAGAAAATTGATTTAATATATGTAAAAAGAAATGTAAGGTGTAGTAATTTTCTGTCGGTATTGTTTCATAACACATTGCTAAACTGTTATTATCGGGATTATCAAGCGAGATAGAAATATTTGAAGACATTATTTTCAATTAATATTTTGACTTTATGTAAATAAATATTTGTATTTTTTGTTCTTCCCATCTTTTTCGTTTGTTACATCCCTAAATGATTTTCTTTACATCCTTATTTTGAAAATATTTCATAACAACCTTATAGCCTCATTATTTTTGAAATCATATCTTGAAACTTATGGACACATCAATTTTTGTTATTAAATATTTTTGCTCTTTACATTGAAATTCTAAAAAATAAATATTCATAAATGTTCTATTAAAGACTTAAATTCCAAATCCAAAACTATTGGAATTACAAATGTCTTTAGCACTCGGCAACACTAGAAAAACACTGAACATTAAATAAAGTTTTTTTTCTGCATAGAGTATTTGACAGGAATTTGTCAACTTTGAGTTTGAGGTAATGAGGTAACAAATTGTTAAATAATAGAAACGGGAACAACCTTGAATGACTCAACAATGAAATTATACAAAATGGCATACAAATCCATTTGTCTCATTTCCTCTTTAAGATAAAAAAAAATGGTGCGCGCGTTCGAGCAAGACGGATATGTACACAATCAGATGGCTTAACAATAAATGAATATGAGTTTATTTTAATGTGTATATTTTATCCTGGTGGTCGATGTAAATCAATTAATAAAACTCAAATAATCCTGTACACAATTGATCGAGCATGATGGAGATTCTAGAGTAGGGTTTCCTAGGTAATTCTATAGATTCTTAAAATTAATAACCGGTATACCATTTTTGTGAAATCATTTGTAAGGGTTCTGCCCTTACAAATGATTTCACAAAAATTCTGACTTAACACAAGGAAGATATAAAAATGCATCAATATTTTATGTAATATAATTTTTTATCAATATTTTCAGTGTATAGATTACTATTATTATAAATTTTGCTTGTTACTGTTTCATAATATTATCGAGTAAAAGCTAAGGTCCTTCACTCATTAGCTTTTGGCGTTTAACTTCACAGCGGCAGTTTTGTGTGTTGTACCTACTGTAAACTGACTTAGTGTTATCTGAACAGAAGGTCTTAATAAATTATTAAATAGAATTCAGACCTCTAAAATCCACTACGTAACATTCATTTATTATAAAATTGCCGTTTCCTATTACATTTATTTTTCAAAGTAAACATTTTGGTTTCAGAGTTTATAGCTTTAGTTTAACATACTTATCAATTATGACTAATCGATACCAAAAATATGACCTGATTCTAAAGAAGAAGAATCTATATACTATAAAGTGTGAGGCAAAATCTATGTAAAAATATGCACTTAGTTTTTTAAGGTTATTTGTAACATATAAAATACTGTACTTGAAAAGCAAATGTTTGCTGTTTGGAGTTGCAATAACATATCTTAGGGCGGCTCCCCCATATTAAACACATTTCAACTAGATACAAGAAAGTCAGTAGAATATGCATTCTGCACGTAATTGAATGCGAACTTGGTAAGCAGTCATTTCCTTTTCATAATAAATGGATAATTTTTATCCATTTTTCCTTCCACATAGAATGTTTTGATATTTTGTAAATGATTTTATTATAAAATAATGTGGAATTTTTTCACTCTATAAATTTATTTTTAAGTTATTTATATTTGTTATGCTAGTAACTTGATTGCAGAAATTCTAAAAATGAGAAATTATCCAATTTCGTTGTGTATGCATGTACAGCAAGACAAATATATTTAATTTACTCATGAAGAGTATAACCGCTTTGCTTAGTGATTTTTCTCGACTTGGATTTACAGGATCACACAGCGCAATTCATTATTTTTGTGCTTTTGCATACACGTCAACTCGCTGACAGATGATAACTAGTCCAATAACAAAATGATGCCCTTATGGTTATTCAATTGGCGGCACGTAAGAGGATCTAGTTGCGACTTTACACTTATTACTTCGACGACTAGATAAATTTGATATACATCAATTTGTGAAATTGAAATAGAAATTGATTTGAAGCGAGAATGAACTACTTTAATCATGAATATGTATATTTTTATTCGCTCATAAATAAATATATTTAAATATTATAAATTTGAAGTGCTGCAATGACACTCGAACTTCTTTTAATAGGTTTTAGATTCTGTTTATTCATCATTATATAATAAAGATTTTCAATATAAAGTGTAAGTCATTTCTATTCCCCCTTCACCTTGTCAGCAGAAGTTAACCAAAGCGATCAACGTCTGCTCCTATTTTTATTGCAATTGGTATATTTTTTAGCAAATCTGTTTATGTCTCTTTATTGTTACCGATGAGCAAGTACCCATCACAGTGATTAGGTTTATGACTAAGAAACTTAGTTAGCTAGAAGAGTTAGCAATAATGACTTATTTGGAAAATCCATTAACATCGATTCCGCTTTCGAGCAGAGAAATAGGATTGTCATATGTTGAAATATGAAAACTTAAATAAATATTGCTGGCGTGATCGTTATACAGACACCCGCCGCACGTATCATAAAAAATAAGCAAAGACCCCCCTAACTCTCGGTGTTTACAGTACAAAGCGAAAAACTGTCGCTGTGAAGGTAGCCACGAAAACGTTGCAATTGCCTAAAATGGAACGGCTGGGGAGCGTTATACCTGCGCAGTGAATCAGTC
Source organism: Eumeta japonica (assembly GCA_005406025.1). Taxonomy (NCBI): domain Eukaryota; kingdom Metazoa; phylum Arthropoda; class Insecta; order Lepidoptera; family Psychidae; genus Eumeta; species Eumeta japonica. The sequence continues at coordinate 624,240 of BGZK01000028.1, forward strand.
GCAGGCAAACCAGGGCGGCAGAGTTTCGTGCGTTGTAGTACGTAATTTTGAACAGTCGTCAATGTCTCTTGTGACCCAAACAATGCTCAAGCTCTCGCATGTGGCAAAGGCATGTTAACAAATTAAAAATGTCAATAGTTTAACAGAGCAATTCTTGTATGTGTATCGGTATGTCTTATCAGCTTTATATTTGTTTTAGTTTGTTGGGCGATCAGAATTGTTCGATGGATCTAAGTTTTATAGATTTTAAAGTAAACAAATTTCTACCAGACGACACGATATAATTGATAGTCATTCATTCACATTATTTTTTATTAGTTAATGAATGTAATGGGACAATGCTCATCACATTTTTTTTTCGCAGTAAAAGCTAAAATTTTTGGTAGTTTTCTTGCTATGAACCATTTTGGTACATAGAACGCGGTACGCAAATTAGATGGGAAACGAAATAGTGTTAAGAAAAAATGACGTCGTTATATTGCTCCTCCTGGACCCAGACAGTATATGCATCTTGTATTTTTTCTTACATTGCTGATTTATAGATGTATTATTTTTAACGCAGATACTCAATGCTTTCGATGTATATAGTGGTTATACGTTATTGTTACCAATGGTGTAGTGTTGTTATTAGCGTTTCAAAGTTTTAGTATGTATCATATGTTATCAAATAGAAATATGTATATATATATATATATATATGTGGATCATATATTTTTTTAATACGGTAGGTTCTATTATAGTTCACTTCCACGTTTGTTTGAGCATGCGCCACGCCTAAACAGAGTCCGCGAAGGTTCCACTCATGTGGCTATAGGCGGCGGTTTTGTATGTATGTATGAGAAAATGTTTTTTTTAATTTTGTGTTGTGATTTTTTCTTATTTTTAATTAGTTATTCTGCTATTCAGAGCCATGGCAAATCCAACAAATCAAAGATCATAAAAATTTGTGCAGCCATTCTTGAGTTATAATTGGTGAACTAACACAACTTTCATATATATATATATATATATAGATTAAACCACTTGCTCTGTCTCTCAGACACTAGTCCAGTGCGTTGCCAGGGCGTGGACGACGACGATCGTAAGTAGCACATCCAACCTGCACTGGGCCGGCGCAACGCCTTAAAATCAAAACTCTTCAATCTGAAATTAATGGATAGTGGGAGGGATTATCTCAATCATGGGGCAATAAGATCTGAAATAATCGACAAGAATTTCCTAGTGTTATGTGCGACGACTAAGTAACAGAGGGCATCTACCTGCCTCCGTCCACTGTAAAACATTACTTTCATACATTTCATAAATGGTATGTATGTGTTACATCTTAGGTTTAATTATGGAATTTTTAATTATTTTACAGATTATGTACTTACCTTCTTTCTCTAGCTGTGTAAGAGAAGGCGGTTGTGACCTTGAGTAGTAGAAAATGTCATATCAATCTTGTTTATAAATAAAGTACAAATGTCGACTATAGTTTAAGATTAAACATAGGCTATGAAGTGCTAATTCATAAAGCACACATCGGGAACTGTGGTCTGAATATAAAAGTGAAATTGATTAGATTTAAAACCATTAAATATGTCTCGAGCAGTTCAGATATTCATCTAAATACAAATATTTTAAACATTCTACTCTTTATCCAATGCGTTAGGTCGTGTCTTTAATGAATTTGCCTTCAGCAGCGAGACGTCCACATTCAAATAAAACAAACTCATAATAAAGTTATCATTTATTCCGATAAGACATTTACAATTCAAACCAGTAGCAATTATTTAACTGTAAGGCAATCTCACGTAGGCTGAGTAAATAAATTAATACGAAAAAAAAAAATGTAATATAATATAATATGTCCCTGCATAAGGCCGCTTTAGATCGCCAACAAGTCGCCGCCCTTTCGGGTAGTGTGATCAAAACTGTATGTGGTATCGAATATAGTTTAGGCTAGCACCATTCAAAGCTGAACAAAATATCGCATGTTTAACCTTTTCCAAATCCAACAGCTTAGGAAAAACATCTGTCGTAGATTATTTACATTGAGATTCAGCAACCTACTATAATTTATGGAGGATTGTGACGGGAGAGCCTTAATGTAAGTGGGTTAAGGTTAAGTGAAAAAATTAAAATTTAAATTGCAATGTTTTCACATACACACATGAGTGAAAAAGTGACTATTGGACAATGATAATGATGCTGTCGATAAGCAATGAAGGATGGCTTATCTGTAGATAGCGCAGATAATAAAGAAAAACAGGATGTGCACAATACGTAATCTGAAAACTGAGAATGCATATGGAATGACGTCATTAATAAGGATGTCACGTCATAGAAAAGAATGGATTTAGTGTGTAACATATTCATAGAATTGAGTTTATTTTGGAACGGAATGAGTATATTTTCATTACTGAAAGTAATGACAGATCACAAAGTAAAAGTTGTAGGATTTAATAAAACAATAGTGCTGTCCTCTCGGGCTCTCCTTTTTATTTATCTCATAGACATAGCGTCATGTTCAAACTGAAGGTCTTCTAAATCTAACAACATAGAGCCTGCGTACATTTATTCAGCCTTATTTTCTTGCCTATTACATACGCATAATAGTTAATGTTGCTCAAGCGCACTTAAACAAAAACTATTCTGCTAGCTGTGTAAACTAATGAATTTATTCCTCTTCAAAATCAACACCTATCAGCCGATTTATTGTTAATTTAATACTCGAGTCTCGTAAAAATACTTTTAATCATTAATTAAATTTTTTTCCATTCTTTTTCTTTTACGAATGTACAAAGAATGTGTAAACAGTTAACCCCATTCAACAATAATAACAACTCATTAAATGCACATTAATCAATGTCCTAGGTGGCGAATCAGTGACCCAAAAAATCTTCGCCATATCACCATTGAATGTTATGATACGTGCCTGTCACACGATAAACATGAAATTAACAAACATTCACAATACATAATTTTGTTCCATATATAATATACGTAGATAGACAAGAATTTAAATTAAATGAGAGACGATTTTATAAAACATGGCCACAAGCCACACACAAAGATTTAATTGTGATGAGATGACAATGAAAGATGTCGGCATCGTAGACATTCTTCTATTTGTAACATTTGTCTCTGTCTCTCGAGAGTGCTATCAATTCTTACGATCTGCAAGTCAATGTTGAATCAGTCCTTGAAACTATTTTGTATTTATGAAAACGTCAATCATTAAAAGAGATCCATGGTACCTCAATGATAATTCAACAAAAATGTCATATGCTCTCGAAAAGAAAACGGCCAAATAAATTAAAAAAATATGATAGTCCCTGTTATTTATTTGAAGGACAGTTTTTCATTTGTTTTCTTTTTTCATTCTTCAAGGTTCTTTTAACCATTTAATAACTATTGTTGTTGTATTTGTAGATAACAATATTTTCAGTTTTATTTTTTTTCACAAAGAAGCATGAACGGAAAAAATCTGTCTTATAGATAGCTCCAAATTATAAAGACCAGTTTCACATATTAAATTTCAGACATGGCCATGAAACGGTTCTCATGCATCATTTTTGGGCCACTGTCATACCTTTTTCCGTCATTTTGATATGACTCGTTGGCTGTTAAATACCAAGCACACACTGCGCTCTCAAAAAAGTAGCATTTCAATATAGAGATTTCAAAATGTAACAGGAATTAAAGGTGTGCACATTTGAGTTGAACAATTTTCTTCCTAGATCATCAGACCAACTATACATGTCAATATATAAGGTAAATTGTATGCTTTCAATAGTATAGATTTCTCTATTTTATACAGTGAAGCATATTTATAAACAAGAATTAAGATAATTGAGATTGCATGTTAAATTTTTAGGAAACTGTCAATATTTTTATAAATATATCTCTTTAAGGCAAAACATAAAGATACCGAATGAATTTTTTTTACTATGAAGCGGTGCACCATATCATTGCACAAGAAAACATTAGAATGACATAGTATATAACACTAATCGACTTTAGGAACATAATCACATATGTATAGGTCAAATTGATGGTTCTGCAGCTATCCGGTGTTCTCGAGAAGCGCTACTAAAATCCGATTCGGGGGTAAAGGTCTGCCGTCTGTTCTGAGAGCGCGTCGACGATTGTGTTGATGAAGCGAGATAATAATTTCGAGTTACAATATACAAGGTTACTATAACGGTGTTGCGACGCGCGGCGCGATCGCTCAGTACTCGTCCTCCTCGGGCGGGTGCGAGTTGTCGCCGTCCACCTCCTCGGGCGGCGCGAAGCCGTCCTGACGGATGGCAAGAAAAAAAAATTATAAAACATCAGTGCATTCTGATCCGACTTTCTGATTTTTTTTTTTGTAAACTACTAAGCTCATGTTAATTTATTCAATTCGCCATTTTGGAATTAGATCACTTTGTGGCCTATCCACAGAAGACTTGAGTGTTTTGAGTTTATGACAGATCGTAAATTAATGTTCCTAACTGGAAATTAGGAACATTAGATTTGAATGTACACAACATTTTTTTGATTTTGTGCAATAGTGTAAAGTTGAAATATTAATTTGGGACCAGTGCCAATAAATAAAGCTATCGTAATTATAGTCTAAAATCTAAGGTGACAAAAAATTTAAAAATGGTCTAGAATTATTAAATATCATATTTACATATTTCCTTTGAAAAGTATAACAAAGCAAAAAGTAGTTCTTTCTTTAACAAACATATGAACTTAGGTGATATAAACTTTATAACTCAAATAATTACTGGAGATAATGCTAGGTCAATAAAGTGCATGCACAACGATAATGAATTTTTACCCAGCAGATAACTTGGAATGATAAGTGAACATGGTAACTTAAATGTGGCGAGATGTAGTTATTATTACTTTTATTTATGATTAAGGTGAATAAATAAAAGCTCATGTAAAAAATGTCATGATAACCTGATAAGAATAATATTTTATGTCAATATTAAATTCGATAGAAGTGGAAATAATTTAATAATGAATAAAAATGTTGCTTTTGAAGCTAAAATAACAATCCTACATCATTTTGAACATTGGTATTTTAACGAAAAGAAGCATAAATCACCTCTGTGGCATATAAAATATCGAGTATTTTCTGCACAAATGGTGCATTCTGCTGCTCCTCCATCTCTTGGCAGATCACTTCGATGTCACGGAGCTTACCAAAGTAAAAGTCGCGCTCCTTCTCTAGGCCGTCGACTGTTGCCTTTAGTTCATTTACCTTGAACATACATATGGGGGAATTGACAAGTCTTTAAAACCTTTTGTTATTATTATATAAAATTTTAATATACTGAAATATCATAACAATTAACTATATGTTTTATTTAATATCGAAGTTTATATATTGTATCAAATCAAATTTTATATCAAAAGCTGTCGTGTTTATCCAATGAGAGAGAGTTTCAATAGACCACACCTTTCTTCCCTTTCAATCATCCTGATCACCCTCTATTAGTTATTCTTAAATTTTCACAAATTAAATCCATAGTGATAAAGACACGCAATTTGAAAATGACACCACGATGATAAAACAATTGACAGTTACATGAAACAAACTGTATTCTACAACTAAGGTAAAATGTAACTACTACATTTTTAAATGTTGTATTTAGTTTTTAAATATTGTTCTGTATGTGGCCAGTTCCGCATAAATAGCAGCCCTTGTATACATAAACTGTGTCCAATTTGAATTAAATATTTATTAGAAATAATTAATAATTATTACAAACTCATAAGATAAAACTTGAAAGTATAAATTAACTTTAATTCATTTAAACTCCAATTTAGCATATTTTTGCTAAAAATCTTTTATATTTTATTATACAAAATAAGTAAATTAACTTCTGAGATTTTACAGAATTGGAATAAACCATTTATTAAAGAAAAAATATAGTTATTTTTTTCAAACAGCAATTACTGAATAAAAATGGAAGGTAAGGCATTATCTGCAGACAAGTGCATTACCTGGATGATCAATATAAAATAGGAAACATACTCTGTATGATTTCTATTATCTGGATATACAATATTAAAATAATTTCAGTTATATTTTTTTTAATATACAGAATCTTGAGCAATTGCTTTTGGGGAGCAGCGATCCTCTTTGCGCATATTTGACTATGCATATTCACTATATTCATGATTTAGTGAATATGCAAGATGTTTGTTTTCACTGAATGTAGTGAATGTTTATTCTTCAAAACAATTCTTAAAATGCAAAAATAATTCATGGGAGTAGAATCTTCAGCTCTTTGTACATATGAGCTATTTGAACAGTTGTCATCAAAACATTATTATGCCAATATGACTAACCTGATGATTCAGTTCGTCAATTAACTTGGAGTCTCCTCGACCCGTGCTCTGAGTCAGTTTTGTTATATTTGGCTGGGGGGCTCTAACTTGAGAATTGGCCTTACCAACTGTAAAGATAAATAAAGTATGATATAAATGTTAAAATATATGTGCCTAAGGGTTCCATCATATATCGTATCTAATACGAACCTTCTATGAAAATATCTATTCTTATTTAAATTTGATGATTAAATTTTAGATAATCTTGTACAAATTTTTTATTAATTTCTATATATTTTCCCAATCATAAAAATCAAATATTTTTTAAACATATTGCTGTATTAAATGCTGTTTGTAATAGCTTTATTTGTTAAATTGATGGGATGGTTATAATTGGTGATAGGCCCGAAGTTAGCCAAGTAGTCAAGAACATTGTTTTGAAACTAGAAGGTACCAGATTTGTATCTTAACTATGAGCGAATTGACAACAATTTTTTTAAATTAAATCAAATTATCGCTATGTGTCACAGAGCATTATGCTGTCAATCAAAGGATATTGAACTGGTCATTAATAGCTCTCAATACAAACTCAGCTTAAGTATCTCAATTTCAAGTATAAGAAATTGTGTATTTGAGATTGAATCACTTTTTTTTTGTAAAAAAGACATGGAAAACAATTTTTAATGTACATTACATATTTTTTTTTAACCGATTCAAATATTGATTTCGTTTTTATCTAGCCAACTTAAATATTTCATCAACATTAACATTAGTTGACTCACAATTAAAAAAAAAAGTAAAGCATGGAAAATAAAAAGTACTAGCTGGATAACAATGATTTGAAAACGAACTGGTTTTGAAGTGATAATTATCTATTTTGATATTATATAATTTCAAAATGCTAGAAGTCATTCTGCTTTATAAAATATTCACCAACACTGTAGAAAATTTTAAGCAGAACTTGTTGAAATCAAGTACATTTTTAAAAATATGTAATAGAAAATTGTAACATAATTTAAAAGCAGATAACTCTGATAGCAAGTTGATGTCAAAAAGTGGTAAAATTATAATTTGTCAACTGTAAGAATGTTCAAAGTTCAATTTGAATCACTACATTGAATGCTAAATATTAAACCATTTGTATAGCTACTTCAATGACTAGTGCTTGTGTATTAGTACTAAAATTAGTGCCAAATATTAGGACATGCGTAAAATTTAGACAAAGTGTGTGATACAGAAGTTCATGCATGTCCAGTTTTGAAGAATGTAAATTAAATATGTCAAAAGTCCAGTGTACCAGAAAGTCAGCATAGGCTGTAATGATTTCCTAAAAAACATTGTGATTGTAACAGAAAATAAATAATTCGATACAAGGCAACTAATGACAAATAAAAAATGGTATTAAATTTTAGTTAATAACAATAAATGCATTATAGTATGTAATAAATCTCTTTTGAAATATTATGTCAAAGCAGATGTTATTACAAATATCATTGTAAAAGTTTTAAGATTATTAATAAGACCATATTAATGGTATATCAATAATATACCTTAATATAATAATGTAATACATCAATATATTATAAATATTTGTAAATATTGTTTTATTAATACATTATAACTATTATTTATAATAATAAATCGATTTTGATCAATTTATTGGATATTTGTATTAACAAGTTGTATCGAATCATACTGAAATCAAGATATAAACAAAGATGATGTACTGGTTTGGGGTCGAGCGGGCACTTTGTTGACGGTGTGCGGAGCCTGAACCGGTGCGACCTTGCGTGCGGGCGCGCGCGGGGCGCTCGCGCCGCCGTGCCCCATAGGCAGCCCTTCGCGTGCGCCCACCGCGTCGTACTCCGTGCCCCCATAATTAGCGTCAAAGAATTTCTTGAACCATTGCAAAAACTCAAAGTTATCTTGGAATCGACCCTTCACCAGCTTGTCTATTGGTACTATCTACAAAGAAAAAAAATTAAGAAATTAAAAAAAAAAGGAAATAAAAAATCTAAGTGTGATATCACCGATGCACTGAGAATCAGGGAAGAAGAGTGAGAGAAGGGAGTTGCGAGGGCCACTGAATGCCTACTGGAAGAGTGCTGCAAGTTTGGGCGCACGTGAGGGCGTGGGCGCGGCACAGCGGGCACGCACAACGGTACGCCCTGGTCACAGGCGCCCGCGCCCAGGGTCAACCCGCCGCGCGCCTCGAAAGCATCGTACTCGCGGCCGTCGTAGTTAGCGTCGAAAAATTTTTTAAACCACTGCAAAAACTCAAAATTATCCTGAAACCTCCCCTTGATCAGCTTGTCCACTGGTATCACCTACAAAGTATGTAGTGTAAAGACAAATAATATCTTAGAATCTCTCTAAAATACAATCAATAAAAATTAAAATTAAATGGAAGATAAACTTCATATATCTCAAAATAAATAGATAAAAAATTTGAGAAATCATCAAGAAATCATTTTAAAATTGTAAACCATCAATTTGTTTTGACTGGCCCATTTTATTTTTCTATGAATGAAATTTAGTAAATATATAGATCAATAATATGACAGATTGACGCATATATTTTGTAAATTATAATAAATTAGTACTTTGAAATAATGCAAAGCACTTTTTTCCTTGTTTTTGCACATTTAATGACAAAACAGTATCAATTTTGTTTATCAATGCAGTTGTATATTTATTAAGGACAATCAAAACAGCAATTGCTATTTAGAAAATATTTAGTAGAAGGGTACAAAACTGATTGGAAATTTGGTGGAGTGGTAACATGAATTTTAGAAACGGGCTATATACTATATTCTAGTCTTATTAAATGTTAATGAGAGATTGAAAAAATATTTATGGCTAAGTTAGTAGTCAGTGGAATTGAGTAGAGAAATCACTAAAAAACATAAACATAGGAACATGGAAGTTACTATGTCATTGTCGAAAAAAGCATGCTGACAAATAATGAGAGAATAACCACTGACTTTAGTTATTGTAATAATTATTTTACTCTGATCAGTAATGAAAATGGTATTAGGATCTTATTATTAGGAGCAGTTTATAAATTGCGACACACAATTTTCATGATTTTTAGACTGCTAAATCAAGAAATGATCAATTTAGAACAGTACTAGTAAAAATTATTTATATACCTCTATTTAAAATCAATTTTCATAAAGTTTACGATTAACCAAAATTTTTAGAAAATTTAAATAGCATAAATAAGTGAAGTGAAAAAATTTATCATACAATTGAAGTTTTGAATTTTATTATTTTATATTAATAAATGTGAGTCGGAAAACTCGTCCCGAGCTTGTCACACGATGCCATACTTTGTTACCCTCTTGCCTCACCCCTTTATGGATGACAAAATTTATATATGACTCCTTATAACCACATTAAGATTTGATCTTAAGCAGGATCAGGATATGATTGATAATAGGGTCGAAGGAAAACATTTATGTAATTAAATATATATACTCTAGTGTGTGGGGACACTATTTTATGTTCACATGGACTAAGCCATAGGCACAAATGTAGTTACAAACACAAAAAGGATACTATTACTAAATTTTCTACTGCATTAAATGCTTTTTGAAATTATAAAATACCTAGTAATATTTTGAATTTCTATTGTTAAGATACTTTTAATAGCTGTGAAAATTAATGAAAACTAATAATCAGAGGTTGGAAACAAAACTTTTTCTGTAGCTTATTTTGATAGCATATTCTTGATGCTGTGTGTGAGATGTTAAGCTTTTAGTTTTGTTTCCTGTATCAGCTTAAATGTCATTTAGAACAACTAGTATCTATGAAAATCTGAATTTCATATGGTCAGATTTAGTAAATTATATTAATAGTGATTCAAAACAGGTTAACGGAGTATAATTAAAAAATAAAAAGATTTGCAGTTGTATTTGATCCATACCTTGTCAACGCCCATTTTTTTGAAACCGGCCTGCAAAATTTTGAAATTCTGTATATATTCATGTTCTAGATTTGTCTTGAATTTGATGCGTTTCATGGGTACACTGCCGGGGAAGAGCATGTCCATGAATTGACAGTAAGCCGCTCCCGTACATAATTCCTCGATTTTAGCGAAGTTCGACTGCAGGCAGTCATTCACCCAGGCGAGCATGTCGTGCCGCGAGAGATTCTCGGCTGTGACGTTCGTTGAATACACGTTCACCGCCATCGTATTGCTACGTTTACACCTGAAAATGGACACCGGTTAATGATATGTACGTATAAGCGCTTCGAGTGGCCGGCAAACAGCCGAAAGAATCTCGTTTGAAAAAGGAAAGCGGTGCTAAAAATAGGTCGCGTTATGTCCACGAATGCACTTGGTAAGGTTCTAAGCTGCTGCCTGAAAGTACCATCTGCGCTTGATCAATAATGAAATTAATTAAATAATACTATACGTTACTTTCGCACAAATTTCAGGATACGAGCGTTGAACGGTTATGACGAGGACCATTGGGCAAATGACGATGTTTTAAACACAATATCTTGATACTTTAATCTCAAAACTTTACCTTCTGTTTTAATTATATCAACTTGTACATATAGAGTGGCTGAAAAATCCGATTTTCACTTAATTTTATAAAGCAACTTATTCATAAAACGACAGATTTTTTTTTAACCAAAACGCTCGGCTTTCTGTGATTTTCCTTTTGACCATAAACTAATGAGTCTATGGTTTAACGTAGAACACAGACTATTATTAATCAAACTTATTATTATCTATGACATTTAAATTACTATCATAAATTAAAAATGAATACTATTAACTTTTATAACGAAAAATGAGACTTTAACACATACATATCTGAGTAGATATGTATCTATACATTTTGATAACTAAAATTAAGCTGTCTATTATGAACAAATCAGTGTATTACTTACCTAGTTTTGTACTCTTGTGTATTTCTAAATGTACTGACCATTCAAAAATAGGTGTTATTAAAGAGTACATTTTAAATATAAAGTCTAATAAATAATAATTCTGCGATAGAGGTTAATATAAATGAAACATGTTTTAGACGAAATTTTATTTATAACATATCTTTTCATTTTTCGTTTTAGTAATACAATTTAAGAATCATATGTGCAATCGATGTGTTAAATGGTAAAATTTAACCAAGATTTTGCTACCTTGCTAGCAGTAAAACTTTGTTTCACTATTAGGAAGGCAACACTTAATCCCAAAGTAGTGTCGGATTTATCATGCACAAATCTCTTATCAATAATATAGTGAAGAAGAATTATATTGTTGGTAAGAAGAATCTCTTACCATCAAAAGAATGAAGTGTGCCTTATACTCAATATTGTTAAATGGTATTCGTTGAAGATTGGACAGGCTTATGCGTCTATTTCGACGCACTTTAATGAGTGGAAATTATGCACGAATATATATTAAAAGCTATACACATCTTACTAATCCTCTACATAATACTCTGATGGAAGAGTTCAATACAAAACTAGGCAGGTGAATAGCGATGAGCTGAAAATAGGACAATTTGGAATAGAGTATAGAAACCCAAGAGGCAGCGACTGGCTAATTATTTGGATAGAGGTGGACTCTTCACGTTGAAATCCTTCTTCAAAAAGAGGTTTCGAAGAAAGTGGACCTAGATCAGCTTCAGTAGTTTCACGAAAAAAGATATCGAAAAGATAAAATAGACTTCATTATGACGACTAGGCATTAAGTACTCAGGCATTAGGGGAGAACAAAATTACAGCCAAAGTGCTAAGAGCGATAGAAAGTCCATAGTTTTAGTACTTACATCTGTATTTATTTCTATAATTGAAGGTACAACGCTTGAAGCGTGGAGCAAATTGTGGTGCTACTGTTCTTTAAAAAGGAAGATAACGTCTTACTGAAGTATTAGAGACCCATCACGCTTTTCAGCTAAGTATACAAACTGTTTTTGAGAGTTATTAATAGTCTCATTTGCAAGTTTGAAGACTTTCAGCCATTCGAACCAGCCAGTTTTCAAAAAAGCTTCACCATCATGGACCCTATCCATATGCTATGTCAAATTAAATAAAAATTCGAAGAATAAAATTGTCTATTTGGCTTGAAGTATTTGAATTACGATTTATTCAATAGAAATCTGACGGTGCAGCATTCACTTTAACGATGTCACACTGACTATCACTACATCGAGATGCTGAGATGTTTGTAGAACAATGCCATTATGCCAGATCGTGTATAGAATGAAAGTTAAAACCTATTCAACAGCATAGGAGTGTGAGGCAAAGAGGTGTAATATAATATTCGAAACTCTTCTTCATAGCATTGGAAGATACTTTCAAGTTGTCAAATCGGAAAGAGTAGGTACAGCATCAATATCAACGGAGAACAAATCACTCACTTTTGATTTGCTGTCGATATAGTCTTCGCGGAACCGGTCAATGCCCTCAGTATTATGTTCAGAGACTTCAGTAAAGTATTACAAAAAGTGGATCGGAAAATGAAAATGGACGAAAATTATGTTGAATGCCTGTATTGTATCCCTACCAAGATAGTCGAGAACTCTGCAAAGGAAGTTGTAGACGAATATATTGACTTAGGAGAGATAGTCAGACTAAGTAAATCCAACTTCGATAACGAAATTACACGATGAATTCAGTTGTTTGAGAAATGTTCGGGAAATTGCAAAAAATCTTCAAATCCAATATACTGGGTCGTAGAAAAAGGTTTTTCGTATGTTATATACAAATTCAAAATAATTTTTAACATATTTTATTTACATTCGATCTTATATATTTACATATACAGTGGTTTATTTTATACGTATGCGTGCAAATATGCGAGGTATCCACTTGTGTTAAATCCATTATTTGTATAGCTTCTACTTTTATAAAAAAAATTAAGCTAATAAAATTTTACTCTACTTTTTAAGTACATAGCAATTTAAGAAAGATGATAGTATAATTTGAAACCAATAATGATTACAAAATTCTTAATTTGAGGTCAATTGTACGAATGAAGTATTGATATTGTTTTTTATCTTACATTTTACAATTAAAAATATTCAATCAGTGATGTCTACATTATTTTTAAAATATTATTCTTGTAATTTAGAGTGGACAATACAGCTGTTGAGCGTAGTCGTTTGTATCGAGAACGACACCGAGAAGAGATCAATAAGCGAAGAAAAGACAACAAGCAAGCAACATCCAATAATCAACAATACTACGGAAGGAACAAAGAAGAAATAACCGCAAAAGAGACAATAGTCTACAGCACAATATTTCACAGTCGATTCGTGTTGCCGCTGCTGAACGTAATCGTATTTATAGAGAGCGAAATAGACAAAAAATTAATGAGCGGAGAAAAGATAGTAGGCTGTTTCAACGAAATTCACAGCTAATACGTTCAGCATTTAATATAAATAACATAGACGCTATTAAACAAGTTATGGAAGTAATATCAAATAATGAACAAAATTTAAATTCTTCGAATGATAATATCATACAAGAAATAGTAGAGTTCCACTAGTTCTCTACAACAACAGAACACTTCAAGATGTTCTTGAAAAAACATATAATGACAGGTTCAAATAACAACAGCAGCTTTTCAAACAATAGAAGGTCAAAATTCTAATCCTTACAGTAAATTTCATTTACATAAATTTGCTGACAGATACTTTATTGATAATTAAAAAATAATCAGTTCGGACATGCTTGCTCCATTAGTAGCTCCATTTTAAAACATTTATTTTAAATTCTATTTATGCAAATGCATATGTATACACTGTAATTCTAATAATTAAAACGATAAAAAAAATATTTTATTAATTAAATTATAATTTTTCTTTATTTTATTTCATCTTTAGTTATAGATTTTTATTCATTATGAAACCTTATATTAATAAAATAAATGTATAACGTCTGTCGGGCGTTCCGTGACGGTCATCCTTTTTTTTTTAATATATGTCATTCACCTACAAAAATAATGTTTGTTTATTTGTATAGAATTTTTTTCACATTATGATGTACAGATAAATCGCGTATACATGAATTGTATGTGTACGATGCTGTAGGATATTTCAATTACATACTCATACAAAGCGCTTTGGATGAAGCCAAATCCTTTGTAATTGTCCCTTTCTTTGCCTTATAATTTTTCAGGATCAAATAAACAGGATAAAAAAAAGTTTACATGTATTCTTCGTTCGAATTATGGATTATGGTCACGAGTTTATACAAAAATCCCTTAAAAAAAAAAGCAAATTTTCCCGAATTTTAAATTTTCCGGATAGATTTCCCAATTTTTCTTAACCTGATAACTTTATTGGGATTATTACTGACATTGAACAAAATAAATTAGCCAAATCGGTCCAGCTGTTCTCAAGAAATGCAGTTATCAATCAACATCATTATTTTTATTTTATACAGCGGTAGTATCTGTCTCTGGGGTTTTTTAACTTTTGATGCAACCCGCCGTTGTACACTTGCGTAATGTAGGGAGTCCGTTAGCAACGAATAGAAAACGTATGTCAATAATCAATGTAATTTAATAGCATATTAATTGCTATTTTGCATTTGCTAATTACAAAAGTTATAGGTTGATAACCAATATTCAATTGATTAACAATAGTAAATGGGTCTTCACTAATTTAGAAACCCACTATACATAATGACAGACACAAAAATTTTCGTGCACAGATTTTTAATGTTTATTGTAATATAGTATCGTTTATTTGAAGACATTCTAAGAGTTTTCGAAGTAGTTGTCCATTGTCGAAGTACTTTATTTGTCTTATGCGATATTGAAATAGATAGAGCGGTTTCCTTTTAGAATATGAATTCTAGGAACGACACCGATTAGAGGGATGTTTATGACTCGATGCCGTCATGCTAGAGTCGATTTAAAGTGAGTCGGAGCATGACTTAGGCTGAACAGGAATTCAGGTCAATCATGGCTATTGATATTTCTTTAGGCCATATAATTTGTTATCAGATAAATATTCTAATCTTTTAAGGGCAAATATGACATAGACATTAGTCATCTTTTAGAATTTTTACTTGGTTTTTAATACTAATTGCACTAATTGAAACAAAAGTAAGTATTTTAATTTGGGTATTGCATAAATGTAACTATATACCGTTCATTTGTCAGAAGTCCCAAACGTTATATTTTTTTATTATGCACCAATGTTTGATAATTCAAAAATAAGGATGGCAATAGCATTTTACTTCTACAGAAATAAATAATGTTAACGTTTTGGTAAAATTTTACTTTGGCGAATCTCACAAAAGAAACATATGGATGTGCCTTTTGTTAGATTTACTATAGACGGAACCTTTTGCACGTATAGTAAGTAAATTACATGGCATTACATGATAAATATTATCGTAAAGCGCGATGCGTATCACAATTTTAATAACAGTATGACTCAATAGATAAACAGTATCATAGCCTGATCACAGCAGCAGTTATAATAATTTGGTAAAGCTAAAAAATTTTTAGATGCGGTATGTTTCACTCATAATGAAGTACATTTATTAAGAACAAAAATATGAACATATAAGATTTTATAAAAATTATAATCGAAATTTATAATAAGTGCTCACGTGTGGATAAATCAAATTTAAGATACTAGTTATTAATATAAAATGGCTCAAATGGAAAATGGATATGTACAACCAGAAGAGAATGTCCAGAAGAGTACATTCAGGCTCACTGTAGAAGTACCAATCTTCTTATTAATGTTTGGCGCTTGCCTTTCTAGTAAGTAATGAATATTGCAAATTATTTGATATTACTCTTTTCTTCGATTTCGCTTTGATTCATGTCTATTGTGTTGTCTATCGTGTTAAATCCATCGACTGCCAAAACGACCACTGGTAAAACTGTCAAAACTATACACGTGTACAGGGGGGCGATCAGATGCGACATCTTATGTGATAAAATTGACGAATAAAATATCATCATCATCATCATCGCTCAACCTTCAGCCAGTCGCAATGACTGAAAGGGACCAGTCCCGATACACCGAAGGGAGCGTAAATATCGGAGGGAGTGTAGCTTCTAGCTTGGATTAGGAGTGACGGGAGTGTAGAGCCAGCCGGTATTCGTGCAACCTTTAGCCAGAAACTTGATTCAGGATAGGTAATAGATACTATAGTGTGTCAATAAATATAGTGGGGAAGGTATGTTCCTTTTGTTTCTCTTTCGTTCTTCGTTTCCTTTGCTTGGTGCAGGCTTTGACGTCCATTTCTGAGAGTTGGAACAGTTCATCTGCAGCCTTTCTAATTTCTACTGTAGTCTGTTCTAATGTCGTTTATTCGTCTTGGTTCCTGTTGTAAAAACTACTGTCATGTTATGCGAATCTCCCAAGTGCGAATAACTTTCTATTGTAGAAGAACGTAAAGCAGAGTTGAGTAGATGGTGTCGAGCTCTTAAACAAATCGTTTCTGGATTTTTCTTCAGCGACAGACTTTTAAGTTTCCGCTTTGCTCTGTAGGTACTATAATCGCCTTATTAGATGATGTCGAGCTTTTGTTTTGAAAGAAATCCTTATTTCCCAATTTTCTTCTTCCTTCAATCCTTTATTCTTATTTTTCTTCCTTAAGTGCAGATCTCAATGTCCGTTTTTGAGAATTGGTGAAGATCATCCACAATCTTTGTAATCTCTAGTTTCAGTTAAAACCAACAAAGTTTAGCTACAACCTTGTTAATTTCGTGCAGCCCACTTTTATTACTGACTACTGTCATAGCTCATTCTTGTCTTTGCAATTATCTCATGTGTAACTAGAGTGTCCAACTTATTTTTTGTCTTTGATCTTAAAGAAATATCTATTAGGTGGTGTTAAACTCTTCTTAAAAGAAAAACTTTCCTAATTCTTATCTTCCTTTAATCTTTCATTCTTTATTTTCTTTGCGTGGTGTAGGTTTTCAGTGTCCATTTCTACTAGTTCATAAGTTCATCCATAGCTCTTTTACTCGTTTTTTTGCTCTGTGCTAATGTGGTCCATTCATTATGGTCCCTGTTGTAATGAATAGTTCATATCTTGTTTAAGCGTGTCTCCCGAATATAATTAGCTAATGTTGCATAAATCTTAAAGAGAAGTTAAGTAGTGTCAAGCTCTTCTTAAAATAAATCCTCCTTTCTTAATTAATTTCTTTCGTCAACTCTGCATTCTTCACCCCGTGCAAGGTTTTCAGTATTCATCTGGAAATCGATGAAGTTCGATCGATGAATAGGAATTTTAATTTCTAATTCACTCTAATCTAATGCGATCCGTTCTTCTTTGTTCCTGTTGTGATAGATGATGCGCTGTTTACACGAATCGCCCATGTGTAACTAGGGTATTAGACTTCTCTTTCTATTGTGGTAAGTATTGAGATGGTGTTAAGTAGATGGTGTCCGCTCGTCTAAAAAAAAATGAACTCCTTTTTTAATTTATTTTTTCGTTTTCTCTTTCATTCTTTATATTTTTCGCTTGGAGCGATTCTTCAGTGACAGTTTTTGACCGTTGATGAAGTCCATCACCAGCCTTTCTAATGTCTGATTTTCTGATCTAATGCGGTCCATTCTTCTTTTTTTTTCACGTTGAAATGGCTCATGTCTTTTCTACACTCTAATATGTAAAACTAGGGCATCTACTCGTCCACAGTCAGTCGAGTGATGATGAGCAGCGCCAGTACGCCAAGTCTCAAGTCTGTACCGTTCTTCGTCGGAGAGTTCCACCGTGCACGGAAACCAGCGCTGCTGAACCGTTTTCTCTTCCACAGTCAGTCGAGCTATGATGAGCAGCACCAATACGCCAAGTCTCAAGTCTGTGCCGCTCTTCGTCGAAGAGTTCCACCGTGCACGGAAACCAGCGCTGCTGAACCGTTTTCTCGTCCACAGTCAGTCGAGCTATGATGAGCAGCACCAATACGCCAAGTCGGAAGTCCGTGCTGCTCTTCGTCGAAGAGTTCCACCGTGCACGGAAACCAGCGCTGCTGAACCGTTTTCTCGTCCACAGTCAGTCGAGCTATGATGAGCAGCACCAATACGCCAAGTCGGAAGTCTGTGCCGCTCTTCGTCGAAGAGTTCCACCGTGCACGGCAACCAGCGCTGCTGAACCGTTTTCTCGTCCACAGTCAGTCGAGCTATGATGAGCAGCACCAATACGCCAAGTCGGAAGTCTGTGCCGCTCTTCGTCGAAGAGTTCCACCGTGCACGGCAACCAGCGCTGCTGAACCGTTTTCTCGTCCACAGTCAGTCGAGCTATGATGAGCAGCACCAATACGCCAAGTCGGAAGCCTGTGCCGCTCTTCGTCGAAGAGTTCCACCGTGCACGGAAACCAGCGCCGCTGAACCGTTTTCTCGACCACAGTCAGTCGAGCTATGATGAGCAGCACCAATACGCCAAGTCTCAAGTCCGTGCCGCTCTTCGTCGAAGAGTTCCACCATGCACGGAAATCAGCGCCGCTGAACCGTTTTCTCGTCCACGGTCAGTCGAGCGATGATGAGCAGCACCAAAATGCCAAGTCTCAAGTCCGTGCCGCTCTTCGTCGAAGAGTTCCACCGTGCACGGAAATCAGCGCCGCTGAACCGTTTTCTCGTCCACGGTCAGTCGAGCGATGATGAGCAGCACCAATACGCCAAGTCTCAAGTCCGTGCCGCTCTTCGTCGAAGAGTTCCACCGTGCACGGAAATCAGCGCCGCTGAACCGTTTTCTCGTCCACGGTCAGTCGAGCGATGATGAGCAGCACCAATACGCCAAGTCTCAAGTCCGTGCCGCTCTTCGTCGAAGAGTTCCACCGTGCACGGCAACCAGCGCTGCTGAACCGTTTTCTCGTCCACAGTCAGTCGAGCTATGATGAGCAGCACCAATACGCCAAGTCGGAAGTCTGTGCCGCTCTTCGTCGAAGAGTTCCACCGTGCACGGAAATCAGCGCCGCTGAACCGTTTTCTCGTCCACGGTCAGTCGAGCGATGATGAGCAGCACCAATACGCCAAGTCTCAAGTCCGTGCCGCTCTTCGTCGAAGAGTTCCACCGTGCACGGAAATCAGCGCCGCTGAACCGTTTTCTCGTCCACGGTCAGTCGAGCGATGATGAGCAGCACCAATACGCCAAGTCTCAAGTCCGTGCCGCTCTTCGTCGAAGAGTTCCACCGTGCACGGAAATCAGCGCCGCTGAACCGTTTTCTCGTCCACGGTCAGTCGAGCGATGATGAGCAGCACCAATACGCCAAGTCTCAAGTCCGTGCCGCTCTTCGTCGAAGAGTTCCACCGTGCACGGAAATCAGCGCCGCTGAACCGTTTTCTCGTCCACGGTCAGTCGAGCGATGATAAGTAGCACCCGTACGCCAAGTCTCAAGTCTCGTTCTTCGGCGACGAGTTCCACCGTTCGTAGAAACCAGAATTGCAGCAACGTTTTAACGTCTACAAGGACGCGATCCGTTGTCATGACAGTCATTATGCATTAGCATTATTTTTGCCCTTAAAATATAATAGGATATTGTACAAAGTTATCTTATGTTCCACATTTCCTTAAGCCCTTATTATATATCAATACAAAAAAAAAACGTTGCACATCTTCGTGACGCTAATATTATTATTATTGCGTTTCATCCATAAAAGGTTTTCCCTCGTGCGCCTAAAGAGGTTTCACTTCAAAAAAAATAATATATATATATTTCTTGCGTTGTTCTTTCATTCTGGTCTGCATATTCTTCGCTTGATGCACATTTTTAGTATACATTTCTGAGAATTGATAAACGTCATGAACAACCTTTTTAATTTCTCATTTGCTATAAGCGAAATATCTAATGAAATCGGTTTATCCTTGTTACATAGATACATCATACAACACCTTAATGATATTTATTTTTGGATGTACAATAGGTAACTACGTACCATACAAGACATCTAGGAATGAGAATTAAAATAAATGACTGTAATATTTAGACTTTACACCTCAAACTATTTTGTTGTCAAAAAAAGGTTCTAATAAATATACTAGATAATGAAGTGCGATGTAGATAAGGTAACATAGATCGTGATAGCAGCTACGTGTTGAGGATTGACTAAGTAATAAATATCACTTAATAATACACCGCAGTCACTGTCTTCTTTAAACAATTTTGGAACACATGACTAGGCAAGTCGACTTCTTCAAGCAATAGCATAATAAATGACAATTCTTTTGAGTGGAATATCAGCATTCACGATCGGTTCGTAGGAAGGCGCGAATGTGATAAACAACAAAAAGCCAATCGGCTAATAATCGCGATTCCGGTTACGGCGCGCTGCACAAAAGTTAAAACGAGATTTATTAACGTAATACGTAAAATTGATAGATCGTCCATACATTATCTGTCAATTCTTACGTATTACTTTTACGAACTACGTTTTTACTTTTGGTGCAATACGCTTTTTTTGTTTTACCTCTTGATTGTATTCTAATGCATGCGTGAATATGTTAAGTTCTCTTAAGTATTTAATAAAAAAACCCAAGTTGGATGTACTACGTTCTGTAATTCTAGGTTTTGCCATCTCTATTGATTTATGACAGTGTTTAAGTAGACATAAATTTTTGATGTTTATTATTGTGTTATAGCTCTTGGCAAATAATTCAATACATTTACAAAAACACAAATATTTCCATGAATGAAAAGTTTGGTTTGAAATTTGAAAATAAACTTGAAGTAAGAATGTTAAGAAAAGTATAGTATATTGTGTGACTAGGGATGAAACAAAACGATTTCAGACCAGAGTGAAGTTGGCTGCCCGAGCGAAGCGAGGGCTGACATCACTCGGTCTGAAATCGTGTTTCATCCCGCGTCATACACTATATTTTTCATATCAACTGTATTGAAAATGCTAGTTTCATTGTCTGGAGCCGACAAGAACTAGATTATTTCAGACAAATAGCGGTAATACCATTTATTACGTAAATTTATTGAGGAAATCAAAAATTACAAATCAAGAACTTTCGATTTCGACGGTTAGAATGACAATTATAAAGGCATGAAATAAACAAAATATACTCTGACAGGATTGAAAATACATTTGCAACTTCGTTCAGCGGGCAGAAAATGATCAATTCCTGCCCGCCGGGCAGCAATTGTTCAATTGCTGCCCGGCGACGGACGCATTGGTCTGAAATTGACTAGTTTCTGTCGGCTCAACAGGCATGAAACTAGGCATTTTCAATGCAGGCGATATAAAAAATTAGTTATTTCATTAATGACGTTTATAAAATTACTAATTATATAATTAATAAATAACTAATTATATATTAATTACTTATATATTACATACACAATTATATAATAATAATAAGTGAGTAGGATTTATTACCAGTAACCTATTAGAATACTTTTTCAATAAATCGTATTATGAAATTACTAGTTAGTTACAATAGTTATGTAACGTATTTTGTAATTTCCTCACTATACACGTCGGGTTGAAACAAAAGGAAAAACCGTAACTATGAAACGTAGACAGTAAAACAAGGCAATTTGTTTAATTGGCTATTTTACAGTTAGCAAGTTGCACGGAAAATAAAAACGCAAATCTTAAACATAAACCAAAGATTCGATTACGAAGACAATTTTTATTTCGATAAAGCTTTGCTTTTCAAGGTTATGTAATAGTAGGTGTTTTCTCTGAAAGAGCGAAACAGAAATTATTTTTTTCTAAACGTTGCATAATAAGTGCCGTTCGTGGAGTTTGGATGTAATTATCTTGTTATTATGTCATTGTTTCTCAAAAACAAACGACACTACTTGATGTTAACTAGAGACGGCATTGTTTAAATAAAATATTTTACTTTATTTTCTATGCTAATTTGAATGAAATCGAATATAAGGAAATTTTCCGTTAGAAGTTATCATATTCTGATGGAAAAAGTGGAAATACGTGAAATAAAGCTCGGTTGTCCATGCACCATGTACTATCTTCATTTTGCATATATAGTTAAAGTCTTATTTATTTATTTCAAGTTGTGCCCGTGAGTTAGCACTGTTCAATTTAAACCACCCACTCCGCGCTTCGGATAGTACATTCAGTCGTTAGTCGCAGACGTTGTCACCAGATTGGTGATGATGGTGTCCCCAAGTAGACCAGCGTGGAGGACATCACCTTAAGGTCTACGCCCCTTAATCAAAAATAAAAAAAATGTGGGAGGCTACGCCTCGGTAGTGCGATGATTAAAACCTGATACAGGATATAAAATCTTACAGACCTGCATCGCTTCTCGTTTAAATTTTTGCCTCCATTATGTTGGGTCGTAGACAAGTAATTTTAAATCTTGTTCCGTTTGAAATTTTGTAACAGAATAAAGGAGACGTTTATTATTAAAATATTTTTGAAAATCAGATTGGATAGTTGACGGAGTCATGTTACTAATATCTTTTATAGCTTAGGTATACTTCACAATGTCTTCTACAATAGATGTCAGTATAACAGAAATAGTTGTTTATTTTTTTCTATCAAATAAAGCGTGTATGTTGTTTCTACTTCTGCAAAATTATCTTTGTAATGCCTATTAAAATTTATTAAGTAGTTTACAAAATGATTAATTTTAAACAAACAACATTTAGTGAAACGAAATTTAAAAATGATATTTTTTTTTTTGTCATTCTCGTTATATCCATTTCGTCACTTTTTTAAATATATTCCACGCAGAGACACGTTTGTCCGTCTGTTTCATTAATTTATATGCATGCTGGTCGCCTCGTACAAATCATTACATATATTTATTTATTTTTCTTTTTAGCGATGAAGTTAATCTTTAACACTAGTTATGTTTCGAACTTATATGCAGAGAATACTATTTGCTCTTTCAGATGGCGTCATGACAAATATTTTGTTGTACAGGACATGTATTAACACATTGGACCGTCCAGAGAATAAATGCATACTGCTACTAACCTCCGGCACCAAGTCGAACGAGACGCAGCAGTTGGAGAATGAGGTGCAGCAATATGTCACAATCGTGACGATGGTATATACGGTGGCCGGTGCTGTTCTTCCCGCCATAATGTCACTGTTTTTGGGCTCGTGGTCTGATAAGTATGGAAGAAAACCGCTGCTGACATGGCCAGTATTGGGTAAGATTATTTATTAAATCTTAGACACGCTTCTGAAGGTTAAACAAATAAAGGAAACATTTTTTGTAAATAAAAATCCATTTATATAAATTAGAGTATAAGAATTTACAATGTAGGTCAGTGTGGAAGAGATATAAGACTAGTGTTGATCACACGTACACAAATGCAGCTCAACGACCTATGTCTTACATAACAATTTTAGCTGACCTAGCATTATGATTAATTTATTACTATTGCATGTGTCTTATTTATAACGTAAATTATGTTTGTTTTCTAAAAAAATGTTATATAAATGTTGTTAAGGAATTTTCTCTTACTCTCTTGAACTCTCTCTCTTTTAGGTGAAGATTTAATTCATGCCTCACTCAAACAGTTTTTATTTTCTTTTTGTTCATATTTCGCAATCTCTGCATCCTTTTATCTCCAAAGCTCGCAATAATACTTCACAAAAATAACAAACTAATGTTTTCATTGCTTTTCATGCTTACCAAAGGCGAATCCAGGAGGGTTATGGGGGTCATGGGGGTCATGGGGTCATGGGGGTCGTGACGTGTTTGGCTGGGTCTTTGTTTTACTGTTGTAATCGAATTAGAGCTTGTCCTGACTGAATTTCGACTACGTGACCACCTCTGCGACTCGAAGGCTGAAGCCACCCGTGATATTTATTCTCCTTTCAATATTTTCATTATGTTTATAAAGTACATAAAGAAATTTTGTCATTTGCGGTGATATTTTATTAAAACACATACATGTATACCTCTTTGATACCTCTACGTATGGCAAACAGTGCATGCTCCATCTATTATTATGCATATACTGGTAGTATTTGTACAATGATTTTAGTGCCCTTATCAGGTCACACTAGGTCTATATATCCTATCCTATTTCAATATGCCCCTTGTAGACCTCACTCTTCTTGTCTCCGTTATGTACTTCATATATAGTTTTCCAGCTTAGGAATGCTTTTGTCCTCAGTCTTTTCTTTTATAGAAGGGCATAATAACGGCTTGGCACCAGTTAATAGGTATCTATCGACCCATACATATAAACCGATCTACTTATCCTCAAATTTATCCAAGATCTGATTCAGCGGATCAGCTATTATAAGCTCCCTCCCCATAGAATCTCGCATGAAACTCTATCATGCCCGGCAGCTTTCTTCCATTCCACAAATTCTTGCATTCTAGTACCATTTTAATCGTCGCTTAAATATTTAATTGCAGTAGCATCGTTATCTGCTACTCTTTTATCGCATACGGACACACTTTCGAATTATTTTTTCCAATGTTCTTTGTCATGATTTTCTTTATTAAACAAACGTTCATTGTCGTTTTTAATGACGCTTATACACGATGTTCCGTTTGGTTTTTTCAGAGAATCTTCCCACAGTTTTATGTCATAACCGTATTATATGTACTTTTTTACGGTATTATATATAATTTTTTCATGTTTTTGTTCGTTATTATTAATACTGATTGGGGGACTGTAGGGGCTTATTATTTATTTTGTGCGTCTGATTCAGAACAGTATTACGTTGAGAAGGAAATTACCTTCAATAATATTGTGTTTATCACTGATGATGTCATAGTTCATGAAATGTTCCTAAAAATGAATATTATTAAATTCAATTTCAGGTATCACCGCATCGTCATTTTTGACAGTACTGTTTGGTGCCTTGAGGGGCCTGGGCCCCTGGTGGTACATAATCACAGTCGTTCCCACTTCCGTTTCGGGTGGTAGCACAGCCTTTTTCACTGGTGCGTTTTGTTATTTGTCCGATATAACGACTGAATCAGAGAGATCTTTTAGGTGAGTGAGCTTGAAACATGCGCGAAGTATATCTCTATTGTTACAGCGTCTGCAGTGGTTTAAAATAGTAATTTTAAAACGTTATAAGTTCTAGCAGTAGAACGATTAAAAAAATATCTTTTTTTGCCAAAAAATATATATCGACATGGAAATAAAAAACAAGGGAACGTATATACGTATACATGTAGTATCATAAATCGTAAAGCAATAATTTATACCCACGAAGTAAGTCTGAATTTACCGTGTACGTATCATTCATACTTTATTAATTTTACCGACTATAATTATTCTGGCAATATCGTGAGATTGAATGTAAAGTATTGGATATTGCCGCCATGTGTAATAAAAAGTTTTTTGAATTGACTGTAGTTTTATACGAGAATGCCGGTAAGATCACCTTTTACATTTAAGTGGGTAATTAGTTTGTCTTGATTGCCACGTTTTTGAGTGTATAAGAAAAAAAAATCAGTAGTATGCCACTGTTACGGGAGTCGTTGGTAAGGAAGAGGTTGTCGGTGAGTGACTTGCTTTTACGTTATATAACTTTGTTTTTCTTTATTTTTGAAGAGAGAATTGTCATTTAACTAATTGTGTTTGATAATCTATCTTACAGGTATCACTAATATATTTTTTGTAGTGCCAATTCAAAAACTAATAGCCATCTTATATTTCAATTATAGTTTTACTCTAATTGTAACACGAATATTAAAGAAATCAATTTAGGATGTATGTTGGTTTTGATGATCCTCGCATGTAAATAAAAAAAATATCAATAGATAATATTTGAACTGTAGAACATTCCAAACAAAAAAAAACATGTATATAAACGAGGATTATAAACACGATAAATAAAATTAGGATTGTTTAAGAAATTTTTAGAGTCTGGCAGAATTCGCAGGTTGAGGTTGAGGCAGGATGAGTCTTCTCTAATCTTTTCAAACACGAATCATGAAAAATCAAACATAAAATTCTGTATTGAAAAATAAATCAATTCAAAAAATCGACTTCCTGAAAATGTGTTTATACATTATACATACAACATAATTCGGGAGATCTATGTCAATGCCATGAGACCGTGTGGATTTGTGACGCGCATGCGTGTACCACAGGGATCAATCTTTGGTCCGTTACTGTGCTAGTTTATATTAACAACTTATCTAGCAGCTTCGTTTAAAAATTAACCTTGTTAACAATAAACCTGTACGAGTAAGTTTAAGCACCGGCAAATACCGTTAATGAGCGCGGATGTGTTCATCAAATAACGATACAGTTTGTGGTCGGCAAATTGTAAAATGGAAGGGGTGACCGTAAAATAAATATTGATGTCATGAACTTTAGATAACCATGGGAATTTTTTTTAATTACAGAGACCATTCATTTACAATTACAATATGATATGAGCGGGAAATCATTGTCATACAGCGAGCTCTCTTACTGTTTAATAGTTATCGCCTGCACGTCTGTCCACTTTAGATTATAATTGTTTGGAGGAACGTGTAGATCAGCGATCGTTTCTTAAGGCGCATGCGGCTCGTGAGTCACAGTTTACCGACCGCTGATGACCGATCATCATTCATGCTCGTTGATTATTGTCTGGGCAAAGCCGAAGAAAATAGATCTTCAAGAACAAAATTTTAGTTGTTGTATATTTATTCTCTATTTTGGAGATAGCAAAGTTCATATTGTCGTAGACCAAATTTTTTTCTTTGAACAACAGTGAGGTATCATCTGCAACTAATTGTAGATTGTGGTTATTATATATTTACACATTTTCTTATAATTTATTCTCATATACGTACAAGGAAAAGGTTAACCGGAAAAAAACAGAGTTTAACTAATAGAACTGCATCAAAAACAATGACGTATAAATAAATAAATAGTTAAACTAATAGCTAAACTAACTGCATCAAAAACAATGACGCCAAGTTTTGTCGTAAGTATCCTCAAGTATGGTTTAGGCGTTCATCAGCCGCGGCGCAACACAATCTATAGCCCTAATATTTTTACGTCTATGGAAAAATGAAAAAAGTAGGCTTGGTTTTCTTAATTTTGGTAAAAGATATAAAAGATTGATTAAGAAAAAATAAGATTAGGCACTTAATGTACTGGTAATTCTTACAAATAAAGTTAGGACGCTTATGTATTTAATTTCCATACGGTTTAAGATATCAAAGGAGACATACTATTTTGTTAAAATGTTACATGTCTATTTTTTTCAGAATAACATTTTTGCAAACTGGGCTACTGGCCGGGACTATAGTAGGGACACTTGCCAGTCCTTACTTGCTCCAACTCATAGGAAGTATTCCTTTATTGTCGATGGTCGCGGTGGCGCACACCCTGGCGTACGTCTATTCCCTCGTATGGATTAGGGAGTCGGTGAAGATATCAAAGAAGGTAACAGAAACGGGATACTGATGTCGGAGTGCACACACCAAAAATCCGAATTCATCCAAAAACCAATGATAGTACATAGAGTGTGCAATTACATCCTTATATATTATGGTTTATTTTTTTTTAATAATTTTGACGCCAAATAAAAATGTGCATCTTTAAATATAACGGACTTCATACAAACTCCATTCTCTATTTCCCTTTTAAAAAGGGTGCATTTCAAAAAGTCCTCCTCAGTCGATGCCTACAACATAAGACCGATACATTGCCCAAATTTAATTATTCTAGTTTCAGTAATTTCTTTTAGAAGCGACATCATGTAGGAAGGGTTGGAAATAATAATCATAGATTTAGCTTTTTGTAATTATGTTACAAATTCAATTTTAAAGGAGACGTTTCACAAATGTACAGAGTTCCGGGGCTGCGCCTTATACTTAACTAATTATAAAACGCTATTGATAAACTATACCATTTTGACTATCATTTTAGCGTATTTTAACTTAGATTTTGTGTACAAAGCTATTGTACACAATTATAGATAATACTTAATTTGAAAAATAAAGATGGCGTCAAAGACAATAAATATTCACTGGGGTAGCACGTCCGGCGGACAGAGAGGGATAGAGTTATATGAACGAAAAAGAAAGTAGGAGTGCATTTTTTTAACGATTGCATCCCTTTCTGACCCCCCGACATGACTGCCGGTGAATATAGATTTTACGTTGGATGTATAAATATAATGTGTATATGATTCTAAAGTTTGGGGTGTTGATGAATCAATTATCATTTGTAATAGTTTTTTAAAATGTGTACTTAAGCATTCTTAAAATTATGTTAAACTTACCATAATAAAAATAAAACTAAATTTAAACTATGAAATAAAGTTGAATTAGGCTGAGCTGATCGTGTTTTGGGCCTTTCGTTTTTTTTTGAGTTTATTTTTAAGATTTTGTATATATAAGTGTGTATATGATATTTTAATTTTTATTGTGACAAAATAAAAAGATTATTTATAAATTCTATGCATTTAATAGATGTTTCTAGGAAAACATTTTCAAATGTCAATTAAGTATATTATTAATTTTTACAGGGTAAATTCTCTTCAATATTTGATGCATCACTGGTGAAAGAACTGATGAAAACTTGTATCAAGAAACGATCGAACAGGGACCGGACAATAATTTATTTATTAATAATATGCTGCACATTTTCCATACCCTTCACCATCAGCCTCGACTACATGTATACTAGGAACAAACTGCAGTGGTCTTTGGAGACATTCAGCATATTTTCCGTTGTGAACACCTTGATGGTGATCACCGGGTCGTTGGTGGGAGTCACCATATTGCAGAAGGTGTTGAAAATCAATGACATGTGGCTAGCTTTGTTGGCGTACTTGTCATCCATGGTTGATTACTTTATTAAAGCGTTCGCTATATTGACCTGGCAAATGTACGTGGGTGAGTGTGTTTACTATTTTTTTAATATTTTCATTGATCCTAACCGAGAGATAAACTTTAATCGGCTACGATAAAAGTAGGTAATTTTTAATGTTTAAACTAGTCAACGCCTGAAGTACCTTAAGTATATTTTTATTATAGTAATATCATTTCGTAAAGCTTTTGTTCCTTGCGTTATTCATTAAAGATATTTGTAAATTTTACCTTTATTAAATAAAGTTTTTATCATGGTTCCGATGGCATGTACTTTCCCGCAACTTTTAAAAATGGCCATAAACTTTGAACTATTGCAGGCGCATCGATATCTATGTTCAGCGGTCTAGCGAATCCTTTGATCAGATCGACATTGTCCAAGTTGTTGCCGCCGCAGGAATTAGGGAAAATATTCACACTGTTGAGTATTCTCAACAGCATCGTCCAGATAATGGTGCCCCTGGTGCTGAGTCCGCTGTACTCGGCCACGTTGAACGACTTCCCCGGCAGCATCTACATAGTATCCGCCGGCATATACGCCATGGTTTCCATTGTATTATGGTGAGTTCATTATTATAAGTGAACAGTTTCATTATCGTAAGAAAGCAAAGTTTTAAAAAAAGTAATTTAATTACTTAGGCGTTATTATCTGTTTTAATAGTTCGGTTATGAAGAAGAATGTAACGTTTCTTGTGCAGTTTTTAAATTTTTGCAAATAAAAATAAAGTATGGTAAAATTATAGAATACATATAAAACGGACTCCGTTTTTTCTAAAAGCGAAACTACTTCTCAGCTTGGTCTTGAGACAAAACAGTCTTATTTCCTTGTTACGTATGTACCTAAATATTGAAACTAATTAGGATTCTGAGCTCTATATCACAGTCCCAATTCGGTAGAATGCTAAATATCAAACTGACAATATTATTAAACAGGAATAATTTACTAAATTGACTACATTAAACTAATTAAACTGACCACCTTTATAATTATTTGCCTTCTATAGTTCCAGGTTGAATTCATCAATTTCGTATTTTTCTATTCAATAAATTGAAAAATCGCCCGTAAAAGAAATAAAATTAGACTAATTTGTAGAAAATACACGTTTCATTATTATTGAAGTTATACTTCTTGAGGCGCGTCATGAAAAAATGATGAGAGTGAAATATTAAGATGCGCGCGCATCAGTGTAACACAAAATTAACAAGTTGAAGCTGGCCGCTTCGAATTCGAATTTCGAATAATGAGAGAATTTATTAACATAAATTCTTATATGAAGTGTAACCACTTCATATAAGAAAATAAATATTTATTTATTTAATTTTTAAAATTGAAACTGAACTTTATTGACAGTGTTGACTATACTTTTCCAGTCCTTTTATTATTTTATTGTAATTAATTATTTGCATGCAATTCAAAACTTTTTTTAATGATGCCAAAGAAGTATAACTTTACACGCTCGTACACGTACGATTTTTTATGGTGTTTTTATCATCCAATATGTTTTCCTAAGCATTTCTGTACATTAGTGTTCTTGCACGTTTATTTTATTAATTTTCTTTTTCAATCGCTTTACATATTAATCTTTCACAATTCTAACTTTAACCGCGTTTAAAACTCTTCATTCTCTGATGCGGAAATTTACCCAAGATACGGTGCAAGTGCGAGGGACAAGCCCGAGAAGGGATAGTCTAGCACTACCGATCTTTTCCTTGGGCAACATTTTCTTCACTAGAATTCTAAAGATGTTGCATGAAGTGGATATCTAAGTTGTGGTTTGAAAATAGTACCATTTTAAGGGTTATGTACACCCGATGAAAAAATTGTACCCTTATAGTGTCACTCTCGCGCCTGCCTGCCTGTGTCTATATCTGTCTGTCACACCCTTTCTCCAAATCGATCGGCGACAAAAATTAGGATTTGATATACATACAGAGTTAAGCAGGCCAAATACTAACATTTGGTGTATGTCAACTAATTCAGATTTTTCTCAAATAGTGATATACAAACTTTTTGCCGGTGCTGTATGTCGTATATTAAAAGGACGGCTTTGTTACGAAAAATACAAATAAGTATAAATAAGATTTTTAAACTTCAAAACCTTTAGTTTAAATTTTACCAAAACAGTACACAATAATCGGCTACGCTCCTTATACTAATGAAATTACTGAGCCTAAAATTTTGGAAAAGAAATAGAATGTGGGGCTTTACGAAAAAAAAACTTAAGCGAGAATCCTAATTTTTAAATTATTGACGGAAACACAGCCCTGAAGAGATAAAATGTATAAAATATAGCGCTTATTTTTTATTAATAAAATTACAATATATGTCTTGCATATTACATTTCTTTCTTTGTTTCAGCTGTGCGAAGTACTACATGTGGAGATACCCCTCCACTCCAAAAAAGGACATTATGATGCTAAATCAGTGATCGGGTCCTACGATAGTAAACTTAATTTGTTATGTTTAATGCCGTCCATTAGCATAAATATGTACAATTGTGATCGATGTGTACGTCGAACGATTGCGATTATTTTAAAAAATATATGAAATGTAAAATTTACATATTTTATTTAATACACATAAAGCAAATATAATAAACCATACTTTCATTTTGCAACAAAGTAATTGGTACTCGTACTGCACTAAGGCCAAATTATGGTGAATGAATACTAATTTCTCTGCATCAAGAAACGACAAACGGTTTCGATTGTCATCATAGATAAGGCCACTTTCAGAAAAAGGCTTTTACTTTCACGCTACTGCATGGTGCTAGAAGATAGAATTTGACAAACTTCCTTAAGTTCGGGTATTGCGTAGCATTAGCTGACCGCCAAATATAAGGGTCACGATCACAATCTATTCGCTTTGATTTCAGATAAAAATCAATCTCAAATCCAATCGCGTTTTTCGATAGTGAGATTGACTATACTTTTGTTTCCCTTCGCTACTTCAACGAAGTGATCCCGGGGCCTTATTCCCTTAAAAAAATCGATTTCTGATTTCGCAGGATTTTAAATTTATTTTACTAATTCCCAAGTTGATATTTCGAATTGCTAATTGTCTTTCTATTAACAGTGTTGCCTCTACAATGAAATCACTAAATTATCATAATGAAATTTAATCGCATATTTGAATTCAAAAACCGTTAGGGATCGCGATTTCGCAATTATTCGAAAATTACGCTCTAAAACCGAAGACTGGTCTATATTGATTCTCAAGCGATTTACAATCGATTTTCCGTCATTCGTATTTCATACAAAGTGAATAAATTTTTTTTTTTATGTAAATCGTTAGATTAAACAAAATCTTTACACATTTATCGAGGACCTAAAAATTTACAATAATATGGTATAATTGGACTGATCTGATGATGGAGCCAGAAGGTAGGCACAGGAATTCCAAAATGGAATAACATATCCTAGTCGTATTTGAGCTTGTTAGAGTTTTCTTGAGATGTACTCTCCACCATGAGTGATTTTCAGGGTTTGATGATGGAGCCGGAAGGTAAGCACTAGTACTCCATAATAGAACAATGTAACAATGTAATGCAACCTAGCCATGTTTGAACTTGTTGATATTCTCGTGGAATACACTTTGACCATGATTGGCTTTCAGGGTCTGATAACGGAGCTGGAAGTTTGGAAGCTCCATCGTCAGACCCTGAAAGTCAATCGTGGTCAAAATCCATTTCAGGGCAATTCCAACAAGCCCAAATATGGTTAGGATATATTGTTCCGTTATGATATGTTAATTCCAGTATCAACCGTCGGGCTCCATCATCAGACCCTGAAAGCCAATTATGGCCAAAGTCCACTTAAAAAATTCTATTAAGAACACATACGACTAAGTTACGTTGTTCTATTATGGAGTACTAGTGCTTACCTTCCGGCTCCATCATCAGACCCTGAAAATCACTCATGGTGGAGAGAGAGTACATCTCAAGAAAACTCTAACAAGCTCAAATACGACTAGGATATGTTATTCCGTTATAGAGTTCCTGTGCCTACCTTCTGGCTCATTCATCAGATCAGTTCAATTATACCATATTATTGTACAGCTATCGGTCCTCGATAAGTGCGCAAAGTTTAAATTTAGTCTGACTATTTAAAGTCACTCAAAATTGCGTATAACAATAACATTTTTTTGACACCTAACAATTTCGACTCACAAATCGATTCCGGAATCGCAATCGATTTCTACTTTTGCGTAATAAGGCCCCCGGCTGGATATCCGGCTTCAAGGTTAGTATGGCCAAACAGCTATCCGTTTCAGGGGTGGATCTGCTTAAGGGTTTCTTGGACTGCAGCCCAGAGCCCCGTGGATATAAAGAGCCTCCAGCCCCCATTGGAAACAATAGACGATACTTGTTATAAAGTAAAAAACATTTAAAATAAAAAAAAAATCTATCATAAGAAGACTCTGAAATATCAACCCTTGTGCGCGTTTATCGAACAGAACAGGGAATTCCCAATCGCTTTTTTTTTGGTCGACGTATTTTGTGATTTATTTGGAAAGAATATATGTTTTTTTTTGAGTAACTTTAAAATAAGTACGTTATTATAATATTTAATTATATTATCAACTATCATGTATGTTTTGGATGCTCGTACACATACCTCGTATAATTTGCGCACCGTGTTTTATGCATTACGTAATGAACGGTACGACGTTATTTGTCACTGTAATAGAATATAATATTCCTATTCAATCTCCACCATTACTTTTTCAAAAAGTATTCTGATTAATGTAATACACCATATACGTTTATTATGAAAAATAAATCAAGCACTCTGTGTCATTAATGCCACTCTTAATGACGCGCTAAGAGTTAACGACGAATCACGAAGTACGCAAGCGTTTGTTACGTCGATTCCAGGCGCACTGATTGAAACTTTATTCTGGATTGAACGCACAGACTGATGACCGTGACTGACACGGTCAGCAAGTCGAAAGGAAGTCAGCGGTAGGGATAGCGCGGTCCCGCGTCTTTCACGGTAAAGACTGGTGACGAAGCATAAAAAAAATAACAAATTATACAGGTTCGTGCATGGGCAATAATTTTTTTTTCGCTTATATTTATTGTTACTTTTGTTACGATCATAAATACAATATGTTACTCCCTAACGAGAAAAAGTAATGTCGTGCTGTTTATTTACAAACTGTGTGCATCAAATAATTAACTATAATTTATGGTAATACAAAACGTAACTTATACAAATAACGAGATATAGAGAAAATGTCATTGTAGATAAGGAAATATCACTGGAATTAAAACATAAAATCCTTTGTTATTGTTTTATTGTATCGATTCTGTTAACTATAAGATGGAGAAATCTCAGACGATTCCGCCGTCTATAAGAAGCGCGCCCATCTGAGTTTTACAACCCGTGGAGGGCTTGTATCCTTTAATTTATTGTTTCCCAAATCTGTAGGAACTTTACTACAAAGTTCATATAAAATAAGATAACTACAATAATCTGTACATATATATATATATATATATACCGAGTGGTACAAAATTCCATGGACTTTGATCTACATGTGATTGGCCTGGTCAAATTGAACAACTTTTGTTCTACGAACTTTGTTTGAGCGTTTAATTTCTGAGAAAAAAAAAATTATAAGTTTACAAATTTCAATCAAATGTCACTTCAATTCTTAGGAACAAATTAACAATATTCGGCCAAATCTCTTATAGGCTATCCGGATATTTGAGTCACCTACCGTAACGTCGTCATGATCAAGTAATTGTCGTAGTCGAATATGATGATCAATGAAATACTTCAGATTCACTAAAAATCAAAGACAAATAAAAATTTTAACAAAAAAATAACCGACTTCAAAAAAAATTTTTCCAAAACAAATTAATATGCATAAAAAAGTAAAAAAACAATTGCGTATTCTTCTACAACTTAATAATCAACTTACTTTTTGCACTCATCGGTATGTAGGTACGATCTGTGTTCACCACGCAATAAGGTAGGTAGGTACCTACCCACTTCAAATTTAATTCAACACATACCTATCAATAACAAACAATGATCAAAATATTTTTAGAGCTAAGTAAAATAAAATGAAAAATATTAGACTACTTAAAAGTCAATCAAATTATTACGATAACATGATGTAGTTACAATTATTGTTAACAATAATATAATAACCACCTATAGTTTTTTTTAGATACTAGCTTTTGCCCGCAGCTCCGCCCGCGTGGACTACGATATTTAGACCGTTTTAAAAGCGTTCGTGGCGTTTATTCATATTTTTCTCACACGATCATATTAAATGACCTCTCTATTATTTAGAGATTAAACTGTATATCTGGTTCTACACAACCAAATCAGATGATACATAGCTTAGATGTTAAGTGGGGTCTCAAACTACGAAACTGTGAAATTTTTATCAAAATCCGTTTAGCCGTTTTTGTGTGACGCGGTAACATGTACATACTAATTTTCATAACAATCAGTTAAACGATACGGAAGTCGGTACATTACAGCGCCACCTGGCGGTGAGTTACATCAATGGGGATGGCATAATCATTTTCTTCGTAAAAAATATATATACATAATGATTTTTATGATAATCGGTTGAAGGAAGGAAAAGTCGATACAGCGGAGCTCCGCCTGGTGGCGAGCTACGTCAATGGGGATAGCATAAAAACCTCCGTGAAAAAATACATATTTTTAGCATCAGAAGTGGCTATTTCTTAAAAAAAAATACAAACTGATCTAACAACACTTTATTTAAATCACAATCTTTACAAAATTAACAATTAGGTAGGTGGGTTTACAACAACAAGTAATCAATACAAAACACATAGGAAATGAAGTACATAACCGAAATAGCTCACGTGTACCGCAACAGTCCCAAAACCGATCCGTCCGCACCGAGCGCTGCCAAGCAAATGCGCGGGCGGTACTAATGACGTTCCTTATATAGTCTTCGTTCGGTACAGAGAGGGTGTACGAGGGGGTATCCTTAATACGGCCTCTCCTGACGGCTGGTCGTCCTCGATCCATCAGGTGCTCAGTCCAGTAGAGGCATCGACATACCGGCTCCATCGTAGGTTGGTGGTGGCAGTATATCGTTGTCACTTTGCGTTGGTGGTATTGACGTGTCAGTATCGTTCGGCGTTGGTACCGCCGGCTGGTTGACTTCGCTTGTAGTCGGTGGAATCAACGAATCAT
Source organism: Eumeta japonica (assembly GCA_005406025.1). Taxonomy (NCBI): domain Eukaryota; kingdom Metazoa; phylum Arthropoda; class Insecta; order Lepidoptera; family Psychidae; genus Eumeta; species Eumeta japonica. The sequence continues at coordinate 660,444 of BGZK01000028.1, forward strand.
CTCTGCTTGTGGCTGATAGTTCGGCCTCAGCAGGTGTGGACAGTTGAGTGGGCTCCGAATTCGTCTGCATCTGAAATCACATATCATCTGTAGTACATATGTCTATCAGACTATCAGAAGTCCACTACTAGCTCCTCATATGTTTTTCTTGGCTATCGTAGCGAGTCGAACGCTACAGGAGCTTACACAGCGACTTAACAATGTTAACGCTTGTAAATTTGCCAAAAACAACTTCAGAAACATAAAAACAATATCAACGTCTCGACGACTTAACATTGTTAATGCCGGAACGTTTTAACAATGTTAACGCCGAAACGACTTGACCAAATGAACATATAAAAATCACTACGTGCAACCCCAGTTCGACTAGCAATACTGCTACGAACTAGCCCAGTTCGACTAGCAAGCTGCTACGTACAGGTCCGACTAGCAATCTGCCACGAACAAGTCCGACTAGCAAGTCGCTACGAACTACCCCAGCTCGACTAGCAAGCTGCTACGTACAGGTCCGACTAGCAATCTGCTACGAACAAGTCCGACTAGCAAGCTGCTACGAACTACCCCAGCTCGACTAGCAAGCTGCTACGTACAGGTCCGACTAGCAATCTGCTACGAGCAAGTCCGACTAGCAAGCTGCTACAACTAGCTCGACTAGCAAGCTGCTACGTACAGGTCCGACTAGCAATCTGCTACGAACAAGTTCGACTAGCAAGCTGCTACGAACTACCCCAGCTCGACTAGCAAGCTGCTACGTACAGGTCCGACTAGCAAGCTGCTACGAACAAAGTCCGACTAGCAAGCTGCTACGAACTGCCCAAGTCCGACTAGCGATATCACTACGAACTCTCAAGTCCGACTAGTGAGATCACTACGAACTTAAAATACTCACGATCGAAGAATGCAGCACACGCATCGGGGCTCCACTCGCCACGCCATGCCACCATGTGCTGAGCTGCGGCCTGCGTTGTTTTGCCAGAGTCCCCGCTTATGAGTTTCAACTCATATCGCCCACTCGGCAGGATGTTGACCACCTTGTAAGGCCCACGCATTCCTGGATCGAGTTTGCCTGTGGACTGGGAATGTTTTATTACAAAAACAAGATCGTCAATATTAAACTCCCGTGGAGAGCGTCTGCGACGGTTTTCACGTTCGTCCTGCTGTGTTCGGTTCCTGTCAAGAAGCTGACGAGCCCTGCTCCTGGAAATTTCTCGAAGAGCTTCGCGATTTGGGGACGCATTTTCGATAGCTACATCTCGCACTTAAGCACGAATAACTGGTGTAGTCCCTTCAGTTCCGATTAAAAGATTAAGCGGTGACGTTTGGGTTGTTCTGTGCTTTGTTATATTAATAACAAGCTGTAGTTTCCACAATGTATCTGCCCAAGATGAACTCTTGTGATTGACCTCAACCCTTATCATGTTCAATACTGTACGCATGTACCGTTCCACCTGCCCATTAGCATGATGCATTTCAGGTGTAATGCTATGAAGTTCACAGCCCATGTCATTTATCCATCTGACGAACGAGTTTGATTCGAACATACGTCCTTTATCGGTAATCATAAGTTTAGGTACACCGAATAAAGAGATCATTTGAGTGATTACCTTTTTGAGTTCATCGGCGTCCTGTCGGGACATGGGATATAACAGGCAGTACTTACTAAAGCTATCGACAATGATCAGTACATACTTGAACTCTGTAGATGCTGGTAACGGCCCCAGTGCATCAACATGCACGGTATCGAATGGCAAGTCTGGTTTTTCCCATGATGTAATATTTTGAAGTGGAGCTCGAGGTACTCGCTTCTTGGAGATACACGTTAAACAGTGAGAAACGTACTTAGACACAAATTGTTTCAGTCCTGGAAACCAAAAGTGCTTCAGGATGAGATCAGCAGTTTTGTCAGCTCCGATATGCTCGTGCTCGTCGTGGAATATTCTGAGAAGGCTTAACCTATGTCCTTTAGGTATGTAACACAACAGACGAGGTTGCTCTCCAACTGGTACATAACGGTAATAAAGCAAATCATTGCGTGCGACGTACCTGTTCACATCGAGTGTACCATCCTGTAATCTCTGGAGCAGGTCTTGAGTTTCTTGGTCGGCGGCTTGAGCTGTATGCGCCCAATTGCGAGGCCTTTGTATTTGGTTTACCTTCGCGACAATGGGGTTCCTGCTTAGGTAGTCGGCGTGTGGCATCAATACACCCTTCCTGTACTCAATAGTAAAGTGGAAATCTTGTAAGTAGATCCACCACCTAGCTACCCGCGGCAATAAGTCCTTCTTGCGTTCCGTGGCCTTTAACGCGTTGCAGTCAGTCACAATAGTAAACTCTAAACCGACGAGATAGTGCCTAAAGTTTTGGACGGTTTTCACGACAGCGAGCGTCTCCAATTCGTACGAATGATACTTGCTCTCAGCACCTTGTGTCACTTTACTGAAGTACGCGACTGCATGTTTCCTACCATCCGGATGAACTTGTAATAAGACAGCACCGTAACCAATGCTGCTGGCGTCCGTGTGTAGTTCGGTGGGTAGGTTATGGTCAAAGATTGTGAGAACCGGCTCACTGGTCAAGTACTTGATTAAGTTTTGACGAATCAATTCGTGTTCGGGTGTCCACACAAATTCTGAACCCTTCCGAGTAAGATGAGCAATAGGGGCGGTTTTGGAAGCGTAATCTTTTACGTATCGTCGAAAGTACCCTGCCAGACCCAACAGTTGCCTAACTTGTTTTACGTTTTCCGGTGGACTTGTGTTAACCAAGACTTCTATTTTTCGAGGGCTCGGCCTCACCTGACCTTTCTTAATCACCCGACCGAGGTATTCGACTTCAGTGACGAGAAATGAACATTTTTTGATATTAATCGAAAAACCTGCATTTGTGAGTGTTTCTAACACCCTCCGAAGTAGTCTTATACCCTCTTCTATGCTGTCACTAAGCAATAAAACGTCATCGACGTAGACCAGTGTGTTGCCCTCATTTATATGCATACGCAACGTGTCATTGATAATTCGTTGATATACGATTGGTGAGTTAGCTAAACCGTATGGCATTTTTAAGTATTCGAAATGGTCTTCTGGTGTCACGAAACCGGTTAGATGAATACAGTCCTCTTTTATGCGGATTTGATGAAATCCCGAAACCATATCTAAGCTCGTGAAGTATGTATACGTTCCAAGTCTATCTATCTGATCTTCAATCAACGGTAATGGGTACCTATCTTTAACCGTGACGCGATTCAATGCCCGGAAATCTACGCAAAGCCTGTCAGAACCATCACGTTTCTTGACTAAAATTATTGGACTAGCGTATTCCGAATTAGACCGCCTAATGATCCCTAAAAGATCCCTAGGGGTCTAAAAGATCCCTAGTAATTTCGCGAACCTTAAGCTTTTCTTGATAGGAAAGTTTATAGGGTCGATAAACAACAGGTGTAATACTCGTCAACTTTATTTCCATTTCGCCTGTGGTAACAGTCGTTTGAGCCGTGCCGGTAATAAGGTGTTCGCAAAAATCATCGATTACGCCTAGTAAAGCATCGCGCTCCTTTCCGAGTAACGGTGTGTTTACGTCGATCTGATCTAAACGTGAAACAGTGTTAATAGGGGTCGTATGTTCCGTACGCGATAGGTATTGACGGTCTTTAGTTCGTACATAAATAACACCATCGTGGTTCAGTACGTCAGTTCCTATGATTATCGGAGTCACCATTAACGATGCCGGCACAACGACTAAATCAGTTTCGATCGAAATGTTATCGAATTCTAAAGTAACCGTAATAAAGGAATTAGCAACGACCTCTTTATCTCCGATGCCCTTTAGAATACAGTGACGAAATTTAGTTTGGCACGAAAAATGTTTAAGAACTGCTGTCGAGACAAATGAAACGTTAAGAGCACCGCTATCTATAAGTACGTCCATAGGGACTCCGCATACTACAGCCGTTGTAATGTCGTTACTTTGAGAATAGTTCGATTGTTCTTTACACAGATTAACGCTACGCTCATTACGTAATTCTGACCGATTTTTCGCAAAACATTTGTCTTCGCTATGACCCGGTTTCTTGCAGAAAGTGCATTGGTCATTACGGTGATTGCTATAACTTGGCTTGTTACTATTTGCATTACTATCAGTCGGAAGTCTAGGTCTTTTCGGACAATCGCGACGACGATGACCCCGTTGGCCACAAGTGAAGCAATTAATATTCACGTGGTTGCCTGGCGCCGGTTGATGACGCGACTTCGGTGCAGGGTGGGACTTTTGGTAAGGCGCGCGATTCCCTATTACGACTTGGTTTAGTGTAAATAGACAAAAACGTTACGATATTATCTGTGGTTAAATCGGCGTTAGCAGCGGCTGCTCGTATTTGTGCATTGTCAATACCCCTAATGACGATAAGCGTCCGAAGCTCGTCACTTAAACCTTGAACAATTCTCAAACGCAACAGAGCACGACGTGCATATTCGGCATAGGTGGTATATTTATCCGATGTGTTATTCATAGCATCGTACAGAATATTCGCGAAATCGAGTTTAACCGGGCAAAGAGGCTTAAATTCCCGCTTAAAGTTAGACCAGGTTCTGTCGTTCGTGACCCACTCACATATCCACGTTTTGGCATCACCCCTCAAACAGTTAGCTACGCGCGATAAACACTCGTGGTCTGACCAACCGTTCACATTCTTGGCCCGATCTACCTCTTCACACCAGGCATCGATATTGTTAATTGTAGGGTCGAAATTTGACACAAAATAGTTATGTGAGCGAACCGGTTGCACTGATTTTACGGCATCAATGATTGCGTGCGCAAGAGTGGATGCTTCGGAATAGCGACCTACAAATCTACAGCGCGTTCAGTCTGGTCGGCACAAACCCGGATTGATTGCATGTTATTACCTTCGCAATGGACGTCGTTTTCGCGAGTTGGTTACGGAACAACAAGAGGCGGGGTATGCGGCGAAGGCGGCCTTCGTACGATCCTACGAGCACTATCATCACGGCTATAACGTCGCGGTGTTCTATGACGTGATCTACGTGACACAGTGCGCGATCGCCGTACTGATCGATCCGACGATCTATCGGTACTTGGATAACGACGCGATCTATAACGATACCGTCGGCGGTAATATGGTGTACGGTCACGATATGTAGAACGCGAGTACGACCGTCTACGAGATCTACCGCGCAAATGCCTATCCCGCGAACGCGACGAGTCACGAACACGCGAGTCATTTCGACGATGACGCGAACGTTCACGTGACGTACTTCGCGGCATTTCTCACACACAATGATAATACGCGATAGTAAAACACTTCACTTCACTTATATCTCACAATACAACAAAAATTCCGATTGCAAAACTACCCTCAAGTAGAAGTTAAAAATAGAACAATGAAACTTGAATTGAATTACTTGTTGTTATAACGCAAATCAGGTATATGTGAACGTTACTTTACAGTGTGGGAGTGAATCTTTTATCCCACTTCTGATTTTAGCATCAGAAGTGGCTATTTCTTAAAAAAAAATACAAACTGATCTAACAACACTTTATTTAAATCACAATCTTTACAAAATTAACAATTAGGTAGGTGGGTTTACAACAACAAGTAATCAATACAAAGCACATAGGAAATGAAGTACATAACCGAAATAGCTCACGTGTACCGCAACAGTCCCAAAACCGATCCGTCCGCACCGAGCGCTGCCAAGCAAATGCGCGGGCGGTACTAATGACGTTCCTTATATAGTCTTCGTTCGGTACAGAGAGGTGTACGAGGGTATCCTTAATAATATACATACCAATTTTCATAATGATCGGTCAAATAGTTTCTGAGTCTATCGATTTCATAGTATACACATCCTTCTTTATATATATAGATTAAAGTAACAATCTCAAAAGATCACTGTGTACAGCGACACTAAGTTTGGATATCAAAGTATCGTGATGGATGTGTTTGAATCATTTGGAGTAGTTAGTGTAAGCAATGTCTACCTGAAACATTTTGTTCATAGTTGTGTGATTAACTCAGTAAAAATGGCAAAGCCAATAAGATCTTGGATGGTTTTATGCTTAAAGATAAAATAATTCTGTGAGCACGGAATGTTGACGGCAACCGGGTAACGCTCATCATAAGCGATAGGTTCAAAGACCTTCCTATGGATAAAAAGTATAGAGATGGGTGAATAGCTTTAATATTCTTTCATGAGCTATTTTTATGGATTAGAGTAATATAAGTCGCTCTCTATTTTTAAGAGAAAATTCCAATATAAATGGATCGTTTAAATATATATGAATAAACGTAAAGCAAGATATTTTGCATAAGATTTTGAAAAAAATAAAGGCATTCCATCACATCCAGCTTGATTATTAGAGTCTAATCTTCTTAAAAACTTTGGAACCAATTCTCATGATTTCTCAAAGGAATTGTCCGTAGTAATGAAATTGTATGAGGATGTGTCAGTTACAGGTTGCCAAGACTGCGTGTGAGTGTAAACCGACGCGCAGATTCTTTATGAATACCATTATTGGAGCTTAGCTTTTACTACATTATTAGCTTCACTTTACTAACTGCATTTCGATGAACGTAAATTGCTAAATAACCTCAACGAAATCTTATTGGAATATGTGTAAGACATCAAGCAGTTCTAGTAGTAGTCTATGCATTTCATTACCAGTGCCACCTCAATAAATGACGCTTTCCGAAATTAATACATGGGTTACTCTAGAAAATATTCAAATTTCAATTAAGTGCAGTGTATAAGGTAATTAAATGAAACAATATTTATATAGACACAAGGCTAAAAGCTTAACTGTGTGTGGGTGTTTTTTTTTTAATTCTAAAGGATTAAAAGTGATTATAAATTAAGGACTATTAGAATGTGATTTCACCATTAAGGCATAATCATTTTTTAGTTAGAGGTCGCATCAAGTATCATTAAAATCTATTAAAATCGACCTGGGATTAAAAGTGATTATATGTTAAGTACTGTACTTGTAGAAGTGTGATTTAACCATTAAGGCATAAACTTCTTTAGTGGAGGTCGCATCGAATATCATTAAAACTTACTCGAATCGATCCGAGTAGTTTGAATTTTAACAACAAAATTAACACCTACACGAATAGACGCGGGAACTTGTACTACGTTGATATAATCTACTCGTATCGATTTGTATACTTGGTTTTCAGTATATTGTTGAAACATTGTTTTTCGGAAACACTCTTACCTACTCCACTCGACCCGGGAACTTAGGCTGTAAGCGATTAGGAAAGCGTGTTGACCGAGAGGTTTAGAATTACTCGAATCGACCCACGGACTCATTACTATGAGTAAAGGTCTATAGTGAATCCATAACAGATAACTTTATAAGGGCACACGGTGGGATAGCTAATCGTGTCTTCAGACTCCTATGAGGAGCTTCGCGTAGATCATTTAAGCCTTGAAATACATTAACATTACTTCGCCTTAGACGGCAGCCCATAAACCGACTGAGAACATACTGAAGCACGCTTGAGAGTTGCCTGGTGAGGCTGGAGCTTCTAAGAAGAGGAGCATCAAAACTAAACGGACTGCGTAACTTAAGTTGCTGAGGGTGGATGCCGCCGAAAGCACTTCGCAGGGATCCGCTATGTCTTTGGATAGTGAAGGAGACGGAGAAGTGGAAAGGCCAGCGTCCCTGACGGCTAAAGCGCAACTAATGGATCGGGCAGACAAGGCGATAACCGCAGTGACTCAGATAGCAACAGGTGACAGCTCTAAGTTGAATAAAAACGACATAAGCCTAGGAGTAGGAGATGTTAGTGGTTGTGGCCCATCTGGAGTTGCGTTTGTCGGAAGAAGAGCTCAAGGTTGCAAAATATAAATTAGAGATGACTGGCGCCAAATCTCAGATGGCTGCAAATGTTGGAGTCATTGTACAGACCACCAACATGGACATTAAAGCGATCCACGGCAGCGTAGGCCGCTAGTTAATTTTAGCGACATCGATGATGACATAGGCGGTGAAAAATTTATGGAATCACTTATTACTGAAAATAACTTGGGAGAAAGTTGATCACTGGAGGAATTAAACGACAATGCCAAATTAGCTTTCAAAAAGAAGAGATGCGGCACACCGGAAGTTTCATATGTCATGGAGTGTACTTCGGCGCTAAGGACAGCTCTCATTGGTTCCGGGTATGTCTATATAGGCTGGAAGAGGCTTCATAGACGTTACCTGTTGTAACAAGTGTCAGATGTTCGAACATTCCGAAAAGTTCTATAGAGAGAAAGCGGTCACCTGCGACATATGCGGCGGGACAGGACACCGGGGAATCGATTGCAAAGCTAAATCCACCCGGTGTGCCACATGCAGTCGGTTTAAAAAGGATGACGCAAACACTCATAGGACGAACTTCAGAACTTGTCTGGCTGGACAGTATCCTGAGCGAAGGCGTACCTCTATTACCAATTATGGCTATAGGACAAATGAAGGTAGGTTAGCTGAATTTGTAAGGTGGCAGTGTTACATCTCTTGAACTCAGAGAAATTACGCGTGCGAGAGAGCTGGATATCGTCGCTGACCAAGGACATTATCAGATAGATGAGCTGCACAATACACAGTATTCACGCCAAGTGGAGGCAGTGGTGGTAAGCTTTTAGTGAGGACGTGGAGTGCACCTACCTGACGGAGCTGAGTAACGATATTTGTTCCCGTGTGAATGTGCAAGCGGGAAAATTAAATATTTAATTGGTGTCTGCGTACTTCAAGTACAATCAAAGAATTGATGAACACCTTCAGAACTTAGAATATTTAATGATGAAGCTGAAAAGAAAACGAATCACAATTTACGCCGATTAAAATACTCATTGCCCACTCTGGCACTTGGAAGCTCGACTGTTGCGACATCCGTGGTTAGTAAAAGCCAAGGGTCGTACAATTTAAATATTCGCGCAAATACGTCATCGGTCATGCGACGAGTAGTATTAAAAAGGAAACAGACGAAGTAGGTTCCTTCGCTTCCACGCCAGATGTCGAGGTCTAACCGCTGGATTATTATAAGAAATAACTCCGTTCTAGATGCGCCGGGGCCACCGCAATCTCAAAAGGATTCGAGAAGAGTACTACCAAAGTTTTTATGGTATTGTCCTCCATAGGGAATGTGCTGCGTGTCCGGCCTTTTCTCTTAGCATTGACCTCTAGCAGATCACACAAAATTCAATCTTTCACCACCAACATTACACAGAGACGGGCAGCGAATCAGAGAATAGAAAAGTACAGCTAGAATGCTTTATTATACAGAATTCGCTTAAAATATTCGTCGAAAACCCCAGTCATATACGTTTTCGGGACCCTCTGGGTAATTTAACATCGATATCACGCTTACCATCCGTAGCGTACGACTGGTAGAGTGGGAGGTCATAGAGGGCGCCAGCTCCAGTAATCACCAGCTAATCGAATTTGTAATGAGATGCGGTCTGGAAGGGCATGAACAGGTCAGAAAGATCAACACTATTAGATACCGCGATCATTTTGTGAACTGGGACCGATTCTGCGCTCAGATTGAAAAGGATGCGGGGGCTTTGAATGTTTGAACAATTATTTGAATGTTAATAAGTGCGCTAGTAGAATGTCAGGTAATAGAGAGAACCGCTGTAGAAAAACTGGGTGCGTGTAAGCCGGGGAATGTTAAGAAATTTTATTGGTGGAATGATAGATTAGATTCGCTCTGTAGAGCTAACAAGTAGAAAAGAAGGAAATGGCAAACACTAAAAAAGGTAGGTGGACAGTTGATTGAAAGAGCGATGGCTGAATTTACACAAGCGAGAACGGAGTATAGATGAGCGATGGCGGAGGCGCAGACTAAGCATTTCCAAATCATGCGGAGTCCAGAAACAGGGAACTCTGGGAGTGGGTTTAACGAGAGGCCGAAGAGCGTGTAACAGTACCTGGTAACATTGTTAGCTGTTTAAAGGTATATAATAAAAGTGACGTTGGATGCCGATGACGTCGACAGAACGATAGAAGTGATGTTGGAAGCTTTCCTGCCACGAGACGATCCTTCACTGAACTCAGAATATCATAGACAGGTTAAGTCAATGGCACTTATGGCCCCTTTTGGCAAGCTTGCATCTTCCGTCTGCCGTGGGCATCTGGGCAACATCATACGAGTACAAACACTTCCAAACACAAGCCCGGGGCTGGATGGCATCAGCGTCAGAATTGCAAAGGAAGTATGGAAGGCCGTAGCCGCAAAGATGACCGAGGTGTATCGGAAGTGCGTATTGGAAGGCGTATTCCCTGACATTTGGAAGACGAAAAGGCTTGTGCTGTTATCAAAGATCAACGATAGGCCGCCAACGGACCCGAAAGCTTATCAGCCGCTGATGCTGCTGGCATTCTTGGGAAATGTACTAGAGTAAGTTCTTCTTACGTGTTTGGGGCCTGGCTTACTGAAACAGCCGAATAGTCAAAATGGATTCACTAGGAGCCGGTCTACGATTACAGCTATCAACGACATTATAGACGCGGTCAGGAACTCTAGTTAATTTTTTTGGATATCTCGGGTTCTTTCGACTGGTCAATGATTCTCATCAAATTAAAACAGGAAGGGTTTCTACAAATATATACAAGATGATGACATATTATTTTACGTATTTATGGCTAATAGTTGGCAACCGGGAAGGATCGAAAGTGCCCTGGAGATATCCCAGGGATCAGTGGTGGGACCTGCTCTGTGGAACTTACTGCTCGATGATTTGTTCAGGCTACCTCTCTCTGAGGGATGTCGTTTCATTGCTTACGCGGATGATGTGACTGCGTGGTAGAAAGTAGCGTACGGACTGAATTAGAAGGCCGAAGTAGGGATTTACTCGAAGTCGTAGCGGCGTGGGGAAAGATAAACCGATTAGAATTCGATAGAACTGTGAAAGCTCGACTACAACGGGCGCTCGCATTGAAAATCGAGGGCGCATCCATCGTAGTGGTTGCATATACGAGGGTTCTCGATGTATACAATGATGGTTCTTCTAGTTTTGGTCAGCACGCAAAGAAGATGGGAGAAACGGCACTAAAGTATTATGCTAAGATGTTCCGGGTGTCCGCGTCCTCGTGGGGGCTCAGATACCCGGCACTCAAGCTTATATACAGGGGGAACATTCATGGCCATTATCGTATAAGCGGCAGAATTGTGGTTCCGCAAGGCCAGCTTTCAGGTAGTATGGAGTTTATTACTTTGAGCACAGAGGCCTGCACTGGTCCTTGTGACTAAGACCTATTGATCAACAAGCACTGACACGCTAACGGTGCTAGCCTGTGTATTGCCTACGGACATGGAGGTGGTCCGATGCGGTCAGGTGGACAGCCAAAGGGATGATCTGACTCCGAGAGAGCTAGGCGCTTTAATGAAAAGCTGTTTGAACGAAGCATACTCAGCATGACAAGAGGATTGGTTTGGGGGAACTAAGGGACGTAAGCTATTTTCCTTCTTCCCTGATGTCAGGGAACGCATTAACACTGATAATATAGAGCCAGACTACATCACTTTCCAGATGCTATCTGGACATGGATGTTTTAGGAAAATATTGCACGAATTGAGATTGTTTGAAAGAAATAAGAGCGATTGGGGATAGGCCGACGAAACTAGAGACCACATGCAGTGGGACTGAAGAACAAACAATGGAATTGTTCACTAACATGGAGAGCGCGGAATTTGATTTAGAATAATTGTAGGTATCCTTCCAACCCCGCGTTTTATCACCCTTCTGGTGGATAAGACTTTGGTAGTGGTGGGACAATCTGTTCTCAGAATAACGGTGGGAACAAAAGGTCATTACACGAAAGGACCTAAATTAAGAAATGGTCCAAAATTTCAAGGATATCAATCGAAACAAATTTTTACGGTCTCCATTTCATGAATTCTGTGAACCTTCAGAAGCACATTATACGGCAGTAGTTTAGGTTTGGTTAGAAATGCAGATGATATTCCAAAGAGGTAATTAATATCAGAAAGCTTAATTTCCTTCATTAAAATGGGATTAATTTGAATTTAGAAATCGGGGTTACACCTTTTGGTGAAGTTCATAAACCATGCGATTTTTTGTCAGTAGAAAGCTTCTTTGTTGATCGTGAACATGATCTTTTGTTGGGTGCTCGCATGAATTCGGACATATCTCCAAATCCTTCAAGATGTTCGAAACAAATAGAAGTTTGGTAATACAGACTGCGCTTGCATTGATGAGATAGCACATTGTCAAAAATTTAAATTCAGCGGACAGCGCTGCACGCCGCTCTACAGCCTTCACCTTTAAGTGGACTCCACAGTAGTTAATAAAATCATCCTCTTACTGGTAATTCTTAACAATAGACTAGTTAACTGACTTAACTGGTCTCATAATTGTTATTTTAACACTCAAACCTATAATCCCCAAGTTCTCATTATTATATCATTATAGTTTTTTGAATAAGTTCATAAGTGTCACGGGATAGTTATTGCGGTACTAAAAAAAATACGGGTAGTTAAATAAGGGACTTCACCTGATTTAACTACAAATGACCACTTATTTGTTCATAAGGCAGTTATCCTTCAAAACGAGCAAGAAACTTAAGGGTTGCTCTTGTCAAACAAAAATTATTTACAATCGTATATATAAAACTATTGCGAAAAAATAAACCTGAAGACAGTCGAGCTGGTTACGTTTATTTATTCTCTAAATATTCAGAGATTGTGTAATATACCCTTTTTTTGCAAAGTGTTTGCTTAATAAAAACATAAAATTTGTATAAGGGTAAATATGGTCAACCCATATAGTATGTCTAATCACATTAAGTTTATTGAAGTGAAATTTTTTTAGGCAGGCTGGATTGGGTGTAATTTGAAAGCATTTCTGACCAATACAACCACGTGACGTATTAATGTAAACACTGTATCTATAGTTATGAGTATGACGTACTGCACTGTGCTAAATAAAATACTCGAGTGAATGATTACTGTGTAGTAAAAAGTGGGTATAAAATAGATTAATATTTTCATATAAAAAATAGTTTAAACAATTAAAAATAAGAGTTTTTTGTAACTACACAATAATCTAAGAAATAGATAACTTCATTATTTATTGAAGTGAAAACTTCTCTAAGCACGTTAGGCGATTTTTACACGCGTAAAATGTTTGAATTCGCGTCACTGACATGCTAATGTTAAGAATATATGTGAGTTTAGATTATAAGTGGAAACATTTATGTAAATGTGAAGATTACGTTTTTAAATTTAATTCAACTGCAACATTATGGTTGTTTTGTTTCAATTTAAGAATTTAAATTTTGAAATTTATACCTTACTATGCATATTGACCGTTATTTTAAATTTATTGGACTTGCACAGCTCACATGCCTTTTGATTAACAAGTAAATCATATAAAATTTACATGTTATTAAAATGCTATTAAAAACTCTAAGTCTCTAAAAAATGCTTAACTCTATTGTTTTTGATGCGAAAATTTGGTGGTTACATTGTTTTTGTTATGACTAATATTTTTATTAGAATTGAAGGTTGCTGAAAGTTATTCAAATCTTCTGAACAACGATTATAATATTGTTCGCTCAAAGGAAACTAATTTCTATAGTAGTAGTTATGAGGAAAAAATTATCGATAAATGTTAGATAAATCATTAAAACATTCAAGGGATTTCCATCTCAATTTTTAGAAATGTGATTTTCAAAAAATCAAACAAGCTCAATCAGATAAACTGGACTAAGACTTTAGCCGCTCAAGATATCGATGAATGTGTTATGATATTTTATCCTACTATTAAGGATATAATCAGTAAATACATACCTGTGACTGGAAACAACTCCTGTCCTAGGTACGACAAAGCTCTTAAAAATGCATTGCCCAAAGAAATGCTAGCCATAAACGCTTTAAGAAATTCAGAAATCCTCGCGATTAGGACGAATTTTGTTTATTTCATACAAGATGAAAATCTCTTATTAAAACAGAAAAGGTAGTGTCACTATTCCGAACGCTATAAGTTGCAATGGGCATACCGCCTTTGAGGGTTACTACATCTCTGAACTGTTTTCAGAATACTTCGGGCACAGTTTTTGACAACTTCAATGAACGACTGTCTTTTCGCCTACATTAAGATTATATTGTTAATAGAAGTAACCAACTTCTAGATTTTATTATCCGATCCACAACACATTGTACAAGACCAAATAATACCATAATGGTATTTTGTAGCTTTATTCGCAGTATTTTAAACAATGTTGTGTCATTTGGTCCCTTTTCTATGAAGTATATATCAAAAGCATCGAGAGTATCCAAAGCAAATTAAAAAAAATCCTCACTGACCAATGCAACGACGGTCGTTCAATGAATAATTATAGTGATTGGTTAACCTGTTTTGGTCTCGTATCTCTTGAGGCTCGTCGTTGAAGAGATAATATATTATTCCTACTAACATTTTAGATTGCGCTATTGACACTGAATCTTTATTCTCTTCAATTAATTATCAAATACAGCTCCGGTCTCTCTCTCTTCCACGTTACATAGCACCTTTTAACTCTTTTGCAATACGAACCTACAAAAATAATACATCCTACTACAATCCAATAGTTAAAATCTGTAGAACTTACAATGACGTTACTAAAATGAACGCTGACATCGATATTTTCAATCACAGATTCTCTTCGTTTGAAAAACAGTTGACTTCTGACATTCTCTGTCTTAAAGTAAAGAAATGAAAACAAATTAATATTTAATACCTGGAATTTAAACTTAACATTGCACGTAAGCTTAAATTTATTTATTCTTATGTTATCGATTTAAATATTTACTTGTTAAAGTTTGTTTTTCTTTGTGCTTTTTTATTATTTTTTTCCTTTTGTGTGCGATGGTAATCACGTTGAATACACTATTTTGAATTCCAGCCTGGGACAGATATTTGTATTTCATACAATTCACATTAATGATAAGACTGTAATTTTTATGTGTATCTATAAATAAATAAATATGTTTGTTCGAAGAACGGGTAGAAAACCGCTACTTTCAGTACTCATGTATTTATTTATTTACTTGACGGTACAAAGTTTGAAGCGTTGAGCAGGAGTATGGTGGTACTGTTCTTCAAAAAAGAAGTTAAGACCTTCCTGAGGCATTAGAGAACAAAAAGATTTCCAAAAAGACTTCAGCATTATGAAACCTATGCATAGGCTTCGCCAAATTATACATAAATTCGAAAAATAAAATCGGCTGTTTGGCTTGGCATATTCAAACTACGTTTTATTTAATAGAAACCTGAGCGGTGCTGCATTCATTTCAACGGTGCCACAGTGATTATTATTACGTCTATGTGCTGAAATATTTGTAGAACAATGCCATTATGCCAGATCGTGTGTAGAGTGAAAGTTAAAACCTATCCAACGGCATAGGGGTGTCAGGCAAAGAGGTGAAATATAATATACGAAACTCTTCCCTTTAGCATTGGAAGACAATTTCAAGCTTTCGAATCGGAAAGGGTACGGCATCATTATCAACGGAGAACAAATCACTCATCTTTGATTTGGTGTATATATAGTCTTCGCGAAACGGTTACAGACCTCAGTATCAAGCTCGAAGACTTCAGTAGAGTTTCTCAAGAGTGGGTCGAAAAATGAACATTGACAAAACGAAAATTATGTCGAATGCCTATATTGTATCCCTCCCACTGATAGTTAACAACTCTGCAAATGAAGTTAGGAGGACGAAGAGAAGGACATGCAGTCGGATTAGAAAGATCTAACTTTGATATAGGAGTTACACGATGAATCAGGTCGCGAAACGCGCGAAACTTTGTCGCCGTGAAGTTTGTCACGAAAGCGTCGCAACGGAGTAAAATAGTGACGCGGGGGAGAAAAGGGAAGGGTCGGGGAGCGTCTAATCCGTGCATCACGTCATTCGCAGGCAATTCAGAGCGGCAGTTTCGTGCGTTGTACTGTTATGTGCGGAGTCCTTTAGCAACGAATCGAATACAATGTAATTTAATAGTATAGTACTTGTTATTTCGCAGTTGCTAATTACAAAAGTTGTATGTACACTGATAAATTATATCCAATGAGAAATGGGGCTTCAGTAATTTAGAAACCCATTGAACATAATAACATCGGCTAAAAATACCCATATACAATTTTTTTAATCTTTACTCTAAAATGTTTATTTGAAGATATTCTAAGAGTTTTCGATGTAGTTGTCTATAGATACAGTACCTAATAAAGTATCTTACTTGTCTTTTGCGATAGTAATTGAGAACGGTAGAGCGGTGTACTCTCTTATTATATAAACGACATTGATAGAGTGATGATAATATGATTCATACTAAAGTCGGTTTGATATTATTATGTGGATTGGAGGATGATTCGTGTTGTCAGATAATTATTCTAATCTTTTACGGGCAAATATAAAATAGACATTAGTTACATTTTAGACTTTTTGCTTTTTGTTTATTATTTATTGTTCTAACTGAAATAAAAGTATTTTAATTTAGGTATTGCATAAATGTAATTATGCATTGGAACTCCTGTCCAATATTCATTGGATAGGAGTTCCAAACGTTGTATTGTTCATTACGCATTGCTTATTAATCCAATAACCCAAAAATAAGAACGATAATAGTATTTTAGTTATATAGAAATAAATGATGTTACCGTCTCGGTAAATTTTAACTATGGTAAATCTTACACAAGAAAAATGTGGATATTCCTTTTGTTAGATTTACTATAGACGGAACCTTCTGCACGTATAGTAACTTACATGGCGTTACATGATAAAATATTATCATAAATATTTATACACGCTTATCACGATGATTCACCTGATATACATTATCATAGCCCGATGACAGTAGTTATAATAATTCGGTAAGACTAAAAAACTTTCAGATGCGCTATGTCTCACTCATAAATAAAGTCAATTTCTTAAAAATAAAAATACAAACTTGTGAGATTATATAAAAACGTAATTGAAATTTATAACTAGTGTTCAGGCGTGGATAACACAAAATCAGACTTAAGATAATACTCGTTATTAATGCAAAATGACCGAAACGGAAAATAGCCATATACAATCAGAAGAGAATGTCCAGAACAGTACATTCAGGTTCACTGTGGAAATACCAACCTTTTTGATAATATTTGGTGTTTGCCTTTCTAGTAAGTAAAGAAGATTGTAAATTATTTCGTATGTCTCTTTTTTTAGATTTCGCTTTGATTCATGTCTATTGTCTAGTCCATCTCGCTACATCCATCGATCACCAAAACGACCTCTGGTAAAACTGTCAAAATTATACACGTGTACAGGGGGGCGATCAGATGCGACATCTTATGTGACAAAATTTACGAATAAAATATCTAATGAAATCGGTTTATCCTTCTTACATAGATACATCATACAACACCATAATGATATTTATTTTTGGATGTACAATAGGTAACTACGTACCATACAAGACATCTAGGAACGAGAATTAAAATAAATGACTGTAATATTTAAACTTTATACCTCAAACTATTTTGTTGTCAAAAAAAGGGGCCTAATAAATGTTCTAGACATTGAAGTGCGATATAGTTTACAATGAAGGTAACAGACCGTGATAGCAGCTACGTGTCGAAGATTGTCTAAGTAATAAATATCACTTAATAATACACCGCAGTCACTGTCTTCTTTAAACAATTTTGGAACACACGACTAGGCAAGTCGACTTCTTGAAGCAATAGCACAGTAAATGACAATTCTTTTGAGTAGAATATCAGCATTCACGAACGGTTCGTAGAATGGCGCGAATGTGATAAACAACAAAAAGCCAATCAATCGGTTAATTATGGCGGTCCCGCTCGTGGTACCTCTTGTTTCTATCCTAATACATACTTGTATATATTATATTTTGGATATACTACGTTCTGTTATTATAGAATTAGCTATTTCTATTGAGTGAGTGAGTGAAAATGTTTGATATATATTATTGTGCAATCGCTAGCGGGAAAGAAATAAATAGATTAAAAAAATATACAAATGCTAAAGCTCTAAACATTCTTGTTTCAAGTCGTTTTTAAATGCCAGATGCATTTAAAAATGACTTGAAACAAGAATGTTTAGAGAGGTAAATTAGATATTTTATTAATAACATGTATAAAATAACTCATTACATATATATAATTAATAAATAAATAGTTTATTAATTATATATAGATAATTAGTTATATTACACAATTATATAATTATTATACAAAAAGAAGCGAATCGTGTTTATTACTATTGACTACCTACTGCAATATTTTCTCAATGGATAGTACTATGAAATTACTAGTAAGTTACAGTTGTGTAAGGTGTTTTCTAATTTTAGCTTTGTACATTGTTGCAATAAAAAAAAATTGCAAGTCTGAAACGTGGATAAGGAAATTTGTCAAAATTGGTTATTATGCATTCGAAAAGTTGCAACAAAAAATAAAAACGCAAATCTTAAACATAAACCTAAGATTTGACCGCGAAGTCCGCAAATCATAAAAGAAATTCAATCGACCATAAAAGAAATTCTTATTTCAAGATTCACTTTTCAAGTTCATCTTTAGTGGGTGTTTTCCCTGGAAAAGCGAGATAGAAGCATTTTTAACTTCCCGCTAAGAAAACTAAAAGTTTTGGAAATTGGGAAGTTATTGTTAAATTTTTATATTAAAGTTATATATATCCCGTTTTTCGAAAATCGAGTTTTCATCAGATCTCAACGTTTTGAAGCCCTAGGATGCTTCCCTGACAATTTTTACGATGGTGTCCGTATGCCTGTGTGGATGTATGTGTGAGTGTATGTAGACTTCTTACAATTTTTGAACGGCTTGACCGATCGAAACTAGATTTATGGCATTCGAAGGGGTTCCACTGAGTTTAGACTTCCTGTAAGTTTAATCTGATTTGAACCTGTAGATTCCGAGAAATTAAAATAAAACTCTTTTTTTTCTTTTTTTTTTTTCTGTAACCTGGCGATCTGTGTTAACACAATGAGCCATTCAGTTGGGGTTTATTATGTCTTTATTAGCAGATGGGTCTTTTCTCGAATCCCATCATCAGCTGTGATCAAATCTGACGGCCAGCGTAGGGACACTATGCCGCTTCAATCTGAAGTGGGAAACACTTCCTGCACCTGTAAGGTTTAATGCTAGTTCATTAACGTGGGTCGATATTCTCATCTGGTAGTTTGTGCTATGCTTAGCGATCTCCTGTTTGACTGTGTTCATTCTTAGATCCTGATGAATGTATTTGTTGCTCACGTAGTAGGGTATGTCTAGCATGGTTCTAAGTGTTTTACTCTGGAATCTTTCTAGAATCTCTATGTTGCCATTGCTAGCAGTGCCCCACAACGGGATCCCATAGGTCCAGATTGGATTAAGTATCTATTTTGATCGTCTTATAAGTAGCTATTTTGCTTTCGTGTGAGAGGTTAGATTTACGCCCCATCAACCAATACATTAATCTAAGTTGCGTATCTAGTTGTTTGCGCTTAGTCCAGATGTGCTTTCTCCAGGTGAGTCTACGAACAAGATGCATGCCCAGGTATTTGGCATCTTCCGCTTGGGGGATTTCTTCGTTACGGAGTTTTATTGGTGGACAGGTCTCTCTTCTGAGGGTGAATGTCACGTGAACAGATTTTCCTTGGTTAACCCTAATACCCCATTTATCCAGCCAGTTCTCCACTTTAAAGACGTGAGCTTGTAGTTTGGCCGATGCTGTACTAGAATCTTTATCGACGGACAGTAGAGCTGTGTCATCTGCATAGGTGGCGGTTATGGTGTCCTCGTGTGTTGGGATATCAGCTGTGAAAATTAAATATAGTACTGGACCCAATATACTGCCCTGCGGTACTCCTGAATTAATTTTCTGCAAGGGAGAGCTCTCATTGTTGTACTTTACTTCGAAGCATTTCCCTTGGAGATACGACTTTAAGATTGGAAAGAATGAGTGCGGTAATAATTTCTTGATTTTGTAAAGAAGTCTTTCATGCCACACTCTATCAAATGCCTGGCTAATGTCCAAAAAGACTGCAGAGCAGAACTGTTTAAATTCCAATGTGCGACTTATGATGTCTGTAATACGGTGTATTTGTTCTATAGTTCCATGTTTTTCTTGGAAGCCAAACTGGTGTTGGGGGATGACGTCTGATAAATGCGCTCGCATCCTGTTTAACAGCATTCTTTCAAAAATTTTACCTTGCACTGATAGCAAGCTTATCGGTCTGTAGGAGCTAGCTTCATGTAGCGGTTTTTCGGATTTCGGTATCATTACAACCTGTGCTATCTTCCACTGACCAGGAAAGATTGCCAGTCTTAAACAGGCATTGCAAATAGTCGCGAAGTGTATTATACCTTTCTCAGGTAACTCCTTGAGCAGTTTCGCATCGACCAGATCGTAGCCAGGTGTTTTGCCTTCCGGCAGCTTTGAGATTTCTCTCCACGTTTCTTTCGGGTTAACGCTTTTTAATGGTAGACACATTTGCAGTGCGGCGTCTAGGTATTCATAGACTTCCTTGTCATGTTCAGTGTTTTTGCATGGTAGAGATTTAAAAACATCTTTTAGGTGATCGGCGAATACCTGGGCTTTATCGGCTTCCTTTCTGACCCACTTACCATCCGTAGTTTTAATGGGTGGTATGTGTATTTTTGGTCTTTTTAACTTCTTCGTTATTTTCCAAAGTGAGTAGTTAGTGTCTTTTTTTGGAGTAAGGTCTGCTAGCTGATTTTGGAAGCGCTCGTTATTAGCTTGGGAGATCATGTTCTTAAGATCCTCGGAAGCATGGTTGAAGGCTTTTTTGTCACATGGGTATTTCGTCAAATGCCATATTTTCCGTAGCCGTCTTCTTTCGTTTACCTTATCTTTTATAAGTTTAGGGTAGGGAAAATGGTTAAGGTTTTTCTGTCGTAAAAATTGTGTAAATTCTTTGGCCGCTTAATGTATAAGCCTGTTGAAAGATTCAATTGCCGTTTCAATGCTGTTTACATCATTCAACGGAGAATTGAGATTTACAGATTTTGTAATTTTGGCTCTGTATTCGTCCCAATCTGCTCTATGGTTATACATCCTTTATGGATATTCAATTAAGGCAGCCTGACAGTGGACATTAACTATAACCGGTGTATGGTCTGATGACAGGTCTGTGCATTCTTCTACGTCTAATTGGCTGAGCGGGATATTTTTGATAACATAGAAGTCAAGCAGATCAGGTTTCTTGGCTGTTTGCACAAGTTGCCTCAGTGTCGGGTCTCTTTAAGCAGCTTGTTGATGCGTGATCGTCACCGCATTTTACGCATCTAAAGGATCTGTTGCATTGATTTTTGGCATGTCCAAATCTCTGGCATCGTTTACACTGTAATATGTCAAACTTTTTATATGGTGCTGCAAATGAGATTTTTGCGTGATTCAGTAGGTTAACATTAAAGATTTCTTTGTTGTTATGTTTGGGCTCGAGATCAATAAAGAAAAGAGGCAGTGGTTGCTTTGTGTCTTTATGTCTTACATTTATAATTTGCCTGACGTCATGTCCTAGTTCGTAAAGCTCTTGTTTTATAGATTCGGTGTCTTCTGATAAGTGAAGACCACGTAATACTACTCTATAGGCTCTTTCACTTTGGGTTTATATGTATAATGGGTAACATCTTTCTCTATGAAATTAGCTCTTATATTTTTATATGTATCAATATCAGCTGGCATTATCTTTACTATGTGACCAGATCTCAATATTGTCATAGTATAGTTATTATTGTCCATAATCAAAGATAGAAGCTCTTTTAACTTCTTTATGTTTAAAACCCCTGTAACAAAAATGGGTTCGGGTTTTGGCGGCTTAGGCTCCTTGTGTTGTTCAGGAGGACCTTCGTTGTTTTCTGTTTCTAAATCTTGAAAACTATTATGGGTTGTAACTGCGTATGTCGTCTTAGTAAGTTTGTTACTTCTGTTTGCCTATTCAGGACTTAATTCAGCTTTCCATTTTGTCTCTATATGATCGTTTTGCCAAGGTCGGTTGATTTCCGTTCTTTCGTCCTTCTTGTCCGTTGTGCTTGTCTCTGGATAATGTATATCATTACTGTTTGCAGCTTTTGGTTTTCCTGCTAATAACGTTCCCAGAGAATGACTTCTTGTGCGTGTAAACATGCTTTTCGAAAGTGTCTGTTGTATCATCCTTGTGTTTATTTCTTTATTATTTTCATATTCCTTATACATTTTGTTCCCACGAGTAGGGTCGATAATAAATGGTCACTTGAGGGGTGACGCCCATTCCCCCAAGAAATCAATTTCAACGACGTTTGCCAGGTCCGTCGAGGTTGGCGCTAAGTACTGATTTCCCACCAGTCATTCATTCCATTGGCACGTGTCCCACCGTGGAATTGGGGTAATTGATTATGGAGGTTTTCTTCCTCTCAGCCCGGGCAGTTAAGTCAAGACTCCCGATCGCTAGGTAGCGGTTGCGGGTGTGGGTATTCATTTCCTAACACCCACGGTTGACTGGCTTGTGAGGCCAGTGGTTTCGGGTTAGTTCACCGCCACCTGAGACTCGGCATTGAGGTTCGTTTAGCACCATCCGGGAAGCACGTGTAGGGTATTAGTTAGGTAATCTTCCTACGGACGCGAACCTCTCCAACCCCCCCCCCCAAAAAAAACTGAAAAAAATTCAAAAACGATGTTTTTTAAGAATAACTTTTTGGCTATTGCACTGATCGACTCCATAACCTAATCAGCTCATGACCTCAAAAAACGACGTCGAATGCCGTTTTAGAAATCACAATCGGTCGATTTCTCCGTGAGATAGCGTGAACGAAAAAAATCGAAAAAAATTATAAAACGAGCATTTTCTTTAAATAACTTAGAAACTTTACGACTAATCGATTTTGCTCTTAGTAAAACATTTTAAGGCCTCAAAAAACTGTGTCGATTGCTGTCTTGACCATTGAAATCGAACAACGCGTTCCAAAGTTATGGCATTTTAAAAAGATAATTTTTTTTTTAATATAACTTTAAAATTTAGAGACTTACCGATTTTATATCTAGAACTTTTAAATGATCATACGGATCGATTTCAATTATTAATTTATATAAAACCTCAAACGATTGAATCAATCACTAATAAACAAATCAGACACGGTTAATTTGTTTGAGAAAAATTATTGTCAAATCATTTTCAAATTTCGTTAAATAAGTTTTTTAAAATAACTTTCGCCTAAGAGAGCTAAAAAACGACATTAAATGCCTTAATACAACTTAAAATCGAACAATTTGAGTAAAAAAATACTTTGTTTAATGTATACCAGACTTTTGACTCGAAAAACTCAAAATAACATATTAACTATATTTTTTGAGCTTGAAGAGCTCAAAGACGTCACAACAATCTACGTTACTATAGCTTTGCGGTTAAAATTAGCGGGGAGTTGCAGCGATGGCCTTTAGGGTCATCTGTTTTGCAATTTTTTTTCTAAACGTTGCTTAACAAGTGCTATTTGTGGAATTTTGAGGTAATTACCTCGTCGTACTTGACAACGGTTATCTAGCTAAGAATGACAATAAGCGAGGCTCAGGATATGAGTTGTGGTGGCTCAAAGGTTAAGGGCGTTGCTTTCTGTGCAGGAGGTACTGGATTCCATTCTGCTCACGGGCCATTTGACTAATGAATTTTAAGTTGAGTTAATTTAAAGCATTCGCTCTGTGTCTCGGATGGCATTGTGAGCCGTCAGTCCCGTACGTTGTCACCAGGTCGGTGATGATGGTGTCCCCAACTAGACCGGAGAGGAAGACATCACTTTGAGTTCTACGCCCCTCAATTTAAAATAAAGAGATTGTGGGAGGCTACGCCTCAGCAGTACAGCGATTAAAACTTGATACGGGTTATAAGATCTTACACATGTGCATCACTTCTTGTTCAAATTATTGCCTCGATTATGTTGCGTTGTAGACAAGTAATTTTAAATAGTGTTAATGGTCTAAATTTTGTAGAAGAATAAAGAAAACGTCTTTTTTTAAATATATTTTATCCGGTGAAAGCCCAGGTGTGCCAAATGAGTTTAAAAATTTGTCTTAATATTTGATAGACTCATGTCGCTCATATCTTTTATAAAAAAAGTGAACTCCACAATTCCTCCTAAAACACATGTCATTTTCTAACAGAAATAGTTTTTTTTGCAGTGTCCGATTTCTAAGGAATAAAGCCTATATCTTGCTTTTATTTTAGCAAATTTTTTTCTTATAACCCATGACAATTTATTGAAACGTTTTCAAGATTAGCATACTTAAAACAAACTACATATAGGGACAAAATTTAACGGTTTCTTGTTTATTTTATTTTTCTTCTTACACCCATTTCGTCAGTTCTTTAAATATATTTAGCGCAGAGATATGTTGGTCTTTCTGTTTCATTATTTTATGTGTGTACTAGTCGCTTCGTGCAATTAATTCGCACTGGACAACTAATAATAAATATTTTTTATTGGTGATGAAATTAATCTTCAAAATAAGATATATTTCGAACTTATATACAAACAATATTATTTGCCCTTTCAGACGGTGCCATGGCAAATATTTTGTTCTACAGAACTTGTATTAACACATTGAATCGTCCAGATTACCAATGCATACTGCTCTTAGCCTCCGGCATCAAGTCGAACGAGACGCAGCAGTTGGAGAATGAGGTGCAGCAATATCTCACAATGGTGACGATGGTATACTCGATGACCGGTGCTGTTGTTCTCGCCATAGTGTCGCTGTTTTTGGGCTCGTGGTCTGATAAGTATGGAAGAAAACCGCTGCTGACTTGGCCAGTATTGGGTAAGATTATTTATTGAATATCAGATATCCCTTTGAAACTTAAGCAAATAAACAAAATATTATTTTTGTAGATAGACAACCAATGACATAAATTAGATTATAAGAATGTATAATATAGGTCTGTGTAGAAGAGTTATAAAACTCGTATTGATTAATTGCGGTTCAATTACCTATGTCTCACAAGCTAAGTTTAGCTGGTTAGCGCTGTGATCAATTTGTTTTATACTATCATAGCATGTGAATTTGTAACATAAAATTGTGTGTTTGATTTCCATAAAAACTTATATGAACTGTTGTTACGGGTCTTTTTCTTCTCTCGGACTTTTTTCAAAAGCTTACAATAACACTGCACAAAAAACACAAGCTAAGGCTTTGGTTATTTCTTATGTTTATCAAGGGTGGATTCAGGGAGGTCATGGAGATCATGATCGCTGGGCTGGGTATTTGTCTTACTGGTTTTTATTTTGTACAACTACGTAATATGATGAAACACAGATAGAAAGCAGAGACCTTCATCAATGTCTTCATCATATTTAAAATCGTGCATAACAAATCCTTCATTTGCTATCATCTTTCATTTTTAAGCTACATTTATTCTATTTAAATCGTTCGTATAATAAAATTATTATTCCTAAATAGGTTAAAAAAATATATTTCATCCCTATTTAACCCTTCTACGGATAGCAAACAGTGTACATTCCATTTATTCTTACGCTTATACTGAGAGTCCTTGTATAACGACTTCAGGGCCCTTACAAGGTCGTACTAGATGCGTATATCCGGTCCCTTTTCAATATGCCCTTTTTAAATCTAACTATCGTTGACATTTACAATACTTAACGTTATATACTTCACATACAGTCGTCCAGCTGAGAAAAGCTGAGGATACTCATAAAATGGTAACGTCTACAAACCTTTTTTCTCCTAAGCCTTTTTGTTCATACAGGGGCGTAATAACGGTTTCGCACCAGTCAATAGGCATTTGTCGTCCCATACCTGTATACAAACCGGCCTACCTATCCCACCGCTCGTCCAAGATCTGGTACAACAGCTTGGTTATTAGGCTATATTATAAGCTCACCTTCCCATAGAATCTCTAATGAAGCCCTATAGCAATCTGCAGCTTTCTTCCCTTTTATACTCTTCTTTGCTTTCATAATTTCTTCCATGCTAATTCTATTTTAATCATCTTTCAAACACTTAGTTGCAGTAGCTTTGTTAGCTTTCATTGTTTCATCACATATGGAAACACTTTTGAATTAATTTTTCCAATGCTCTTTGACATGATTTTCTTTATTAAATTGATGTTCCAAATCGCTTTCAATCAAGTTTGTATACGATGTTACGCTTCGTTCGTCCCAAAATCATCCGACAATTTTTTGTCATAATCGTGTTATTTTATATTCCATTTTATCATGCTTTTATTCATTCTGATCATAGCTGGTTGGGGGGACTGTTCTGATATTAAATTATCTATTTTATGCCTCTGTTACACAACAGAATTAGGCCGAGAAGAAAATTATCCTTAATAATACTATATGTATGACTTATGGTATCGTAATTCATGAAATCTTCTTAAAGAAGAATATTATGTAATTTCAGGTTTGACCGCATCATCGTTTTTGGCAGTTCTGTTCGGTGCCTTGAGGGGCTTGGGCCCCTGGTGGTACATAATCACAATCATTCCTACTTCCGTTTCGGGTGGTGTCACTGTCTTTTATACTGGCGCATGTTGTTATTTGAGTGATATAACGACTGAATCAGAGAGATCTTTTAAGTGAGTAGATTTGTTTCTTCTCAAAGTTCTTGGCTTCAATAATGACCAAACTATACTTTTAATTTTACTGCCTCTGAAATGGTTTCAAATAACAATTGTGAAATGTAATAACTTCTTGCGGTAGAATCGATCTAAGAAATATCTTTTTGTCAGAAATATATAAAAGTACATGTAAAAAATAGGGGGACATACATACGTAGTTTCATAAATCGTAGAGCAATAATTGAAACACACTAAGTAGGTTTGAACTGTCCGTATACGTAACATTCATACTTTATCGAACCTACCGACTGTCATTATGTTGGCGATCTCATAATATTGAATCAAAAGTATGGAGAATGCCACTATGGACAATAAAATGTTGTCGAATTGACTGTAGTTACATAAAGAAAAGCCAGTAAGATCACCTTTTACAGGTCAGTGAGTAATAACTTAACATTATTTAATATTTTTTTGAGAGCTCAAAAAAAAACAAAAGAAAAAGAAATTGGTAGTATGGCATTGTTATAGAATGTCATTGGTCAGTAGAAGGGTGCCGGAAATTGAAAAGAAATTGATTTACTACTGCGCTAATTTACGAGGGTTTTTTTCACCTTTAAAGTGACAGTTGTCATCTAACTTCCTTCGATTTAATATCCTACGTGAATCACTAACATACCTTTTTTGCAGCGACAATTTAAAATTTACTGTAGCCATCTTGTATTTAAATTTCGATTTTAATTTTACGAAGTGTAAAGGAATCAATTTAGGATGTAAGTTGATTTTGATGATTATTTCATGTAGATAAAAAAAAAACCCGGAGATAATATTTCGAGTATAGAACTTTCTAAAGAAAAAAAACCTTAGTAACAAACGAGGACAATAAACAAGATTAAGATGGTTTTACAAATTTTTAGACTCTGGCAGGATGACTTTGGAGTATTTTCCAATCTTTCTGATCACGTATCATGAAAAATCAAAAACAAAATTCTTTATTGAGCGACAGACTGGGCATTCGACCTCCTGAAAATGTATGTAACAACACGGTTCAGGAAACCTATGTCAATGGTATGAGATCGCCTGGATTTGTGGTCCTGGGTGAACTTCAGGGAACAATCTTTGGTCCTTTAATATTTTAGTCTGTATTACTTATCTAGCGTCGTTACGAAATTAACTTTCAAACATAATTAGTGAGCGCGGACTTTTTCATCAGCAAATAATAAATCAGTTTGCCGTCGGCAAATTGTAAACTGAAAGAGGTGACCGAAATAAAAAATGTTTATTTCACGAATTTCAGAGAACCACAGGGAATCTTTTACAATATAATTTGCAGAGAGAATTAGTTTATAATTACGATACGACGTGAGCGGGTAATAATTGTCATATAACGATTTCTCTTACTTTTTAAT
Source organism: Eumeta japonica (assembly GCA_005406025.1). Taxonomy (NCBI): domain Eukaryota; kingdom Metazoa; phylum Arthropoda; class Insecta; order Lepidoptera; family Psychidae; genus Eumeta; species Eumeta japonica. The sequence goes on from BGZK01000028.1 coordinate 688,417, forward strand.
AGGTATGGGCTCCATGTCTGTCCGCTTTAGATTCTAATTGTGGTTCGTGAGTCACAGTTTACCGACTAAGACGACCGATCATCATTCATGCTCGTTGATTAACAAATGTAGATTGTGGTTATTATATTTTTACACATTTTCTTATAATTTACTCTCATATACTTACAAGGAAAAGGTTAACCAGAAAAAAACAGAGCTTAACTAATAGAACTGCATCAAAAACAATGACGCCCTAGTTTTGTTGTAAGTGTTATCAAGTACGATTTAGGCGTTCATCAGCCGCGGCGCGATGCAATCAATAGTCCTAATATTTTTGTGTAATGTCAAAGTGAACAAAGTAAGCCTGGTTTTCTTAATTTTTTAAAATATATTAAAGATTGATTAAGAAAAAATTAAATTAGGCATGTAATGCTCTGGTAATTCTTACAAATAAAATGAAGATGTGTATTGTTTAGTTTTCATACGATTTAAGATATCAAAGGAAACATATTATTTTGTTAAAATGTTACTTGTTTGTTTTTCAGAATAACATTACTGCAAGCCGGACTACTGGCCGGGACTATAGTGGGGACACTTGCCAGTCCTTACTTGCTCCGACTCATAGGAAGTATTCCTTTATTGTTGATGGTCGCGGTGGCGCACACCCTGGCGTATACCTATTCCCTCGTATGGATTAGGGAGTCGGTGAAGATATCAAAGAAGGTAACAGAAACAGGATACCTACTGATGTCGGAGTGCAGACACCAAAAATTCGAAATCACTTAAAAACCAACGATAGTACATAGAATGTGTAATTATATCCTTACGTATTAAATAGCAACGTCTCTCTGTCTGTTCAATTGCCCGTTAGAGCGTTTATTACTGGAGAAATACTTGTGTTTTTTTTTGTTCACGTATGCGTTTTCTGGGTGTTAGTATACGTACTATTACCTACGTTAGCGAGATACAAAATAGACGGGAACAAAATAGTAAATCAACTAGAAAGAAGGACTTGTCTCTCAGAACTGTTTCATGCAATACGCCACATACTCCCGCATCGGAACAAACTAGCTATTGCCTGCGGCTTTTCAAGCATAGAAATATTTTAGGCAAATGTAAATAATTAACATACCTGTACCCATCTTTATCATGGTATTTCAAAATATAATTAAACCAGTTTCAGCCGTTCCGCTCGCGTGGACATGGACACTCCTTCAAATTTTATATCGACTGGTCCAGCGAGCCTAGACAACCTGGACAAAATCTCTCTATAGGGCTGTCCTTATCCAGCGAATATAATTAGCGGAAGGTATAGTCCTATAGAGAAACTTGTTTATAGCGTCGTGCTAGGGCTGTCCTTATCCAGCGAATATAATGAGCGGAAGGGATAGTCCTATGGAGAACTTTTATTAAGGGCGTCGTCCTAGGGCTATCCTTATTCAGCGAATATAATGAGCGGAAGGTTTAGTTCTATAGAGAAACTTGTCTAGAGCGTCGTGCTAGGGCTGTCCTTATCCAGAGAATCAAATTAGCGGAAGGGATAGTCCTATAGAGAAACTTGTTTATAGCGTCGTGCTAGGGCTGTCCTTATCCAGCGAATATAATGAGCGGAAGGGATAGTCCTATGGAGAGACTTTTGTTAAGGGCGTCGTCCTAGGGCTATCCTTATCCAGCGAATATAATGAGCGGAAGGTTTAGTTCTATAGAGAAACTTGTCTAGAGCGTCGTGCTAGGGCTGTCCTTATCCAGAGAATCCAATTAGCGGAAGGGATAGTCCTATAGAAACTTGTCTATAGCGTCGTGCTAGGGCTGTCCTTATCCAGCGAATATAATGAGAGGAAGGGATAGTCCTATAGAGAGACCTTTGTCCAGGGCGTCGTGCTAGGGCTGTCCTTATCCAGCGAATATAATGAGCGGAAGGGATAGCCCTATAGAGAGACTTTTGTCTAGGGCGTCGTGCTAGGCTCGCTGCTGTCCACGATTCCATATCAGAGTCAAACTATGATTCCAATCTCGCTCTTAATTTTGACTTCAGTCTCGATTTCGTTTCCGTTTTCTGTCTAGTCTTTCTAATCAAATCCAATGTAGGACCGCGGTTGATCTTGATCCCTCTTTGAACAATGGTGTTACCAAACGCTAAAAAAGAAAAGAATTCGTTCTATGTTCAAGGGAGCGAAGCCTCGGGAAAAACTTATAGTCCAATCGACAAGTTCAATGTTTGTGAAAAATGGTTAGAAAAGTCAAAAAATGATGGGCGATGGCTCATTGGAAGCGGAGTAAAATTCTGAGAAAGAGTTTTTTTTATTTTCCGCAGATAAGAATTGCAAGTGTTGCAAAAAAATTTGAGGCAAAAAAAGGGCCTCAGATTATTATTTATAGCTAGAAAACGGTAAATGATAGCGGAAATCAGCAGAAAAATCCTCATAGAGAAAGGTATTTCCTAAAAAAAAATTTGACTTCCGGCACTCAAATTCCGCCGTTGAAAATGGGCTTGCGCGCGGCGTTTAGTCTCAAGGTCTTCGCCGCTATAGTATAGCCGTTATACTAGTATAGAATATAATCGAAAAAAAATCCATTGATACAAAATATTTATTAAAAAGTTATGCAGTTATGGTGTAATCTCGATATTATTCGTATTATACATATTATACGTTTGCGGTTGTACTTTTAAAAATACGACCGCAAACCCAGTTAACTGGGTCTGAAATTCTCGCTCCAATTGATCATTGTTACGCATATAATGACAATTAAGTATACAGGATGGTGATAAGGATAAATTCTTGTTTAAGATTCTAAAGTTTGGAGTGTTGATGAATTAATTATCGTTTATGAGAGTTTGTTATTAAACTGCTTGAAGAGTTCCTAAATTTACGTTATGCCTAACAAAGAAAAAAAATATTTGAAATAAAATTAAATTTATACTATGAAATAAACCTGAGCTTTGCTGGGCTGATCACCCTTTTGGCCTTTTGTTTTTTTATTTATTTCTTTGTTTTGCAAATAACAAATGTATTAGTTAAATTAATTTTAATATTTCATATACATTATAATGCCATTTCTATTTTTTTTTTTGGGCAAAGTAAATGGTTATTTACTTGTTTATTTATAAATTCTACGCATTTAATGATTTTCGTTGGAAAATATTCTGAAACGTTAATTAAGTGTGCTATTATTTGTTACAGGGTAGATTATCTTCGCTGTTTGATGTGTCACTGGTGAAAGAACTGATGAAAACTTGTGTCAAGGAACGACCGAACAGGGACCGGACAATACTTTTTTTACTAATAATATGCTACACATTTTCCATACCCTTCACCAGCAGTCTCGACTACATGTATACTAGGAACAAACTGCAGTGGTCTTTGGAGACATACAGCGTATTTTCTGTTGTGAACACCTTGATGGTGATCACTGGGTCGTTGGTGGGAGTCACCATATTGCAGAAAGTGCTGAAAATCAATGACATGTGGTTAATTTTGTTGGCGTACTTGTCATCCATGTTTGATTACTTTATTAAAGCGTTTGCTATATTGACCTGGCAAATGTACGTGGGTGAGTGTGTTTGTTGACTATTTTATAAATATTTTCGTTGATCGCAACCGAGAGATAAGCTTTAATCTAAGATCAAAATACGTAGTTTTTTATGTTTAAACTAGTCGACGCCTGAAATACTTTTATATTTAACTATAGTAATATTAAACGAATTGCTACAGTATTTCATAAAACCTTTGTTTCTTGTACTATTAATAAAAGATTTTTTTAAATTTTACCTTTGCTAAATAAAGTTTTTACCACGGCTTCGCTGTCATGTACTTTCCTGCAATTTAAAGTTATTCTTAAACATTAAACTGTTGCAGGCGCATTGATATCCATGTTCAGCGGTCTCGCGAGTCCACTGCTCAAATCGACATTGTCCAAGTTGTTGCCGCCGGAGGAATTAGGGAAAATATTCACACTGTTGGGTACTCTCAACAGCATAGTCCAGATAGTGGCCCCCCTGCTGATCAGTCCGTTATACTCGGCCACGTTGAACCAGTTCCCCGGCAGCATCTACATAGTGTCCGCCGCGATACACGATACGATCTCCATCGTGTTATGGTGAGTTCGTTATTATACCTAAACATTAATATTTATAAGATACTTGCTATCGTAAGAGAGTAAAGTTTATAAATGAAACCAGTCTTCTAGTTACGCAAAATTTGTTTTGATAGTTTAATTAATAAGATGAGTAAAATATTTTTTGTGTACATTGTACAAAACATTCTTTGTAAAGAATGTCTCGTAAAATGTATAAAAAAAATGTTTTAACAGCATGTAGCATGTCGCATATCAAAAGGACGGCTTTGTCATGAAAAATAGAAATAAATATTTGATATATGAAAACGTATAGTTTAGATTGTACTAATAAAATTACACGACAATCGAGCTGAGCTAATTCCAACGAGAACGTAAAATAGTCGTTAAGAAATAAGGTTTCTAAAATACGTCACTTATTTTTGAAAAATAAAATTCCAATGTTTGTCTTGTTCATTACATTTCTTTGTTTCTTTCAGTTGTGCGAAGTACTGCATGTGGAGATACTCGCCCACTCCAAAGAAGGACATTATGATGATAAATCTGTGATCGGTACCTACTATAGTAAACAAATTTGTTAAGTTTAATACCTCCATTAGTATAAATATGTACAATTGGGATCGATTTGTGCGTCGCGCACATAGCGCTGTTTATACTAGAGATGAAACGGATACCCGATAATTATTTAGTGTGCCGCCTATTCGACCTAAATTTACTATCCGGTCGGCTACCGGATATTAAGTGAGTATAAAGCCAGATTAAAAAAAAATACGAAATTTAAAATTTAGATACTTTATTTAATACATATATAATAAATATAATAACCATATTTTTATTTTGCAGTAAAATAATTAGTATTCGTACTGCACTGAGTGCAAATTATTGTAAAATAATATGAATATCTTTGCATTAAAAGATAGCAAACGGTTTCTCTCGTCTTCATAGACAAGGCCAGCTTCAGAGAAAATCTTTCGCTGTTACGCTGCTGTAGGGTACCTGAAGAGTAATATAATGTTGGGGTATCTGGCTCACTTGTCTTCTACCAAACACCTCAATCCGCTGATACATCTCGCTTCGCTCTCGCAGATTAAGGTATTCAGAAGACAACAGGTGAACCAGCCTTTCAATTATTTTTGGAGTTGGTGTCTATTGCTAGGTATATTGTAGTGTTTCCTTGGCTGATACCGACTCCAAAAATAACAATGATTGTAACTACATTATGTTATCGTAATAATTTGATTGACTTTTAAGTAGGCTAATATTGCACGCCTCATAAGCGGAGCGCATGAGGTAGTATTCTACTCTCGCCTTACGAAAAACGAGTGATTTTTTGAACTTTAAATGTATTTATTTATTACATGTTGCACTTGTAAAATAATGTATGCACCCAAACGGCAAGAATAATCACTGATTTTAATATCTGTAATATCTTCAAAACACATTTTGTTATGGAACATATTTTAAAAACTGTTTTAAAATTTTTTTCGTGGACGTCCGTGTGCCTGTATGTGCGGATCCTGTATGTGGTCACGATAACGAATGAAATACTTCACTAATCGATGTTTTTTTTTTTCATTCGCTTTAGTATGCATCTGAATAGAAGCCTATTGAATTTCACTGTCTAATTCGGTGTAGTTTAATTGATATTTAATAAACAAAATTTTGACGAGTCTTTTTTAGTACATCTATTTTTTTTTTATTAAATTTTAATCTAGAGAACATAAGAAACCCAAAGCGTGACTATCTTTTTTATTCTCAATGTTTAAGCAAAAATTTTGACACCACGGTAAGTATTTTTTTTTTATTTCAATTTAAAAAAAAAATGACGATTACGGTATAAATTTTTGTTAATATATAGAATTTAGAGTATTGAACAATGCATACCAAGTAATTTGTAATCATTCATAAAGAGTAAGCTCCAGTCATTCGTCGGAGCTGACATACACACTTTTCTTTAGTAAAAATGGAGTAACCGCTATGAGGCGTGCACTTTTGGATTTTCCAATTTTTTTTTCACTTCTTTTTACTTAGGAGAACTCTAAAAATATTTTGATCATTGTTTGTTATTGATAGATATGTGTTGAGTTAAATTCGAAGTGGGTAGGTACCTCCCTACCTTCTTGCGTGGTAAACACATAGATCGTACCTGCATATTGATAAGCAGAAAAAGTAAATGGATTATTAAGTTTTAGATGAATACGCGATATATTTTTTTACTTTTTAGTGCACATTAATTTGTTTTGGTATTGTTTTTGATTTGAAGTCGGATTCTTTTTTTTTTGTTAATTTTTTGTTTATCTAGAAACAGACTCACTGTTTCAATGTTTTCACTAGTTAAGCAATTCATTTATTTATTGACGTAATATAAACTTTGATATTTATCAATAACTAACTTCCCGCTCGCGGCCTCGCCAGCGCGGATGTGGGATGTGTTCCTCCATCTTTTGTTTTGAACGATCGTCCTGCTCCCAACTCTAGTCCGGGTACCTTTTCTGATTTTAATCTTGATCACGCTCCGGATTGCAATCCCGGTCCTCATTCGATTTCTAATTAATTCTAAAATTTAAGTCTCACTTAAATAAAACTTAGCCTATCGACAAAATCGATGTATCCTTTACACGTACACAAAATTTCATTCTGATCGGATGTATAGGTCAATAGTTATAACAGAACAACCAAAAAAACCTCTGTATATTAGTACAGAAATATATAATATATTGAAATTAATCTAGAGAAGGTATACAGGAACCAAAACGAAATTTCATACCATGTAAACAAGTTATTTCCCATTTTTACAGAAAAAATTGTATCAGTTGCTAATTTCAATTACATTTCCTAACGCGCAATTAACTTTACAAGATTTATGTATCTATGACATGTCTGTTGATGTCTATATACGTTTGTACAAGGTTTCTATAAGGATAAACATTCTAAATCTTCTATGTTTACAATTCGTATATGTTGAAGTTGCTTGACATAGTCGTCAAACCATTTTTTTTATTTTTAAGCTTTCAACATAGATAAATGTGACATCTTTATTAGGTCGTCTATTATTATCTTGAGTTCTGTGTAATATAATTCTCCAAAGTCCCATGGAATACCGTGATGGTTCCTTGTCAGCCATGATTTCGTAGAACGACATTTCGCTGAAAAATTGTACCATGGATTGGTGGATTAATTAATATACTGCAACAGCTAGTACTTTCACAATCAATTGGTTTTTTCCGTTTAGTAAATATTGTAAACCTGCAATAACCTGATTGATTCTCTGAGAGTTTTATATACACGAATATGTGTATATATAAATTTCAGTGGTCATGGATGACTAACCAAATTTGGTATTAAAATGATGTAATTGTGGTGTTGAAACAAGTTTGAACTAGTTTAGACAAGGACAATTGACAAGTCATACATATAGATGCATGACTTGTCAATTGTTCTTATTAATATAGATTAATCCGTGAATTATGTATATCATCAAATTCTACTCACTTTACTAATATTTTATTTCCTATTTTCTTACATCTCTTTCAACGACCTAAATAGCAAGATACTTTGTTTTTGATAAGTTTTATTTGTAAAAGCAATCTTGAATTGGTGAGTATAAATAATTTTTTGGTTGATAAGTAACTGCACGGGACCTGGTACACTTTTGCGCTGGTTTGCAACCGTCGATCAGGATCTTCAGCCAGCAGAGATTTAATGAGAAAACTTTTAATAAATTATTTGTTAACCGAGGAGCAGAGTTTTGTTTAATTTTAATTGTAAATCACATTGAAGTACAGAGAATCGGGATTTATCCTATTTTTATATCATTGTTACACGTGTTCCCGATATCCTTGCTTTTTTTTCAGCGGTCAAACGAATCCCCGCTCCCCGTTTGTCTTTTATTTCCAAAAAATATACTATATCTATTTTTCACATACTAAGCTTATCAGAATAGTTGTATGACCCTATTTTCCTAATAAAAATGCAATATGTGATAGCCAGCCACGCGTAAAAGCGGAGTGAGAGCCAATTTTTTTTTGGTTTTGGTTTGATGCGCAGGAAGTGTAAAAATCTTCACGGACGAAAGATACCCGGCCACGCGACCTATAAGCCGGGTTATGTGGGATTTTTACTCACTAAAAGCACTCCCTTGGGGTGACTATCATTAAAGCTAACACTATAACCATAGTACTGAAAAGCTTTACTGGGCGTCAAAGCGAAAGCTGCAAACAATGCACTCGGATGCAATGTACAAAGTTTGGGGACTTCGCGTCGCAGGGTGAGTGATGTTATGATTATTGACCGAGTTTACCGACTCAGTGTGGGATGACTAGTGACATTATTTTGGACGGGTTAAATTTTGTTATTTTTAATCGCCTCTACGGCGTGTTCTGCTAGAATTAATTTTTTTTCCACGGGATTCGCGGCGGCCTTAAATTTGTTGGCGAGTAACACTACTTCCCCGATATCGATGATAGAGATCACCGACATCAAGGCTTTGATGTTCTCGGAGGGGGCGGTGTTAGTTTTAGTTGGCGGGTCCTTGCGGGGGCCCGCCGTCGCTTTCGTGTATGATATGTTTCGCGTGACCGCGCGCGCGGGCCCTCGGCGCGGCGCGGCTTGAGTGGGCGGAGGGGGGATTTTATTATTTTGTAGGATCTTTCTCTTAGGCGCTCGGGGACAGCCTAAGTAGTTGGCCGTGTGGCCGGATGACTTACAAAGGACACAGGCGGGCGGCCCGTCTGTGTCTTTGTTGCGCGTGCATGCGGCGGTGCCGTGGTCGCCCAGGCACTTTAGACAGCGCGCGCGCTGAAAGCAGTTTTTGGACGAATGTCCATAAAGTTGGCAATTAAAGCATTGGCCCGGAATGCTTTTCTTGTGAGGCTGCTCCACTTTTATCCCTGAAAGGGAGCATACCGCTTTGGTGCGGTAGGCCCGCTTAGTTGCGGTATCTATGCCTGTGTTAGCTGTTACTAACACTAGGTCAAGGGGCTCTCGGACGCAGTTTGTAATCCGTCGCACCGATTGTACAGGGAGGTCCTGAGCTAGCAGGTCCTCCTTGACCTCCTCGATGGGGATTTCCTTGGGCACTTCCCGGAGGACGACGCGGATTTCGCGTTCTTCCTTCAGGGAGTATGTGTGATATGCGACTTTAAGTGTCGTAAGTAGGGCGGATAGGTTTCGGTAGTCCGTGACGGACGCCGGTTGGATTTTCAGGCCTTTGTTGGAGTTGCGGCCGTGCAGGATAACAATGCCTTTGGAATCGCATTGTTTTCTAATTTCCGACCAGCGGCGCTTATCGTAGATGAAAAGGGGCGGCGGTCGTTGGGGTTTTTCCGGGTGGGGGACGATGTCGTCCGCCTCGTCGAGCGTGACTGTGGGGGCCGTAGGCGCCTAAGAATTTGTTGCCTTAGTAGCCTGAGAGGCTTTTCTCTAGCTCTCTGGAGGGTCGTAAATCGACTGGGTCGAGTTGACAGGAATGGATGGTGTCTTTGTATTGGCCTTTTTCGGCTTTTTTTGAGGACGGGGTGATCCGGTAGTATGTGGAACCATCGGTCGCCCGCCTGAGATAGGACACTTCGGGTTTTGAGCGCGAAGCTTTACGGTGCCGGACTGTGGTGAAGTCGGAGTTATCCGAGTCATCACTCCAACCGGCGTCGGAATCGGAGGTAAAGCCCTCCGACGGGCGAACGGCAGCTGACCGTTTATTGGGCTCTTTCTTTGGAATGTGTTCGACCTCCATCTCGAGTTCGGGGTCGGGTTGCTCGGGCGAGGCTGGGGAGGAGCAGTACGCCTCGAAGTCTCGAAGGAGATCGAGAAGTCCGCGTTCTGCAAGGAATTGTTTCATACGGTGGCTGTCCATCGCGGTGGCCGCAAGAGTGCTCGCCCGTGGCTAAACGGTCCCGCAGCACCACGTGGCGTATCGCGACGCGACGACCGTGCGGCGCGTGGGCCGAGTCGTGTAACGGAACGAGATAGTAAAGAGAGGCGCGGGACACGCGGAACGCGATGCAGTAGGCCGCAACGGAGCGCCGCGCGGCGAAACCCGACGTGTACACAACACGAAATAACACGTGCCTAATTACCACGTGCCGGTAGTTGTTACCGTTAGGTTACCCCGGCACGATGAAGGTGACGTAGCTCGTCGCTATGCACTTCTCTATGTGGCTCGGCGCACACCTGTACACACACAACACACAGATGAAAGCACTGATCTGGACACACGCTGTACTTACGGGACGCTGTAGCGCGACCGTTCGGAGCGGAGATCGGACCACGACTGTCAGAGCCGATTTTTTGGTTTGCTGCGCAGGAAGTGTAAAAATCTTCACGGACGAAAGATACCCGGCCACGCGACCTATGAGCCGGGTTATGTGGGATTTTTACCCACTAAAAAGCACTCCCTAGGGGTGACTCTATCGTTAAAGCTATTACTATGACCATAGTACTCATAAGCTTTGCCGAGCGTCAAAGCGAAAGCTACAAACAATGCATTCGGGTGCAGTGTACAAAGTTTGGGGACTTCGCGTCGCGTGGGTTAGTGTTAATGTGATTATTGACCGAGTTTACCGACTTAGTGTGGGATGACTAGTGACATTATTTTTTTTTGGGCGGATTAGATTTTACTATTTTTAATCGCCTCCACGAGCGGGGCGTGTTCGGCTAAAATCAAGATTTTTTCCGCGGGGTTCGCGGCGGCCTTGAATTTATTTGCGAGTAGCACTACTTCCCGATGTCGATGATAGAGATCACGGACATCAAGGCTTTAATGTTCTCGGAGGGGGTGGGGTTGATTTTAGATTGCAGTGGCGGGTCCGTACGGGGGCCTGCCGTCGCTTTCGCGTACGATAGTTTTTGCGTAACCGCGCGCGCGGGCCCTCGACGCGGCGCGGCTTGAGCGGGCGGAGGAGGGGTTTTATTTTTTTGAGTTGTATTCCTCTTAGGCGCGCGAGGACAGCCTAAGTAATTGGCCGTGTGGCCGGAGGATTTGCAAAGGACACAGGCGGGCGGTCAGTCAGTCTTTGTTTCGCGTGCATGCGGCAGTGCCGTGGTCGCCCAGGCATTTTACGCAGCGCGCGCGTTGGAAGCAATTTTTGGACGAATGTCCATACATTTGATAATTAAAGCATTGCCCAGGAATGCTTTTTTTGTGAGGTTGCTCCACTTTAACACCTGAAAGGGAGCATACCGCTTTGATGCGGTAGAAGGACCGTTTAGTTTCGTAGTCGATGCCTGTGTTAGCTGTTACTAACACTAGGTCAAGAGGCTCTCGGGCGCGGTTAGTTATCCGTCGCACCGATTGTACAGGGAGGTCCTGAGTTAACAGGTCCTCCTTGACCTCTTCTATGGGGATTTCTTTGGGTACTCGCCGGAGGACGAAGCGGAATTCACGTTCATCCTTTAGGGAGTGTGGTATGCGACTTTAAGCGTCGCAAGTAGGGCGGATAGATTTCGGAAGTCCGTAACGGACTCCGGTTGTATTTTTAGGCCTTTGACAGAGTTACGGCCGTTCAGGATAACAATGCCTTTGGTATTGCATTGTTTTTTGATTTCGGTCCAGCGGCCCTTATCGTGGATGAAAAGGGGCGGTGGACGTTGGGGTTTAGTCGGGGCGGGGGGGACGATTTCATCCGCCTCGTGGAGTGTGACCGTGGGGGCCGTTGCCTTAGTAGGCTGAATGGTTTTTCTCCAGCTCTCTGGAGCGTCGTAAATCGACTGGGTCGATTTAACGGGAGTGGATGGTTTAGATTTGGAGTTTGCCTTTTTAGGCTTTTTGGAGGACGGGGTGATCCGGTAGTAGCTGGATCCATCGCCCGCTTGCGTGAGGTAGGATATGGCGGTTTTTGGCCGCGAAGCTTTGCGGCGCCGGACAGTAGTGAATTCAGTAGAGTCAGCGAGATCGGAGTGATCCGAGTCGTCACTCCTACTGGTGTCAGAATCGGAGGTAGAGCCCTCCGACGGGCGAGCGGCAGCTGGCCGCTTATTGGGCTCTTTCTTGGCAAGGTTTTCGACCTCCATCTCGAGGTCGGGGTCGGGTTGCACGGGCGAGGCTGGGGAGAAGTACGTCTCGAAATCTCGAAGGAGATCGAGAAGACCGCGCTCTTTGAGGAACTGTTTCAGACGGTTGTCATCCATTGCGGCAGCCGCGAGAGTGCTCGGCCTTGGCTAAACGCTCTCGCAGCTCCACGTGGGATATCGCGACTCGACGACCGCACGGCGCGCGGGCCGGGTCGTGTAGCGGAACGATAGTAGAGGGACGCGGAACACGATGCGGTAGGCCGCAACGGAGCGCCGCGCGGCGGTGCCCGACGTGTGCACAGCGCTCGGCGCGACCCCGCAACGGGGGCGGTCGCGGCGCTGCGAATTAACACGTGGACGAAACGTAAACGTGCCGGTTGTTGTCACCGTTAGGTTACCCCGGCAAAACTGGTGTAGCTCGTCGCTATGCACTTCACTCTATGTGGCTCGGCGCACCCCTGCACACACAAACACACACAGATGAAACACGGAAGTTTGGACACACTGCACTTACTGGGCGCTGTAGCGCGACCGTTCGGAGCGGAGGTCGGACGACGACTCGGAGAGCCGATTTTCTCTTATTGGCTATATATATGGTCCCCCTTCCCGCTTCATCTCTATATAATAACTACATTTCTGTTGTAGTAGATCTTAAAGCTGAATCAAGTGAATGATTTTTTAATGTCCTTTTGTGAAAACCAACAAAGTTCAACTAAAAACCTTGTTAATTTCGTGCAGCCCATTTTTATTACTTACCACTGTCATAGCTCATTCTTGTCTTTGCAATTCTTTCATGTTTAACTAAAGTGTCCAACTTATTTTTCTGTATTTGATCTTGAAGCAATATCTATTAGGTGGTGTCGAGCTCTACTTAAAAGAAATTCTTCTTTCTTAATTCTTATTTTCCTTTAATCTTTTATTCTTTATTTCCTTTGCGCGATGCAGGTTATTAGTATCCATTTCTGCGAGTTGATAAAGTTCATTCACAGCTTTCTTTGTCACTACTTTGCTCTGTGCTAATGTGGACCGTTCATTATGGTCCCTGTTGTAATGAATAGTTCGTATCTTGTTTAAGCGTGTCTACCAAGTATAATTAGCTTTCTGTTGTAGAAATTTTAAAACGAAGGTAGGTAAATAGTATCAAGCTCTCTTTAAAACAAATACTCCTTTATTAATTAATTTCTTTCGTTAAGCTTTCATTCTTTTATTTTTTTCACTCCGTGCAAGGCCTTCAGTATCCATCTGCAAATTGATGAAGTTCATCGGCAGGAATTTCAATTTCTGATTCGTCCTAATCTAATGCGATCCATTCTTCTTTGTGTCTGTTGTGATAGGTAAATTTATACGAGTCGCCCATGTGTAACTAGGGTATTCAACTTCTCTTTTTATCGTGGTAGACATTAAAATGGTGTTAAGCAGTTGGTCCGAGAAAAAAAATTCCTCCTTTTCTAATTAATTTTTTTGGTTACTCTTTCATTCTTCATATTCTTCTCTTGCAGCAATTTTTCAGTAACAGTTTCTGAGAGTTGACGAAGTTCATCATCAGGCTTTCTAATTTCTGATTTTCTGATCTAATGCAGTCCATTTTTCTTTGTTCACATTGAAATGGTTCACGTATTCTATACGAGTCTACTATGTGTAACTAGGGCATCTAATTTTTCTTTCTGATAAAGTAAATCTTAAAGCAAAGCTAAATAGATGATGTACAGTTTTTCTCAAAAGAAATCCTTCTCTTTAATGTATTTCTTACGTTGTTCTTTCATTCTGTATATTCTTCGCTTGGTGCACATTTTTAGTGTACGTTTCTGAGAATTGATAAACGTCATCAGCAACCTTTTAATTTCTCATTTGCTCTAAGCGAATAAAATCTATCCTTCTTGCTTCCTATTGTAATAGGAACCAACCATTGTCTATATGAGTTTCCCATATGTAGCTAGGGCATCCAACTTTCTTAATAAAAAGAAAGAAAAAAAAAAGAAGTTCTTTACTAATTTGTTTCTTTCGTTATTATTATATTTTTCATATTCTCAATTTGGTGCAAATTTTCAATCTTCATTTCGAAGAATTTGTAAAGTTCATCAGCAGTCCTTTTTAATCCTACTTCGCTCTGTGTTAATGTTGTCTTCTTTCATTAATCTTTCTGGTCCCTGACGTGTAATAGCCCGTGCCCTATTTGAACGAGTCTCTCCAGTATGTAACTTTATGTTGTAGTAGATAAGGACTAACCTGATTATGTGATCATTTCGATTTTCTTGACCAAATGTGGCGAGGTCTATTCTAACGATTTTGTAATCGAATGTTAGCTCAAATAATTAATTTATATGATTCGTTATTGTCCTGCAAAAACAGTGACCGCCACCTTTTATTTGATGACATGTACTCTTCCTACTTGATAGTGAAATTTGTAACAGCTCCTAGATAATGAAATTTATGAGAGTAACAAATTTGTAATAATTTATTTATATAATAGTACATTTAGTAGCTATGTGGTACCTTATAATAAAATAAAATAGTAACATAAGAATAGTGTTACTTATCAATTAAAAACAGTTTCGTTACCTGATAATATATCTACTTATTGGCTAGTCAGTGTTCTGGTGGTTAATAATAGTATCAAAAGAATTGTTTTATTATTCAATTTATGTTGGCTTAATTATACAGTAATGTACATCCAATAGTGTTTAATAATCCTAGCATAAGAGATACCTCACTAATTAATATATATATAATGATTATATATTTATAATATAATATATATTTATAATGATGATATTTGTGAACGAATTCACAAATGTTCCATCAGATAACAATACCTATTTATTGACTTCCTAACCATCTGGTGATTTAATAGTATTTGTGAGTATTATTAGCAATCAATGCACAAGGTTTAATAAACAGTGATATATTTACTAACTTTTTTCATGATTATTCCATGGTGCTCAGTAATACTAATTTAAAAATTATAGTAATATTCAGTTTAAGGTATATGTATCATATAAGAATGTATGTAATTATTAGCTTTATTCTATTCTGTGTTGGTTAACAATGGTGTTCTAATGCCTATGTTACCAGTCGATTTGTCATAGTTCAGTAAGATCATGTTATAACTTCTAATTTTATCAACTCCTATACAATTAACTGCTACACGAACTTATGGTATTAATCAATTTGCATTCAAAAGCTTAATAATGTAATACTAATCTTTAGTGGAGTGTTTTAGTAATTATTGTGTAATGTTAACTTAAGGATATGTTGTTTATTCGTTTATGACTGCTTTGACTTGTGTAAGTATGTTCTGTATGTGTAATATATTTTTGATTTATGTAACAATCCTAAGTACTCATTGTCAATAGGCAATAAATGTGCATGATTATAATGAGATTAGAGGCATATATGCGTTTACACACTTTTTTATTTCCTTACTTAATCATATAAAACTATACTTACTGCTTAATGTTTGTTCTCAATATTAGCCTAAGAATTATGTGGATTATTTATCTATGACCCTTTTATAATGGTACACTCAGTATGCTTATTGTGTTCTATGCTTTATGACAGTATAGAATTTCTATATGAAATTCTAAATATTGAGTGTTAATAAGTAATGAGGGAGGGAGTGTACATGACAAGTGATAAGTGTGTATGTTTGCAATTAAACTAAATACATGCATGCATTTACACACACTTTTTTTTCCTAGTTTAGTCAAATAATACATCTATTCTTTAGTATTTATTATTTAGTATTAACCTAAATCTATTACTGCTTAGTATATGACGATATTATACAGTATACAGTATTTTAATTGTATTCTATGTGATAAGCAATAAATGTACAATATGTTTGTAATCAAATTAAAGATATACACAAATACAGAAAGTGCACATACACACTTTCATACAGCTTAATCACATCTATTGCTTAGTATTCATTATATATTAGCCTATCTATAACTGTTTAGAATATGACGGTGCATTCAGTATTTTTGTTGTATTCTGTGTACATACATACACACATTCTTGCATACACAAACACACAACATACATATACACACACGCACACACGCACGCACACGCACACGCTCACGGACACGGACACGCACACGGACGCGGACATGCACATGCACACGCAGACGCACACGCGCACGCACATATAGAGGTATGCACCGTTAATAAGTATTAAAGAATTACATACATTTATTCCTCAGTTCAGGTCGAACAGGTTCTATATAAAAATGATCTATGAAGAAAAGATCTGATCTAGACAATATCCATTTTTCTATAATTATATTTGATGCCTAGGTTCGTATTTAGATTAAATAAGTGATAAAAAGGCGCTATGAATTTTATTTTTTTTTGTAATATTCTTTCTTCCCTCGTTGTGTGATTATTGTTAGCCAAGTAGCTTGTCAAGGCTTATAGAATGTGTTTTATTATTCCTATTTCATCGGTTTAAGCGTATCGGTTCTCTTGGATGATCAATACTTCAGTAGAGATAGATCTATACTCTTATGATATCCTAAATTAGTATAGGCTTTCAATACTAATAATGTTTAAGGCTATGTGGATGATTATGATTAGAATAAGTGCATTGTGTCTTGTATCTTTAGCCCTTGTTGTGTCATAAATATAGAGTTGTAGTTAAGTGTATATGATTATCATCAATATGATCTTTAATAACAATTGATGGGTCTTACCAGATAAGATGTTAACCTTTTAAGATTTTGCTCAAAAATTAGATTTTATTTAGAAAATCCCGGTTTTGTTAGAGCTAAAATAGTGCAGTAATTGTCCCTTTGACCTATGTTTAATATTAGTTTGAAATATCTTTATTTCAAAAAGTAACTTATGTACAACTCAAAATGCCGGGCTTAAGCTCAATAGTTTTTTGTGCTTAAGGAATAGTATAGCGAGAATATATCTAGAATGTCGAATAACCCGTTTATTGTCCACTTGGTCATTTCTTTTGAATCTGGTATACTTAGTCGTTAATGTTTATTGAATGCTTTAAAGTGTAGTTTGTCTAGTTGTTTTATTCATGCAATGTAGGTATAGCGATCTCACCGGGATTTCCTTGACATCAACGACGTGCGTCTGAGCACAACACAGATTTACAAAGTAAACAAACGAAACACAACAAATACCGTCGCGGCCGTCTATATGCTCGCGCGCAGCATTTTTGTACTATGTAAATGTGCAGTGAGAAATAGTTCCAATGTATGCTCTTCATATATTAAATAATCCTATTTCACTATTTAGCTAACAATAATGGCTAATTATGTAAAATTAATACTAATATTTGAACAGCGACCCAAAAATACTTGTGCGTCCTTCAGCGACAGTGTTTCCAGTTCCTATTCACCTTATATAAAATCTTATCATAAAATAAACAATTTTTTTTTAATTTTTCTTCAATTACATTAGAACACCGCTATCAATAATAATTGAGCTGCGCCAGCCGATAATCACCCGTAATAAGCAATATTGCGCCGTAAAACGTACTAGTGTACGTGTGTAGAAAAGAGCGACCATACGTGCGCCGGCGGCGGCGGGCTAAGGAGGAACAAGACGTTCGCGATTAACCACGACGCCGTCCGACCAAACCGAGGGTCGAGATTTTGGGACGGCGACGTATGACGATCCTAGTTTTACTTAGTTGTAGAATTGCACTTTGACGTTTTCAGGGAACACGTTGCCGCATTACGTACAGCTGCAGATTACTGTTCCATCTGTTTTTTGGCAATATCCCACTTGAATAATTATGCTGCGATTACATTCTATTTTAGTACGAGCCAGATCTATACTTTTTGAATAAGCAATATTAAATTTGCACGGGTTTCCGCTAGTATTCTTTAGAAAAAATGGAATGAGCCCTGCATGATTCAATACTAAAAGTTATTTGTGACAACCTCATTTCACTATTCACAATAGAATCTTGATTCTTACATTAATATACGGCAAATACATATGCTTAATACGGAAAAAGAAATGGAATCAATAAAGGTTGATGCATCCTTGCTTGTGTTGATCGTCCTCGATCAATGTAACAAAAGCTATGCGAGAGAACGGTGCGGTTACTACTAGTGAGAAAAGTGCATCTTGAGGTGCTATAATGACCAAAAAACATGACTGATCGATGAAAGGAATCTATAGAGTGAATGTGTGACTGCAGGCTTGGCAATGAGTCCTTTGGAATAATAAAGATAATTTTAACACAAAAACCACAAAACACAAAATTGTAATAAACATTGTCATATACTGTACACACGATGCTACTCGGTTCCGAAGCCCTTAATCTAAAAACAGTGTAAATGAACAGCGAATCCTTCATAACTTTTTCTCCAATTTATATTTAGAAGGGCAGATAGAGAAGCTCTAATCTTGGCTAAAACATAAAAGTCGTAGTAAGAATGCTAAAAAACTTATTGTGTTGGAAAAAAACATTAAATTCAGATAACAATGCTCCCTTCGAGCCTAATATTAAGCTAGTGTTTTAGCCTTTTTAAATATTTTTCTAAAATAGTTAAGAATATCCTCTTGACATGGCCTTAACTCTTATGAACCATAAGAAAAAAATAAATGTTCAAGGGTAATTACAAAAGACATAGATTTCCATCAAATTCAAGTGCAGTTAATAGGCGAAAATTATATCAAAATTAATATTAACTAGTTTTACGCCCGCGGTTTCGTCCGAGTAGAATTCGGTCTGACGTACATTTTTTATCGTCACTCAGCCCCCTCTCTCATTTACCGGTGTGTTTCTCCTCCAAATCCTCCCATCCCATTTTAATGATCGCTTCACGATTAGAAGGACAAGTACAGTTTTTTTTTAATTTTGTTTCGTGTCATCTAGGTATACGCTTTTGACGCTAGCTAAATTACTATTTGCCTTCTAACTTTTAGATTTTTATATAAGGATAACTTTCTTCTGACATCCGTTCTAAATAGTATAAAAACCATTATTATGCTCCAAGCCAAGCTTTGTCTATTCTTAAAAACGGCATTAAAATCCGTTCAGTAATCACAGAGATGTGCGTACACACAGACAAAAAAAAATTAAAAAGCGTTGTTTCCTTTTATATTACCTTACTCTTATCATCCCCTCACCATTCTTCATACATACCTTCAATGTACAGACACACGCCGGCATCTATTGTTTTATTATATATATAAATATCATTGTTTCTTTACTTCGAAAACGGAGTTGCGCAAAAAATAAGTATATAGAAATACTTCATTCCACTCATTCTTAGGTATTTAGCCTGAATTCTAGCATTTGTCCCCACTTTACATTAGTCTCATAGTGATTCGTACAAAAGTGTTAAGTAAATTGTGTGTTTGTCAAATTCTTTCTGCTCCTACATAAATTTCATCAATATACATGTTGTAATTTTTGAGCAAAATACCTGTGACACGGTCGGACGGACGGACGGCATGATGAAACTATAAGGGTTCCGTTTTTACCATCTTTGCTCGGAACCCTAGAAAACCAGATGGTTCAGAAAGTCTATTGAATCTATCGCACCTTTCTTTGAACTTAAAATAGTTTGAAAATGAATTATATACGATTTTGGGTGGTTTTCTTTAAAATCGTCCGTGAGCATAAACGCCCATGATTAAACTTAATAAACCAGTGATTCACAGTGGTTTTTGATGGAGGTTCATTCGCAAAAATCGAAATGAGTTGATCGATGCACTGAGTCAGCCCACGCCAAAAATTGTAATAAATCATAGACAAAAACTTTCACGAGTTAAATCCATAGTGATAAAGACAAGCAATTTTAAAAATGACGCCACAATGGTAAAATAATTGACAGATGAAACTAACTGTATTCTACAGCCAAGGAGTTCCATTTTTAAATGTGATTATTTTTTAAATATTTTTCTAGTTTCGGTTTCGGCTAGTTTCGGATACTTAAATAGCAATCCTCGTATATATTAGTCATATACCTAAAGTAATGGTCATTGGTAGAATTAATTGAAATTTTTCCTTTTAGATCGATCATTTAAGATATAAATTTTCCTTTATTGACTGAGTCACTGTTTATCAAATTAGATATAATTATCAAGTAGAACTAATAATCGGTATTATAATTTTCGATAAGTAACTCTTTTGTAGCATTGTTATGAAGTGCAGTCGTACTCTATCGCAGGGCGTCTTAACTTCTATTATCAAACACATACACGCACATGTACACATGATCTTTTTTATCATTGCTTAACTCGCTTATCGACTTAAATATAAAGTATCAGTATTATAATAAAGTATACTTAAATATAAAGTATACATGATGACGTATCACGGAGATATGTCAAAATGTTTGTATCAGCTTTCTAACAACGTAATAAGGTAATTCTTTTACTATTATTATGCAATTGAAAAAATCTAGATTAGCGTATAATTGAGGTTTTAATGCTTACATGCACGAGTAGAAATTTATTTAAAAAGAAAAATTTGTAGTAAATTTTGTAAAATGGACTCTACATTTAATTTATTTAATATAAAAAATATATTAAAACGTTTTTATTATAAAACAGTGAGAGAAAAAAAATAACATATTGACGATATTTGAAAAAAAAACTATACTGGGGGTTATTCAAAACATTGACAATATATTTCAATGGTTTTAGAATAATTTCTGTGTGTTAATTTGTTCGCCAACTCTCGAAAAGACAACTATACAAAATTTTATAAAAATTGATAGGGTAATAGTTTACACTTGGGAGTATTGTAAATGATAACATATTAGAATTATTCCCTTTTTGGTACAATTTTCTTATACATTGTGTATATTTTGAACAGGGCCGCAATCTTGATCAAGATCGGAATCGGAATCCCAAGCAGGGCCAGAACTTGAATCAAAGCAGTAATAACATCGGAATTGCGGTCGGTAGTGTGTACGGTAGATAGGAAATTGAATAAAATTAACTCGTAGTTCATTCGGGCGGAGTAGCGGGTGAAAGCGGGTGTATAAAGAAATTTAAAAAAATCCGAGTGCGTAAAAGTGAACTGAAAAGATGGAAAAAAAAATGTGAAAAATCATCCATTGAAATATGAGAAACACTTACAGTCGTAGGCATACATGTAGCAAGAGTCGCAGCAAGTAAGGAAGCAATCTGATGCCTCCGACTGCAAGTGCTTATTATATTTGATGGGATGATTTTTTCATCATATTCTTTCCATCTCTTCAGTTCACTTTTACGCAGTCGGGTTTATTTAAATTTATTAATACCTTTTTTAGCAGCAATGTATACCTCGCCATTAGCGGTGTCAACGACGTGTCTCATTATAATTGTAACGGCGATTTAAGCTATCGCCGCGTAAGCCTGCACTTCGGATTTTCTTTCAAAGTTGCCTCTGAGAACGAATTTCTTTCGGTGTGTGGGCAAAATGGTGAGCAACGTTTTGAGACCATCAAACTTCTTTATTACAACCGAGCTTCATCTGTGACGGTCGGAGTACAACTGCGACGGATGCGTCGCAAGAAGGAAAAGTCCTTCTTGCGACGAGGAGGTTAAAAATTGCGTAACGCACACCCGCGCGCCCCTACGCGCGGGTAGAATTGTTGGTTCGGCGATGCTGTTAGCTAAATTCTATTGAGCTTTATCGTACGCTGCCGGACAACACACGAGGGTGCTGACGGTGCGTGATTGCCCTATAGGAGATTCCTTAAGGGTATCTCCTCGGCATAGGAAGTCACTGGGATACGAATACGGGTTGGGCCCAATTTCATGATCAGGCGCAGGAGCGTCCTGGTATCTAAGGGGATATAACCTATTTAGCTAGACTTAATTACCTGAAGGGGCCTATGAAGACTAAACCTACTGACTAATTATTAATTTTTGGTTTGTTAATTTCGATGAGCTTTTCGACCTCAGCTGTGAGGACGTCGGGCGGATCTGTAAGGGCGTTCTGTGGCCTATGCATGAAGTGATTAGAGGGTGGCGCCTCATAAGAGACCGCTGCTGAAAGAAGCGGATTAGGGTGCATTTCTGCTATGGAGAAGAAACGCTGGGATGCGTCCTTCATGTATTTTGAAATGGTTAAGAGTTCTGAGTCCCTGTGGAGGACTGAATTTTTAACGCACTAATAGGCGTTTGTGGCTACTCTGCAAAATTTATTTTGCAGGACTTGAAGCTTATGTAGTGCAGAAAGAGCGGCGTGAGCAAAGACAGGTGACGTGTATGTCAACACCATCTTCATGCACATTAAATATAAAATACGCTTACTGCGTAAAGAACGTTTGCTATTTCTACCTAATATGCCGTTAAGGTGTGCTTGATAGAAGATTGCTGTTTTCCTAACACGATTTATATACTTCCTAAAGTGGAGGTTCATATTGAGCGTGACACCTAAGTATTTGTAGGAGTATTGCCACGAAATAGATGCATTGTGAATCCCAAGGGAGGGAGTATCTAGAGGAACTAGGCGTACGCTCTTACCTTTACTTATTTTGAAGTAAATGGCAGCTGACTTGTCTGGATTCACCTCAATCCTCCAGGTTTGAAACCATCGAACTAGTTCATCGATGGCCTTCTGGAGGTAAGGGCGTATACTTTTTGCCGTTTTACCGCGCATGTACATTGCAGTATAATGCTAGTTGGAAGCATGATGCCGGTTGCGGTATATCATTAATATACGCGGAGTACAGAAGTTGAGAGAGCGTGGAGCCTTAAGGTACTGCCGCTCTTAGGTGTCTTCTGGAAGAGTGGGTGTTTTCATGTTTGAACATGAAATGTCTGTTGGTAATTTAATTGTGTATTATGAGAATTAGACTATCTGGGACTTGCAGCAGCAGATGAAATTTGTAAATAAATCCTGTGTGCCATACTCTATCGAAGGTCTTGGCAACATCGAAAATGACCGCTATGGTCTTTTTCTTGGTCTTGAAATCCTCCGTAATGTATTCGACTAAGTGGAGGACTTGCTGAGGGCATTAGTGGTTTGGAAGAAACCCTCAGGAGGCTGATAGGTCTATAACTAGCTGGGAGGTTGCGGGGTTTCCCAGGTTTAGGGATATCAGGGATACCGATTAACTCGGCTTCCTTCCAGACGAGAGAGAAGTAACAATTTTTTAGGCACGCATTGAATATTGCAACTAAAAGTCAGAAAAGAGGTATGGGAAAGCATTTAATAGCTTTGTTACTAATGCCATTAAGGCCCGATGCCTCTTTGGCTTTTAAGTTCTTGACGATTTTTTGAAATTCGTCAAGAGAGAGACAGGAGACAGATGGTCACGGGGATCAGAGGTGGTAATGTGACGAACCTCTTCCCCAATATTTTGAATGCGTTGGTTGTCGTGTGGTGTGAGTGCATTGGAGTTGGATGCTGCCCGCTGTACATTGCACCTTTTCATGATCGTCGATCAAGAGGGAGCTATTAGGTATTTTTAAGGGTGGAGTGAGGAGGTACCCTTCTGACTTAAGAGCCTTGATAATTTTCCTCGAGGCTTGGTTGTGGGAGTAGTGTCTTTCATGAGGCTACTCCATTCCTCATTTTTGACCTCCATCGTGCGTGCTCTCACGCCACGTTAAAGAGCCCTCGCTCTGAACCTATTCTCTCAGGTAGGATGTGCGTACGCGTGACGCAGAGCAGCGTTCTTGGCTCTCAACAATTAGAGAGCGTCCGCAAGCAACTTCCGGCGGTCAACGGAGGCCGGAACCACCTACCATCTTGAACATGTGTCAAGGGCACAAAATCTTTCGTGAACATTTAGCGGTCAGGAAGCTTCGTACTCGGTGGATACCTATAATTTGATCGAAGCTCAAAAACTTCGTCGTATTAATTGGTGCCGCGAAATGATGCAAAAATTTGTCGATGGTGACTCAAAAGCCAAATGCAAATATGGCCGCAATCAAATACTATATCAATTCTTCTAACTTTTGTGTATAAGATAGTATTATAAGACATAAACACCGTGTTACGATATTCTTAGTGTTTTTATTAAATATAATCTTACAAAAATACGAGATGGCAACATATACAAATAATATAAAATTAAGAAGAGTTTGTGTCCACCTGCTCGTTTCCGTCACAGGCAAGGCATGTAGTCTACAGTCGCCTATGTTTTTTACAGACACAATTTTTATACTTTTCGCATACTTACTTTGTTCTGTTATTCTTGTACCGTCCACACACATAGCAAATACCATGCCTTGGTTGTAATTGAAGGCGTTCTTCTTTTTTGTATTCTGATAGAAATACTTGAATGTCTTTTGGAAGGTTGGTGAGCATCGAGCTTTCTTCTACATGTTCCTTCATAAGACTAAGTGCCAACGCCTTCAGTTCTCGAAGTTCTCGAAGCTAAACTGAGAGTAATTCAGACAAGTTTTTTATCCCCCTTTTACTAATTTTATTGCAAATGCGCGCGCGCCGCGGTGTGATGGCCCGTGCATCGCCTTAGGTCTGTGGCTATAGTCTCCGATAACTTTTTTTTCTCCGGCTCGTCCGCACCGCCAGCTGACTATAGGACGGTTTTGTTTGTCAGGGAAATATATATATTACATACGTTTGTGAGTAGAACGGCATAAACACTAGTAATACAAAATTACATGGAATGTGATAACTTGTAATAGGTGTAAATATAGCATTCTTAATGCATAATTTCGTTTATCCTAATGCAAACAAAGTAGGACTCACAAACTTCATTAATTTCACTGACCTTATGCAGTTATTTTTGTAATCAAATTGTAGATGTAATAAATAATCTTATCGCTATTGAATGAAAAACATTATAGTATTACATGATTAAGGAAATAAGAAAATTTGATCGTGATAAAAACACTAATATGACATTTTCCTCGTGGCATCTCTGTCGCGCGTCGTGTGTCTGCGATAAGTGTTCGACTCCAATTACTTAGACAAAAAGCCGTTATATTTGTGATTGTTTTAGTTAAACGTCCGTTAATATTACGTGCGACCGTTTCTCACAGAATGTAATTTTTGAATAATCCGAGCAAAATGAAAAGAGTCTATATTACTCCTTTTCAAAATATTATAAGAAAAAATATGGAATATTATGAGAAAAATATACTTATTAAAGTAACACATGACAATATCCAGTTGTATTGTCACATGATACTTTATTATGAGTGGGTGTGTGTGTGTGTTTGTTGTGTGTGTGTTGCGTGTGTGTGTGTGATGTTATCTATCTATATAAAAGAATAAAACAATCAAGTTACAGCCTAACCTACTGGGTCTAGAGACTTGAAATTTGGTAGAGAGATTATTCTTGTAACGTAAACGAGCATTAAGAAAGGATTTTTCGAAATTTAATCCCTGAGGCGATAAAAATGGTGAAATACTGTTGTATGTAAAATCGAAACCGTTAAAGCTACAGATGTCAATCTTGAAGTTTTATTTACTCATAGAAATAAAGCAAAAAATACAGACATTTTTGATTTTCAAATATAACAAATACTTGATTGTTTCAACAATTTCTACATATTCGAATTCAAGATTAAGATCCACTTTTTATTTCAATTACTAGCACCTCACATATGGCTTCATCCAGAGAGATATAGAATAAATTCCTTCATCTTTCAAGTTGATTCCATATTAATACCCTTAATTGGGAGATGTTTCTATTGCACATAACGTGGAAAAAAATTTAAGTTGTAGAAAAGAAAGGAGGCTAGGAAGCAGTAAAGTTCCTTGATTGTAAAGAATCGTCCCTCTTCTAGGAGTCAGATGGTTTTAGATTAAAAGATACTGTACATTAAGCATTTGCTCTTCACCACGAAGAGGACAGAGTAGGTTATGAAATGCTGTATCGAAAATCGAAACTTCTTATGTAAAAATTAATATTATTAATATTAATCATTACTAATAGAAAATAATGATATACATAATTATTAAATGTAAGCTTAAAAGGGGTGAAATAAGCGTTGAAATTTTTAAATAAAAAATCAAATCGCTCGACCAATTAACAATAAAACTTATATTTTAGTTGCGTATTACAAATAAAATATAAGAAAGTTTATCGCTTTTGTAACAATAGCTCAAAAGCAGTGAATTAAGAAATGAAACATTTCATGAAAAATCGAAACCCCTGTGTATTTTGTAGGTGCATTTTTTTCGGTTTGTACATTTGTAAGGTTACTATCACATTATGACATTAGCTAGATATATTTTGCGCGCATGAACGAGAACCTTCAAAAAAAAAGTGGCTTCATCTTTCTATTTCCGCTTTTAAAAGTTCTATAATTTTTTTCTCTCGTAGAAAGCTACATTATATTCCAGTAATACAGCACAATTTTTATTTTCATACTATTAGTATTAGCTACGTTTTTGTCCGAATCGGAACTGTGAAATAGAATCAAAACTGCCCACAGGACTGACCGCGATCGAGAGTGGACTCTGTATTTCTTTAGATTGAGACCGGAGACGAATTCCAAAGCGGGACAGCGACCGGAATCGAGGATGAAAGAAATTGCATCGAAAGCAGAACAGACTTCGGCCAAGTTTCAAAAATTTAGGGCAGTTGTATTAGGAATAAAGCTGATTGTAATGTTAATCGCTTAGTTGTAATATTTTGTAAACTATAAAATATTACAACTTGTTCGTTCACAGTTTTGTTTTTAATTTCTCTAGATATATATATGTACCATAAAAGCTTTTGTATGTATTAGGTAAGATTCTAACTTGTTTGTTTGTTGAACAGGTAAAGATTTACATAGGTGGGCATTTGGAATTTTTTGAAAATGGGACTGAAAACTAAAAACATTGTAATTTTACGAAAATTTTTAATAAATTCCTGACGGGAAGTTAAATACATTCACTAAAGGAATAAAAAAGATGAAAAAAAAATTAAATAAAAGCGCCAGAACTGCCCTCCACAGATTAAAAAGTAATAATTTGATAAAATTAATAAACAGGCAAAAGAGGAAAATAAAAAAAATATATTATTTGGGAACGTCTGTGTACATTTTTTTTATTATTATTGTTTTCTATATTAAAAAATCTGATGATGCACTTACATTTACGAATTTTCATCATTACTAGCTAGATTTTGGTAATTAAAACAGAGGCTAATGTAATTTTTATGAAAACTGTTTTATTTAATTGGTAATTAAAACTCTGTTTTAATTACTAAATCGACAGTTTTCATTACCATTATTTGAAATTCATTGGTTAATTTTTTCTTATATAATGCCTATAGTTTTGCAATAATTTATATGAATATTGTGTTTTCGATGCCAATTCTTGTGGATGATAATACAGAAAAAAAGTTATTGTCTTACTATTCTATCCGATTTGCATATAATTCAAAAAATTATCCTAGAATACATAATCTATATTAAAATCGAAGCATTGAACAAAACCGTATATTTGTTTATCAGAAAATGTTACGTGACTTATGATATACGAATCTTTTTATTTTAAAGCTCTATTTGTTGCGATAAAAGATTTGAAGTCAATATATAGTGGTAGCTGTACAGAATAATCCCACTTCAAATAGAAAGGGACAACTCGGTGGACGTCCTAAAAAACATATCACTAAGATATATTTAGAAACAAGCTCACGCCTAGCCTATAATTTGGACAACTGTATAAAATGGAGATCGGCAGCGATGAGACATCAAACAAAAAACCAAAGTACAGGCCTACAATGGAAATTCCACTGTTCATGTTGATGTTCGGGGTCCATCTCTCCGGTAAGTACTGATCTTAAGTTATGTTTCCATTGCCAAGTGTGCGTTTAGTAAACTAATACATACAGAAATTAATGGAATTTATCGTTAGAAAAACCAAATGAGTTATTCCATTAAATTTTAAACAATATTCTTAAATATCAGTAAAAAAAGGGTTAGGTATTTTAAAATAATATGTGAAATTAATGATAGATTGATTTTGGTACCGAGTCATCTTTTTCTGTTTTATAAAACTGCGTCAAATGCCATATATCAGTCCAAATCGAACAAAGCGCGTGAAAGATATCTTGGTTGAGAAATATAAAAAAAATTGTTTCATTATCATTTTAATATATTTAGATTTTGGAACTGGAATATATCAGAACGTAAAAAAGATAAATTATAGATAAGAAAATAGAAACTGTTCAAACATTTCGATGATTAGTCCGGAAAAACAGACGGACAGATATTAAATTTTCCTTATAGACAGATTGCAAACTATCACGTTTGCCATCCCAATAATTTCACTTATCGTTTTATTTTCAGGCAACGTTATGATGAATATCCTGTTATACAGGACGTGTTTACACGTTCTGAATTATCCGGACAGCCAGTGCTCGGAGCTCCTTTATCCAGGCGAGAGATCGAACGAAACTATGGAGTTGGAGGCCGAGGTGCAGCAGTACCTGTCCATGGTGACCATGATGCATTCGGTGTCCGGGGCGATCGTTCCCACCATACTGTCGCTGTTCCTGGGCGCCTGGTCCGACAAGTACGGCAGGAAACCTCTAATAATGTGGCCGCTATTGGGTAACGATATAAATTATGACGCAACTATTTTATTATATCATACAGCCTTTAAGTGCTATAGTTAACTTTTCTTAGTTTTTAGTAGAATTTCAGTTAATTTTCCTTACTTATTTTAAGATTGTTAACTAATGATAATCACATGTGATTGTAGATATTAAAATAATGTGTATTTATTATGTTGTTATCGGTATACCATTATGTGTCTGATAATTATTACGAGTTTTGCATAATAACACAGTGCTTATTGTTATCTAATCTTCATAAAAAATTATAATATATAGTTATTTTATAAGTCATATTTAAATGAATATTTTATAAACCATATTTTAATAATTAGTTCTTCAATGCAAGTGTCTGTAAACTGTGAACACTTTTATTATCGTGCTGTACACATAGGCTGAGCTGATTGAGGTTTCAGGCATGTCGCTGACGTCGTACCTGCTGGTCGGCTTCGCCGCCCTCAACGGGCTGGGGCCGTGGTGGTACCTCCTCACGGTCATACCTTTTACCTTCTCCGGGGGCTACAGCGCCTTGTTCACGGGCTCGTTCTGTTACATGGCCGACATATCTACTGAAAAAGACAGATCTTTCAGGTGAGCGCTGCCGATCGTTGAGTGTAACCCGAATGCGATGAAGCATTTGACGAAAAGAAGATTACTTACGACCTATGCAAATTAGTGTTGCATTTAGACTTCGCATTTAGTCTTTGCGTACAAATACTCAAAATCAATAGATCTAGCTCGCACTAAAATGAAAATAATAACAGCATATTTTTTCAAACTATGATTTAACCAAAAACAGGCCAAGTGCGAGTCGGACTCGCGCATCAAGAGTTCTGTACTACAACATTATATATTTGTGTTAAGTACTTAAAATGATTTCTTATTATTCCTTCATTTGCGGATGCACGAGCTCCATTCGCGTTTGACCAATTTTTATTTATCGTTTTCCTTAAGTTTGCACTAAACTACGTTAAGATTGAAACTTGTATACGTCACCACTATTACGAAAAATAAAAATAAGAAAAATAAACTGATACGCACTAAGAATGCACTCACGTACTTAGCGTGTGCCAATCTGCACTGGATATTGAAAAGAATCGAAACGATGCAAGTTACAGACTTCTTATAGGTTTCCTATTTATGGATAATCTATAGGTAAAGAGCTGTTTTTTATATGTTTTCAATATTTTGGGCGAATAGTTTCGGAGATAAGAGGGAATGGTCAATATTCACCTATTTTCTTAAATAACTTCAAAACTATTTACTTTAAAATTATAAAAAATATATATTTGAAATCCTCACAATAAGCGCTTTCTTTTATTGGTTGTGTCATATGACATAATTCGCATTTTTGTTTAATTTCTGATTAACTCTCCAAAAGTGACCCTCATATTTAAAATTTAATTGTTTACGTCACATGTTCGTGTTTGGATCACAGGATATTTATAAGTGTACAAAATGTCAACTCAGTCGGTCCAGCAGTTTTGGAACAAATTGGCTGTAACAGACGGACGGACAAATCCGCGAGTGATCTTATAACGGTTCCGTTTTTTTTCTTTGAGGTACGAAACCATAAAAATGAAATTAATCTACAATTATACGTAATTCGGCAATGTAATTCGCTCCTCAACACGTTGTGTCCTTGTAAACGTCAAAATGCAATAAACAATATATAGAGTTCTATGTTTGCCAAAACAAATTAGTATATAATTCGAGGACCCCATTTTATCTAAAATAATATCCAGGAAAACAGCATTATCAACAACATCTAATTTCTGGTTACATACTAAAATAGTTCCGGATCTATGGCTTACATTTGGAAGCGTGAATTTTATACACTTCTTTGTCTTTTCATTAAAAAGTGCGTTATTTGCAGTAAACCATTTCTCTATTTTCTAAATACCAATTTGCACATTTGCACAAAGATTGATCTCGCTCTTAATTAATCTTACACCCATACGGACCACAGTCCTAGATGATATCTTGTGATTGATCAACCCTTTGAAACCCGTTAGTTAAATACGACTCCAGAAGATCCAGTGTCCGCCTCATCACTTCATAATGACGCAATTTGACGAACAAAGTTTCGTGATTTACGCAATCGAAAGCCATAGAGAGATCTCAAAACACTCCATCTGCATCCCACGTATCCTTTCAGGCTCCAAAAGTATATTGAATAAGATCAACGCCAGCGTCCCCGGGTAAATCCGAATTATTTTTCAGACATTAAATTGTTAGTTTGAGAATGGGCTAGTAATTGATTTAAGATTAGCTTTTGGAAAATTAACTTAATGTTGGCATTATAGATATAAACCTAAAGTTTGGGTACTAACGCCTTTAAATAATGATTATTTTATTACATCAGATTGAGAAACACGTCATCCTCTAAACACTTATTAAAAATAAATGCCCAGTGTGGTGCAATACAATCAGTGATAGAGTTTATAATTGTAACAAAAACAAAACATATAGGTCAGTCAGTCTTTATCATTTACAATGACTTAAATGTCCTTAAAATTTCTTCCGAATTTCAATTCCAAATGAATACTACACATCCGAATATTTTCCTTTAATTATAATTCAGCAAGAGCGGGGTATAATATAAGATTCTTGGTGGTCGGATCTGCAACTTTGAAAGGCCTCAACAACCTTTATGTCTCTATTTAAGGTTTTGTCATCTCCGATGGCACACACCTTCAAGTGTTTTTCAGGGGTAGAATTGATAACTTTTGGTATAACTATTGTATTGTGTGAGGTGTTAATTCGCGGAAATCCATAGTAGACGCTTGCCTGCAACATGCATTAACATGCAGCATGCAACCCACCGCTGACCCTCGAATCTGCCTTTCCACTAATAATCTCTATCCAAATGATTGAATTCCAGAGGATTGACAGATATCGAACACCTAAGCAAGTGTTATTTATTTTTATAATTATCTAATTCCGCTAACTGTTAAATTGTTAATTCTACGTACGTTTCATGGCAACAAGGCACATCCTCAGGAAATTGCCAACAGTCACATCCACCAGGGTGCAAGGAGCGTTAAAACAACCAACACAACCTCGTTAGGCAGGCCGCTGTCATGCAATGACACAGTTAGGTGTTCGATATCTGTCAATCCTCTGGAATCAATATTCCATCATTTGGATAGAGATTCGTAGTGGAGAGGCAGATTCGAGGGTCAGCGGTGGGTTGCATACTGCATGTTAATGCATGTTGCAGGCAAGCATCTACTGTTTTGGTATAACCACTACCAAGTGCGTAATAAATACTAGATTGCTTATTGCAGCCATAGCTGCGATGCCTATCGTTTCTTTGTTTGAAAACAACGTAGAATTGTCATTTAATTTCGGATATAAATTTGCGGGCTTGAGTTATCAAATCAGTTTCAAAGCAGCACAATCAAACCGAGCTGTGTTTCAGGATATCGCTGATGGAAGCAGGATTGCTGTTCGGTAATGTCATAGGCACCTTGGCCAGCCCTTACCTGGTCAGAGTGCTGGGGAACGTCCCGTTGCTCATTGTGGTCGCGTCAGCGTACACCCTGGCCTATGTGTATGTTCTGTTTTGGATCAAGGAATCGGTCAAAAAAGCAACGCAGGTGTGTATATTGCGGTACCATAAGTTAATTAAGTGTGAGAAAGTGAATAGTATGAGTTTTGGTACATAAATAGAAAAAACATTGTTATTAAAACGTAATAATAAATTATAAATTTTTGCCTTTATGTAAAATATGAATAATTACACTTTGCGTGGGTTCCATATTACGGCTACATTATTGCACCTACCAACAAACGTATGAGTTAAAACTTAAATGCTTCCTCGTAAAGAAGGTTGAAAAAAAAAAGAAATTTAATAAACCAATTTGAGTTGGCCTTTAAAGTTCTATTTATTGGTGATGAAAATCGCCAAATAGATATATTTTTATGAAATTTCACTGAACTCTTTACAGGCCCAACCACCTATCATAAGCCGTCGACTATTAGTTATAAATCCTATTTAGATGTAATAATTTTCTTATTTATTAGTATAGTGTGCACGGGCAGTGGACACGTAACTTTGATAAAAACGTTCATATGAACTTCACCTATATAAGAGAATCTAAAACACTGCTCCAGATGTTTTGGAGACACCTATTCAACGATAACCGATATGATGCAGTACTTTGTACGTGCAGTACGTGCTGAAAAATCGGCAAAACGATTGTCGTAGCAGACTATCCCTAAAACTTTCCGCTATGATATTTAAGGATGTTTTTGAGCTTCCTGAGTTATAAATATTGTTTAAAAATTTGAAACACGGTTGGCCCTTTAGGCCATTCAGAAACTTCTTACTACTTTCGAGCTCAAAGTGTTAAGAATAAATGAGTTCTAATATGTCTTGAGCTCTTACAATTCAAAACCTATATGTATTAAAAAACCATTTATTTTCAACTGCAATATCTTTGGAGTATGTTGTTTGATTTTGAGCTATTTTATGGCATTGGACGCAGTTGTTTAAACACAAAAAGATGACCGAGTACCAAATATCTTTGAAAAACAAACATTTGAAAAAAATCCTTTATTCGGATTTTCTTTTAACGATATCTCTCGACCGAACCCATCGATCTTGATGTCATTTTCAACAATTGACGTTGTTTTTTTTAAGTAAAAGCGGTAGTTAGATTTTGGAATTTATTGGTAGAGTAGTTTGAAAAATATTCTAAACAAACACTTCTTGAAAAATGTTTCTGTAAACATAGTTCTTCAATAAATCAACAGATTTTGATGCATTTAGCAACGATAAACGTTGTTTATAAAAGGAGAAAAATTGGATTGACTTTGGGATTCATCAGTAGAACAGTTTATAAATTATTTTAAAAAACATTTTTTATTAAAAATTTCCAACGATATCTTTTGTAAAAATGAATCGATTTTTATGCAGTTTGCGGCTGTCGATGCACCTGTTTGAGGAAAAGAGCTGATTAGATTTTGGTATTAATCGAAATAATAGTCTGAAAGTTATTTCAAAACATTTATCCGAAAAAAATATTTTATGAGATTTCACAAAATGCACCAGGCGAAGTCTGTTCAAGTTTTCAGAAAGTTTAAGTCAAGACACACACACATGCACACACGCATGAACGCACGCACGCACGCACGATTTGCGAATTACTAATAGGTTCACTATTACTTTCCTAATTTACTAAATTTGCATTTTTACAGGGAAGCATGAGGTCGCTTTTCGACTTTTCTCTGATCAGGGACTTGGTGAGGACGTGCGTCAAAAAGCGACCGAACAAGCGTAGAAAAATACTTTTCCTTCTGACCTTGAGCTGCGCGTTGTCTGTATCGTTCACAAACAACAACCTGGACTACCTTTACACGAGGAACAAACTACAGTGGTCTCTAGATATCTACAGTATCTATGCAGTCGGATACACTATTACAGCAGTCATCGGTTTGATTCTCGGAGTCACGGTACTGCAGAAGATGCTGAAAGTTAACGACATATGGTTGACTATGCTGTCGTACGTGTCTTCCGTAGCTGAAAATGTCATCAAAGCTTTCGCTGTCGTGTCCTGGCATATGTACTTATGTAAGTCTCTTTTGCTTATTGAAAATTGAAAGTTTTGGAACTTGCCAGCATCCACATCCACAAATATCCACACATTGTATAGTTACGTGCAGGCCTGGTTACGTGGAATTAAAACGCCTTTTGTAAATATAGAGTATAATTACAACACAGGCTCCATATAGAGATATTAAAACGAATAAAATCAAGATCCACTTTTGAAAGTAATCGAAATCATACAAAATCATTTTAGCCATTCAAAATAATTATATTTAAAAGAATGATATGACTGATAATTTGTCAATACTTTTCTGTCTTTATTGCTTTTCAATTGGTAATGCCTATAAAAATAAAAAATTGCATCCGTCTGCGATTTCGGACGTTCACGGGATGCCGAGAAGTCATGGCATGTTTTTCTGTCCTTATTTCTTTATTCAAAAAAGTTTCACCTGAATGGGAGAAATACTTCCACCATCATTTCACTTCTAACTTCCGAGGACAGTTTCGTCGGTCTTTAGAATTATGATTCACGCGTTCACCTGTTGCAGCTTCATCGGTATCATTATTCAGAGGGCTGGCGCAACCCATACTCAGGTCGATATTATCCAAGTTATTGCCAGTAGAGGACTTGGCGAAGATCTTCACCTTGCAAAGTGTACTCAACGTGACTCTGCCCATGCTCGCGCCACTGGTATTCAACCCGCTGTATTCGGCGACCTTGAACGTATTTCCTGGCAGTATTTACATAGTCTGCGCCGGGATAAACATCATAACCATCTTTGTATTGAGGTAAGCTTATAAATAAATTATGAGGAAAGCATATAAATAATACTTATTATATATAGTTATTTTGCTGTAAGACGTTAGTTAGAGTTGTATCTCTTAAAACATTTACATCATCAATGAATATTTTATTTAAGTCAAATAAAACCACCCGCTTCGTTCATTAAAGAACACGTTTAGGCCTTAAGCTTAAGATCCAAATATCTGTGTCTGACGTAAAAAATGTTGTAAGATGATTTGCAGGTAATAATATAAATTTGACATAGCAATCGGTACTAAACATTAAGCTATTTGTACTTTGATCACACGGATAAAGCCGTGTGTAAAATTTAGTTATTCACTTATGCCTAAACGATAGTGTATTTTTTACGTGTGTAAAATTTAATCTTAATCGGAAGTATAGACAATCAGCTGAACAAGGAGACGCAGATAAGAGAATAAACCGAACTATTTCTCTTAAGTTTTTATACACAGTTGCATGATAGACAATTTGATTTTTGAGGACCACACAAAGAAAAGCATTCTTACTCCATATCTGCAACGAGTCTATGACATTTCGAAAATAATTTTCTTCTGTTTCAGCGCTGCAAAATATTACATATGGAAGTATCCATCGGCACCGTCAGCACCAGAAAAACCGGTGAAAATCCCGGCGGAGTTACGGCCGGAGTTATCCGAACCTGGCAACATTAAAGTGGACGACGACATGACCAAGTTGTAAAAGCGCCGTGTTGCCTGACACTGGATTAAATTCAAAAGTCATATAACGTGCAACAACTTATAAATCACTTTGCCAACGTAAATGTAGCGTATGGAGACTGAAGTAATACCAATTATGAGAGTGTAAGACACGGGGTGTATTTCCAAAGTAGTAATCTCCTTTTTCAGCGATTCGATTTCGGCTTTAAAAAGATTTTTGAATTTCCAAGTATTTTACAATTGAAGATTGAAATTCATTTAATTAAAATAATAAAAAATGTTTATGCTGTCACTTCTAAAAGAGGCGTAAAAATAGACGTTAAGGGAAATGAATGCAGAGCTGTTTGTGAATATAGGCGTGATAATCGAATAATGATGTTAAATAATCAATTGAATGTGTCATTTATAAAATAAATGAATTATTACTATGAAAATAACGAATTTTGTTTTATGTTTAACGATTTCCTTATATATTAAGAATATCC
The DNA here is from genome assembly GCA_005406025.1 of Eumeta japonica. Lineage (NCBI taxonomy): Eukaryota > Metazoa > Arthropoda > Insecta > Lepidoptera > Psychidae > Eumeta > Eumeta japonica. The sequence goes on from BGZK01000028.1 coordinate 724,440, forward strand.
ATTTAAGATCGCAGGAGCAATAGTGCTAGCCAAAGCAACACGAAAATGAAATATATCTACGGGAGAGGCAATATACGTTTTGTCTTTTTAACCTGCAGTTCAGTACAGTTAGTCAATTTAAAGGGAACCCGGCTATAATGAATGGATTTTATAGATCGTTTTTCAGATTCCTAATGGCACAAAAAAATTTACCTATTGGAAATTGCAGGAATTTTAAAAATCCATAAGACTAGCAGATAAATTATTTTTATAGAAATATAAGAAAAAAATTATCACAATGTTTAAATATTTATTTTGAATGAATGATGTTTGCTGTAGTTTGCGATGTTGCTTATAAAGAATATATAACCGAATTGTACTGGACAAAGGCATGAGGAAGTTTTGTATATTCCGTTAAGTATACGTAAGGTTTATATTGATTTTAGTCACGTGATTCATAGAGTATACATATATTGTCCATCAACCATATTCGAAAATATTGCAAGTGATACGGAGAAGTTGTGTGTTGTTGATCTCAACGTTATTCCAAATAATAATAAAATTAAAAAACACAATTATTTTGTGGTGTTGTAAAAATAATGAAAAAAAAATTCAAAATTCATTGCTTTTTAAGGTTCCCTTTGTTATAATGTAACAAAACCTGATTGCGAATAAAGTGATATCACAACAATGTCTACTCTTGCTAGACAGAGGATTTTTTCATGAAAATTCTGACATAATTTTCATGAAAGCACTAAGCTGTTGCAAGTCCACAGTAACAATTTTTAAACAAATAATCTATTAGATAATCGCTTTTTGAATATATAACAGAAATAATCGGCCAGAGTGAACCGCATGTGAGCGTGTATGCGTTTTTATAATATGCAATGACAATTTCGAATTTGTCCATGAAAGTGCGGCCAGTTGTAAGGTCTCAATTATGACCAATGAGATTAAGATGATTTTTACAGAAGAAATATGCAATATCCTCGAGAAAACTACCGGTTTTTTCAACAACGATTTCCGATCTAACTGAAAAAACGCTGCGCTGCAGCGGCCGTCAACCGCATTCGACTTCGATTATGGAGCGTACCGCTATGAGAGATGCATTCTATATGCAATTGTCGCCTATTTGAAGTATTACCGAGTCTCGATTAAGATGCATCTCGGATGTAAAACTCTTGCAAATGTATTAAATCAAGAATAATTGAAATTATTTCGTTTTTTTCATAAAATATACATTTTATTGTTATAAAATACATACAACGAAATATGAATTACTCGCTTTTCGCACGCAGCTTCGCCTGCTTGGACATACAATGAATCTCATCATCTATTGTCACGATCGGTCTTGCTGGTCTTCAAAACGCAGTCCCGCTCTCGACATCGTTAGTTAGGTTTTGATTCTGTTCCCCTTCGTGGGTCATGGTTATTACGCATTGGATTTGGATACAGATCCCGGCCCATATTTTACTCAAGGATAGTATAGCTTTCTATTAGTAAAAGAGTATTTAGAATCCGTTCAATAGGGCTAGTAGTAATAGAACTACTAATACTAATAGTGGTAATGTTAGTAGTAGAACAGCAGTGGTTTTACGGTTTCCTTCGAGTCATTTGAAGTTTGGTAATATATGGGGGTAAACAAAATCTCCAATGACTTCGTTATCTATTTACTCAATGCCTTAGAAAATCAAAATCAAAATCAAAAATATCTTTGTTTCGTAAGTAATGAAATTACACTTGAAATACGTCATTAATAAATTCATTTCGACATTACCGCCCATTCCAAATGCTGATTCACCGAGAGAAGAATGGGCAAGAAACTCAAGGGTTGCTCTTTTTACTCAATACAAAAGATTTAGTCATTTATAATTTAGTCGACATTTAAAAATATTATGAAATAACCTGATAGGCGAGCAGCTCAATCCCAGGAACTTTTTTCATTAAGATATTCCAACACGGTATAATAGCCCTTGCCATATAACTTTCTTTTAACGAAACGTTTAAACTCAGCAAATAGCAAATTTTGAATTTCAGTTGGGATCTTATTATAAAAGCGCACACACATTCCCTTAAATGATTTATTAACTTTACTTAGACGAGTCTTATGAGCAGCAAGATCACTCTTATGTCTAGTATTAATGTTATGGATATCGCTCCTTTTATGGAACGATTCTATATTTATCTTGACATATACCAGGTTTTCGTATATATATTGTGATGCTAAGGTTAGGATATTACTTTCCTTAAATTTTTCTCTGAGAGATGTCATTGGTCTCAGTTCATAAACAGCACAAACAGCTCGCTTCTGCAGCATGAAAATTGTGTTAGTATCGGCTGCGTGACCCCATAACAAAATTCCATAGGCCATAAGACTATGAAAAAAACTGAAATAAACTAGTCTTGCGGTGAATTCGTTTGTAAGTCGCCGAATTCTTTTGCCTGCATATGCTGCAGAACCAAGCCTTTTGGCTATATCTCGTAATATGAAGATTCCAACGTAATTTAGAATCTAAGGTGAGACCAAGAAATAGAGTTGTGTCCACAATATCCAGTACCTCGTTTTTGACCATGACATTTGTGTCGATCAATTTAGAATCAAATAAGGAAAATTCTATAAGTTTTGTTTTCTTTTCATTGAGCAGTAGATTTTAATACTAAACCACTCAACGATTTCAGAGATGGTACTGTTTACTTCACAAAAGCTGGTCGATGCCTATCAATCTTAAAAAGTAAGGAGGTATCATCAGCAAACAATACAATCCCATGACCATTTTTAACAAGATGTGGTAGATCATATATGTACACTGGGAATAGAAATGGTCCAAGAACTGAACCCTGTAGCACGCCCATATTGACTGCAGATCCCGACGCCCTCTCACCACTAATGTCAACCCTTTGAATTCTATAGAAGTCCAAGGGATCGACCCGTGACGCCATAATGATGTAGTTTCCTGATCAATGTGTCATGATGAACGCAGTCAAATGTCTTGGACAAATCAGATAAAAGACCAATCGCGTCCCGTGAATCCTCCCAGGCACCAAAAATCTGCTGAATAAGCTCGACACTGGCTTCGGTTGTTGAGCGACCTTTGTGAATTGTTTAACGTTCATCAAATTATCGTTATAAAAATATTGCAATAGTTGATTTAAAATAAGCTTTTCCAAAATTTTACTTGGCGTCGGTAGTATTGATATCGGTCTAAAGTTTGTAGGGTCAGATATACTACCGGATTTAAATAATGAAATTACTTTACTTTGCTTCATTAGATCCGGAAACACACCACAATCAACGCAAGCCTTAAAAATCACTATTAGACATGGAGCAATACAATATATTATTGAATCTATTATTTTTACGGAAAGGCCATCAAGGTCGTCAGTTTTTTTCATTTTTATACATTTGAATGTTTTAAGATGCAAACGAAACGCCACAAACATCGACGTTACGTTTCAACAAAGATTCGGCGAGAGTGGGCGATGACTTCAGAGATTGTGTAGTTGAAACTGGAATACTAGCAAAGAAATTTTCAAAAGCAAAGACAACTTCTTTGTCTTTGTTTAATATTTTGTCATTAATTTTTAATTGAAATTCTAAATGTCGGGATGTCCGTTTTCCAGTTTCATTATTTATTATATTCCAAATAGTTTTTATCATGTTTGTGCTCTTTTTATATATTTCATTAGAGATAAACATTGATTTTGCGACTACACACACACGCTTAAAGATCCTAGAATAATTTCTTACAATTGGATAAATATATCCGAATTGTTATACGTCCTTTCCTCAAAAAGTGCATACAATTTACGTCGACTAATATGAATACTCACTGTCGCCCAATCACTAAATTATAACGTATTATTGATATTTTATGATTTAAAATCATTTTCGCATTCAGGCCTGGTTATAGTCAACAGTGAAATATAGTTCATTGGGATTTTTACAATATAACAAATCAGACACCTTTTTTTAATAAATCAAATCTAAACTGCTCAAGACGACCAGTGTTCACAGGCACAGGTTTAATTTTACGTTTTATATATTTTTTTTATCATTGATTTTAAATCTAACCAGCTGTCCGCAATGGTCAGATGATAATTTTCTTATGACTTACTTATGCTCTGGATTAATATTTGTGAATATATTATCCAGACAGAATGACGAAGTAGCTGTGAACTTAGTCGGTTCTAAATATAAATTGTTTAAATTATAACATTGGAATAGAGATTTTATTCTAGTACATAAACAAGAATTTTATACAAAATATCATCCATTACTTTTTCGAATATATCATACGATGATTTAGGGGGTCTGTATACGCGTAATACAACAAGCCGCTCTATTTCTATGCAAGCCACTTCAATAGTTCGCTCTACAGACAGGCTCACAACATCTAAACGTTCTTTATATTGTATATTATTTTTAATTAGTATTAGGCAGCCTCCACGCATAGCTTTTTCTCTGCTGAACGAACTTGCTACCTGGTGCATACTGAAATTAAATATGAACTGGTGACTTCTAAACCAATGTTCCGTAATACATTATATGTCAATATCATTATTATTTAAGAATAGCTCAATTTCCAGTTCTTTACTAAGTATTCCCTGTATATTCTGATGAACCAGATTCATTATACATTTTTTATTATTAGATTTTTTTTTTCTCAATCATCATTGGTTTGACTCTCAGGTACTGATACAATATTATTGTTTTTAATTGTGTCCGAGTCATTACAATTTTTAAATAATGTCGAAAAAGTGCAAGAGGTACTCTCTATTGTCTTATGAACTAATTTAAATTTTCATTGTCAAATGTCTCAATAGAAGCACATAGTTGTTTGTCCATATAACTGGACATGTTAATAATATAATAACTTAGCGACTCCGCTAATTGTTGTATAATAAACTTTGAATGACAGTACTTTCTTCTTGTCAAGAAAAAATATTTACCAATAATTTTATTGGTGTCAATAAAATGAAATTTATTTGAGTGACGACATATCAAAGTATGTAAATTAATATTTAATTTATGTCTATAATTATTTTCATTTTCTGACAAGCTTTGGCTGAATGGAAAAGCGAAAAAAATTACTTTATTTATATTTTTCATATTATTTAGTTTTGAAAAACGGTGAACAGTATCTTTTTTGTTAGTCTTTTTCCTTCTGCCAATCAAAATTATTACTATGCTATTAGATTGGAAATTTGTATTAACAATTTTTTCCAGTATATTGTCATGTGAGGCTCCTGGCATGCAAATGTTTAATATATTTCTTCCTGCTAAGCGAAGGCTGAGTTGCGAGCCCATCGACCTTCCGAACTCGTCGCTGCACATTATAATATCCTGGCCATCTGTGGGTGCCGCGAGTTGCGATGAGTCGCGGCGGCCGGCGCGCGGCGTCCCGGCGTGGACTGCACCGGTCATCCGTTTTGTTTCCTGGGTGCAAGCCGTGCAGTCCAGACTTCCACTCGGCAAAATGTCATAGCTTAATTTAAGATCTACTTAATTAGATGCTCACTACAAGTTTGCGAACCTTATTTAGAACACATTGCTTGTCAAGGTCCTTAACATTTATTTATTTTTTTCAAAATAACTTGTGAAATGCTTGATGGATTGGTGCTTCGTACTCGGTAATTTTTTTCTTCTTGAAAAACTGCATGGAATGCTCTAGAGTAGTACAAAATTTAACAACGCATTTGAAAGATATAGCAGTTTAATAGTCATATTATCTTTCCGCTATGAAAATTGATAAATTGTCGTAAATTGGGAAAATATTGTTAACACTCCCATTTTCGAAAATAAAGTTTTCATCAGATCTTGACGCTTTAGGTACCTACGTAACTATTTGGATCATTTTCCCAAAAAATGTAAAATGTAACCAGCTCTTCTTCTTAAAAAATAACGTTAATCGTTATAGACTTTATCAAAATTGGTTGGTTTGTTCGAAAGATATTAATTTTTTTTTTTATAAGAAAACTGCGTCGAATGCTGTAAAGCGAATTAAGATCGCGTATCATGTTTGAAAGATATCGTAGTTGAAAAGTAACAATAGCGTTTTCTTAAAATAAACTTTAGTTTTCCAACTTCAATAGCTCAAAACCTATTGACGTGACAACGTCTTAAATTAGGTTGCGGCTGGGAGTCACTTATGAAAAAGTGTAACGCTCGGTAACGTTACGATGAGTCACCGAACGAGAGAGGCCCGCCGAATGCCCTGCGTCTCTCTCCCACTCAACTATGATCGGTCTGCCGCGCGCAGCACTAGAGAATTAGTGCATAGCTTGCAAATGTATTGCAAGTTATTGTATGTATATTTGTATATAAATACGTATGTATGTGTAAAGTAAAAATAAAATTTGTTAATATGAAATTCAGTGCGAGATTCTTTGTATAAATTAATGTTTTAAATATAATTCTTTGTATAAATAAATGTTTTAAATTGTTACTATTATTTCATCCTTCTTCCTACTATACGAATGAATATTCACATTAAAATGATTTTACCATTCAAAGTCGTTGTCACGTAAAACTTTCGCCCGTATACCGACTTTACAGGCAACCAATTTTTTTATAACTATATTTATGAGCAGGGAGAAACCGAAAAAGCACTCTAATTTACTGCTACATATTTATACTTTTGAACGCTTTGAGTTCAAAGCACATCGTCGAAAATCAAGTTGGAAGTTTTCGGTTGACTTGCAGGATCGGAAGTTTTTCAGATACTTTTCTATCAAATTTTTTTAGAGATTGTGCAAAACTATGCAAATATGTAATTTCTATCTCAAGATTAGGTCCAAGGTTGAAATCAGAAATAGGTATTTAATGCTTATTTGCGTACGGTTCGTGTCTCATATTGGATGTTCTTTGGAAATCGCTGACTTTATTTCCCTAATGAACTAATACTGTTTCCGTGCCATAGTTAATGTGACTATTTGAAACAAAAATGATTATCTCATCATATGTGAAAACATGCATATTTTCTTGACTGAAAAACCGTTTTGACAAAGGTGTGTCTGCGCAAAGGATCGCTATAAAATAAAAGGTACAGTATCCATTGTTGTGTTTGCGACGAGATAATAATTATCGGAGCGATTAGAATACATAATCTAAATGAAATTCAACGTGTTGAACAAAAGTTTATATTTGTTTATCACAAAGTGTGACGTGACTAATGATATATGAATCGTTTTATTTTAATACTTTAATTAGTGCGATAAAAGGTTTTAAGTCAATTATATATAGTGATAGGTGTACGGAATAATTCCAGTCCACATAAAACGGACGGCTCAGTGAACGACGCAAAAAAATATCACTAAGATATATTTAAAAACAGGCTTTTCGCTTGTTAAATGAACCTCTAGATCCTGACCTATAAGTTGGATAACTGTACAAAATGGAGACCGGCTGCGATGAAACATCAAACAAAAAACCAAAGTACAGGCCTACCATGGAAATTCCATTGTTCATGTTGATGTTCGGAGTCTATCTCTCCGGTAAGTACTGAACTTAAAGAAACATTCTGTGTGTATTAGTTTGCTAAATGCACGTTTCGCAGTGCCAAACGTGTGCTTATCAAACTAATGCATGCAGAAATTAAGGAAATTTATCGATTGGAAACCAAACGTGTTATTACATTAAATTTTATAAAAAAAAAACGTTGTTTTAAAATGAAATTAAATATTGTGGTACACGTCGAATCCTAATGATATAGTACTGCTTACTTTCATTCTACATTGCTTTGTTTTCGTAATTATCTATTATTACATAATCTTGATATTTTTTATGAGTATGTTATCTCGTTACAACTCTTAAAAAATTATCTAGATAACATGACTGATTTTCAGAAATAGTCGTGTAAACGGTGGTGGGAGGAAACATGCGGCTTATTATAAAGGATAATGTGTAGAAAATTAATTATAAATTTAGAAAAATAAAAATGGAAAACGCAAAAGATGAGTAGTTTGATAGTTAGATACTACCTTTAGGAAATATTACATTTAGGAAATTAAAATGATTTGTCACGATGAATGCTAAATAGATAATCTTCCTGATAAATAATTTAATATTTAAATCAATCAACCAAATCCCAATCGAAAATATCTTTATTTAGTTGGTAATATAATCACACTTGAAATACGAGATTATAGTATTTCTGGGTATTAACATTATCATCCATTCTTAATGCTGATTCACCTTAAGAAGAATGGGTAAGAAACTAAGGTTTGCTCTTTTTGAACTAAAGCTTCTAATGCGACTTCCAAGAAGGTTGCGTTAAACGTTTAACGCTCCTGGGGAGGGGGAATAGAAAGAGACAGAGCGAGAGTGAATGCGTGGTACTCGAACGCATGCGCGTAGTATACCTGTTACAGGCCAGCGCGAGCGTTGCAATGAGTAACGTCCAATATTCCAACGCAAGAGGGAGAGAGACAGAAAGATACACAAAGGTAGAAAGTAGGAGAGAGAAAGAGAGTGAGTCGGTAGATCCCAAGCACATACGCGTGGTCATTCAAACATTTCGTGTCTTACTTTAATTATCATAATCCCATTGTAAACGTTATAGATTTGGATATTTCTCCACTCGAAAATGATAATTAAAAGATGCGATCAATTGTGAATTGTAAGCAATGTTAATAAAGTTTTGTCTTAACGAAACAATATGAGTTCACTAAAAATCAATGTCTAACCCTTCTTATTTTCATTTCCACATTACGAAGTTTCACTTCTTCCGCACGGAGACACTCCACGCACTATTTTTTTAGTTGAATAGTTAAAACTAGCACAACATTTGAAAATTACTTAAAACAACCTGATAGCCGAGCTATTTAATTCCACGTATTTGTTACATATTCAGATACGGCTTTTTTTTTAATGAAAGTTATAAATAAATTCCTGAAATGAAAAATTTTGAATCCCCAACCCCAGACCTTATTATAAAAGCGCACACATTTCTCGTGCTAGAACTCTAGCATTAATAAAATTTACCAGGAAAATAGTTGATAACAAAATGAACAGATTAGTATCTAATGGAGTTTAAACTCAAGAAGAAAAAGCCATTAAACTAATTTTTTTTAGAATCCAATTTAGTTCTGAATAGCAACAAAATAATTTATTTCGTGTTCAAATTTATAAAAAAAAAAACATTTTTTAGTTATATATATATTAAAAATATCAGAAGTGAAACCTTCAGAAAATGAAACTGCGAGAAAATGAGACGATACAGTATTAGGACTAAATTGATTATAGACTATATTTATTATGATATTGGTACTAAATGCAAAAGTTATTTTACATTTTATTATTCAAGTTCAATGTTTTCAATTTGAACAGATACAAAAAGCAGGTGCACATAAGCACACATACCTCTTTCTCTCGCATTCTATCTCTTGTCATATTTTATCTCATTCTCTCGCAGACATTCTATTTCATCTACATTCTATCTCATTTTCTCGCACGCTAAATCCTATAGATGTATATGTTTGTCTCTTTTTAGTGTCACTTTTTCGTTTCATCGAGTTTCAAATCACAACGGTGCTAAAGAAGTTTTCACCTCAATAAAATTAAATTGATTAAAAAAAATAATAGAAGTTAATTTCAAATACATTGAAACGCAACACCGATCGGACGGTTCATTTGTAACATAGCTCTGTGATTGAAAACAATTATGTTTTTACGGTGATAAAAGTGTTCTCACGTCATTCTTGAAATATGTAAACTTTACAATAATTACCAAAGTTTTCCGGTTTGTAAATATAATTATAATATAACAAGTAGTACCGGCTTTGCGAGAGACAATCCGACAATCCACTTACTACTTCGTAGTAACATCGAAGTAGATGCTACTACGAAGTAGATATAAAATATATAATTCCTGGTCTCGGGCTTATAATTTTTTTCGTACTCGCTTCGAGCTCTTCAGATCAACTTCAGGGTTCCGCAATGAAAAGACGGAAGCGGGACATTTGCATTAACTATACTAATCGGTTTTGATGTCTCTACCTCTCGGAGTCATTTTAAAAATATAAAACACCGCTTTTGGTTAAACAGAAACATCAAATTCGTTCTGAAAAAAATGCGTAATATACTTGAAAAATTAAAATACACACGGCTCAACATTCGCGTGTTCGCCATGAACAAGCGACCGCTGAGTAGACAATTTTTCGAAACTTACGTGGCTGATGGCCGTTGTTTGAAACGATAAAGAGAAGTTTGTAACTGAGTAATAAACTTAACTGGTATACTTATGAAGTGCACTGCAGTTGTATGTTACATTTAAACAATTATATTTACAATATATGCGGACACAGAAAGTATTTTTCTATGGAAGAAACTCAGTTAGCCATTTCTTATACGTTTAATCTTTTCCTTCTATTGGAATGCAGTCGTTCTCGCCCACTTTTGTGTGCGTAAATTAAAATTTAGTAATATTTGTTTGAGATCTGCTCCGGTAATGGCGGTTGCGATACCTATCTTGGTGTTGTTCCGTTAGATATTATAACTATTTTTCTAGTATGTCTGCGTCGGTATATGATTTTCTTTTGTATGAAATGTTTCCTATCTCGTATTCCAAGAGATAAACTAGCACAACGAAAAAGAATATGATAACAATCCGTTCGGCCGTTTCGGAGATTGTCCGGGACAGCAGACAGTCAGGCGTTTCATTTTTATGTTTTTGTATTTTTTATATATATTTTCCTTATACACGACGATTGTAAATTGTTAGGTTTAACTTGTTGTATCGTTTTCAGGCAACGTCGTGACGAATATCCTGTTATACAGGACGTGTCTGCACGTTCTGAATTATCCGGACAGCCAGTGCTCGGAGCTCCTTTATCCAGGCGAGAGATCGAACGAAACTATGGAGTTGGAGGCCGAGGTGCAGCAGTACCTGTCCATGGTGACCATGATGCATTCGGTGTCCGGGGCGGTCGTTCCCACCATACTGTCGCTGTTCCTGGGCGCCTGGTCAGACAAGTACGGCAGGAAGCCTCTAATAATGTGGCCGCTATTGGGTAAACTTACAGTTTATGAACCTTTTTATTATATCGTACAGCCTTTTAGGTATTATCTTATTTTTTTTAATTTCCAGTAGAATTTTTACTTATTTTCTTAAGGTACTTTTGAGATGGTTGAGAACAATTATGTCATATACGTTACAAAATACAGTAAACAATGATTATTCAATGCTATTAAAAAAATTTCAAAAATTGTTTGCTATTGTATTTTGGAAATACTAATCTACATTATTTTTTGGATTAAATCTATGTTCCATTGACTATTATAGTGCTTGTTATTACAACAATGTAAACTTTATTATGTTTATAGACATTAAAATAAATTTTATTTATCATTTTGCTACATGTACAATCACGTGCCTGATAATTTTTACGAGTTTCGTAAAGTTGATAAAACAGTGCTTATTGTTATCTAATCTTCGTAAAAAAAGTCATAAGTCATATTTAAATGTATAATAATTATTCTTTAGTGAAAATGTCTGTAAACTGTGAACACTTTTATTATCGTGCTGTACACATAGGCTGAGCTGATTGAGGTTTCAGGCATGTCGCTGACGTCGTACCTGCTGGTCGGCTTCGCCGCCCTCAACGGGCTGGGGCCGTGGTGGTACCTCCTCACGGTCATACCTTTTTCCTTCTCCGGGGGCTACAGCGCCTTGTTCACGGGCTCGTTCTGTTACATGGCCGACATATCTACTGAAAAAGACAGATCGTTCAGGTGAGCGCTGCCGATCGTTGAGTGTAACCCGAATGCGATGAAGCATTTGACGAAAAATTTTTAACGTTAATTATATAACGAAAGCGCTATTGTTCGAGAATGCCATTCAATCATATAGATGTAGTCTTATCATAGTCGTTGATTGAAACGTGACTTTTATACAATCACTCTGTATAATACATACAATATATTCGTAGGCTAAACTAAGTGGTATCAGAGAGGAACAGTCTATTGAGGCTTTGCAACGCTTTTACCTTTTGTTCCATGAAGTTTTCTTACGCACCTACTGAACCCTATCGTCTCACAATCTCTTAGATTGAGGGGCTAAGATACTAAACTCCCCACGCTGGCCCCGTAAGGGTTGTAGATTGGTGACGACGACGTCACCAATACGGTAACAACGTCTTAGATTGTAGGTTTAACGTACTCTTAGACACACGAAGCTAGTGATTTCACTTGACTGAACTAGCTAAATGATTTTGTGGGCACTTGAGAAGCTGGGAAGATATTACAGTATAATATGTACGTTAAAAAAATCCTTCTAAGCACAATTTTTTATGCATTTGCAAAATCTATAGCGAATTCATAGAATCGATTTAATTGTCTCTCAAAAATATGAGAAATAGTTCATTCGATTCGAAATGCAATTCCGAGAAAAGCGTATGTTTTATCTCTGGCCTGCAAACAAAAACTGCTATTGTTACAAACAAAAAACAACAAATGGAAAAGGGATCTCTGTTTTTTGGCAAAAACTGCAAAACTTTAAGCGATAGCGAAAATTTAAAAAAAAATCTTAAAAAAAAGAAAATTTCAAACAAAAAACTCTCAGCTCTCGGAACTCCGTCTCCGTTATTTATAATTTTAATTTAACGCTGAAAATAGACTTCCGCGCGGCCGTTAAGGCGTGAGCGCCCCAACGATAATGAGAGTATACGGCTCAAAATAATTTTTTTACAGTATTTAATATAAATTTAAAAATCTAAATAAATTAATGTGTCATTTAAATACTTGAATAAAAACAGCTCCGTAAGAAAAATTACTTATAAATCAATTTTTCAAAAAGTTATGCATTTGTAAATTAAGTAATTTTTGTCGGACTTCTGTTTTTATAAAATGTTGATCAAATCAAAAATATCTTTATTTCGTATGTAATAGAAATTACACTTGAAGTGCGTCATAAGCAACTGTTTTCGACATTAAAATTACGAGTACCATCCATTCCAAATGCTGATTCATCATCATGACAAGAATGGGCTAGAAACTCAATGTTTGCTCGTTTTTAGTCATCGATACAAAATATTGAATAATTAATAATTTAGTACAAAACTTAGTAATAACATGAAGCAACCTGAAAGCCGAACAGTTTAATCCCGTGGGTTTTTTTCATTAACATATTCAAACACGATATAATAGCTCTTGCCATATAACTTTCTTTGAACGAAACGTTTAAATTGATAAGACGGAAAATTTTGAATTTCAGCTGGAATTTTATTATAAAAGTGCACACATTGCCCTTTAAACGATTTATTAACTTTTTTTAGATGGGTTTTATGAACAACAAAAATGTTCTTATGTCTAGTGTTAATGTTATGGATGTCGCTCCCTCTTTAGAACGATTCTATATGTCTATTGACATATACCAGGTTTTCGTATATGTATTGTGATGCTAAAGTTAAAATATTAATTTCCTTCAATTATTCTCTGTGTGATACCATTGGTCTCAAATCATAAACAGCACGAATAGCTCGCTTCTGCAGCACGAAAATAGTGTTAATATCGGCTGCGTGAAAATTCCATAGGTCATGATACTATGAAAAAAGCTTTTCACCGATCTGGTAAAATGAGAATTGCAACGCAATTTATCATCTAAAGTCAAATCAAGGAATAAGGTCGAGTTCACAATATTCAGTATCTCGTTCTTGACCATTACGTTGCCGTTGACCGGTTTAGTGCTAGTCAAGGGAAATAGAACAAGTTTCGTTACAATTTTTTTGGTTCTTGTATATATACATATTAAACAAGATTATATAACAAAGTTTATAAAAGTTTTTTTAATGGACTTATTACGACTTTTCAAAATTAACAAAAAATGAAATGTTGTTAAAAAATTATAATACTGTATTCTGTGAAAGTGTACTATTTTCTCTGTCAAACCGGAGTGGTTTTGAGTTGTAGCCAATTTGACTACACCATGGCTCTACTACGGTAAGACTCTGGTATAATAACTACTAGATGCGTAATAACTCCTAGTCTGTTTATTGCAGGCACTGTTCTGAAACCCATTGCTTCTTTGGATTAAAATTATATATCACCTTCACTTAATTTCAGATATTATTACAGAGTCATTCTCAGACAACGCTCTGTTTGTTTTTCAGGATATCACTGATGGAAGCGGGATTGCTTTTTGGTACAGTCATAGGCACCTTGGCCAGCCCTTACCTGGTCAGAGTATTGGGGAACGTCCCGTTGCTAATTGTGGTCGCGTCAGCGTACACCCTGGCCTTTGTGTATGTTCTGTTTTCGATCAAGGAATCTGTCAAAAAAGCAACGCAGGTGCGTATATTGCGGTGTCAGAAGTGAACGAACTATGAGAATAGTATGAATTCTAGTTAATTAATAGGAAATAAAATATTGTAGGGAGATTATCATAAAATATAGATTTTCGTTTGTCTATTGAACGTAGACAATTGCGCTTCACAAGGGTTCCGTAGTACCATTATATTACCGAGTGCGTATCCGTGAAGTTTTAGTTAAACTTGCATTATTCGTTAGGATTGATTAAGAACTTGAATACAAAACATTGATAACTACAGAAGAAATTAAATAATAGAATTTAATTTTGTCTTTGAAGTTATTTCGATAATTAAAATCGTCAAACATTCGTCAACGAACTTTTTACGGATCGAATCACTTGTCATAAGTCGTCGCTTATTATTCATAAACGATTACTTAGATCCGATATTTTTCTTATTTGTTAGTACATATTGTAAATACTTTTCAGACATTCTTTATATATAGGTTTAACTAAAAGTGTAGTAGATGCGTAATTCTGACATTTTAATATCTAGTGAAAGATTTACTGAATCTGAAAAGTGTTCTAGATGATTTCGAAACAAGTATTCAATGATATCGTTCATGGCGTGATATGTCAATAGAAAAAATTACCCTAATTCGCAAGGGCGGGTCGTCTTTTAAACAGAGGATTAAATTGCAGTGACATAGACAGACAGACAGACAATCATCGTTAAATTTCAACAAATTAAGAGACCCTACAAGATTCTAAAGTTATGTGATTTCGAAATCAGGCTACATGTGCGTTTTATTTATTACCCATGCCGTACCTAGGTATTTGAAATGTATGAAAATACTTAAGTTTATTTATATTTGTATTCAGACGAATTATTTATTTACTTATATTGAAGGATTATATAAGTGAGCATTTTTGATGCCTGATAATATTTTTAATCTAAATTGCTCAGTAATATGACTTGGTATCCAAATCACAAGCATAAGCGATTTTATATTAAAACAATAAAGTCTACTCATTAGGTAAAGTCTATTATTATTTCTCTCTCTTACGGCAGGTTGCACCATAAGTGAAAGCTGTACGGACTATCTGTCAAATCTTACAAATTATGTTTACGACTTCCGTTTTTACAAATTTGTACAAATTTAAACAAATTTGTACAAATTGTACAACTAGAAGCATCCATTTTAATCATTCAAATAGATGCTTCTATTATCTATTTCATTATTCTCTATCGACATTAAACTATGAACTAACCTCCCCACTAATGGGGAGAAGATAACGTAAAAGTAACTCTCATGTGATAATAAATAACAATTCGCTTTTCAACTGAAAAAAATGTCCAGTTGTGTTCATCAAAAATGGATTGAACGGAATTGTATTTAAAGCGGACGACAAGTCACGGTATAGCTTTTTGAAATTGGATATTTTGATACATTTTTCATATTTATATGGAAAAAATATCATATTTAATATGTATTAACACTTAATCATTGTAAACTTAAAAGTATGTATGAGTTGACTGCCATCTTCTAATTTATTGAATTCGCATCTTGGCAGGGAAGCATTAGGTCACTTTTTGACTTTGCTCTGATAAAAGACTTGGTGAGGACGTGCGTCAAAAAGCGACCGAACAAACGAAGAAGAATACTATTCCTTCTGACCATCTGCTGCGCATTGTCTGTGACATTCACCGCCAGCCTGGACTATCTCTATACGAGGAACAAACTACAGTGGTCTCTGGATATCTACGCCATCTACGCGGTCGTGAACACCTTGACAGCGGTCATCGGTTTGATTCTCGGGGTGACGGTACTGCAGAAGTTGCTGAAAGTCAACGACATATGGCTGACCATGCTGTCGTACGTGTCATCCGTGGCCGACAACGTCATCAGAGCTTTCGCCGTGGTGTCCTGGCATATGTATTTGGGTGAGTTTATTCTGTTTATTGAAGGTTTATCTTGTAAATCTACATCCAAGCATTGCATAAACGTGGAAGAAAAATGTTCTGTGAATGTTTTCGCTTATCTTTGTGGACTAATTATAAAATTATAGGGAATAAACGAAACGAGTTCCATGTAGGGACCGCATGAGGATGTCTTGCAAAACTCGCTTTGGTTGATTCTTGGAACTAAACGAAATAATACAAAACCAGTCTTCGTATCCGAAATATGTTTATTTTTAATAAACCCCGATCTCTACTTTCCTTCCGGACTCGATTTCGAGTGCCACTCCGTTCCGCTTTCGTTTCCAATTTTTTGAAAGTTCTTCTCCTGACAGTCTTCTTTTTGACAGTCTTATGTTGTGTTTCCGTTTAAGTTCCTTTCCTTTTCGTATTGCCCTTCCTTAAATTTAAATCCCAGTTCCACTCTCGATCTCTATTAGATGTATGTTTATAACATATCAATTATTTGATGAATTGGACATAAAATTCGATAACTCTCATAGAACATAAACGTGAAATGTTAGTCTTCGCTGTTGTATTACATCTAGAGAGTGAAAGTTCCGGTGGCTTATTCCTATCTCCATTAGACAGTCTATTCCTTCTCTTCGTCAACGCATTAGTAACACCTTTGGGGTTGCGAGTGTTCATGCACAGGGATTATCACCTACTGTCTGGCGACTCACGTACTTGTTTGCTTCTCTAAACGATATTTAAAAAAATCGAAAATAAACAATCGAACCGATTAGGCATACAGATATAAGTCAAAAGTAAACAACTTATAAGAGAAGTTGGTTGTCTATTGTAATAAAAAGTAGGCAGAAACTTTCGAACTGTGTTTCATGCAAGCTTACGCCTGTTGCAGCCACTTCCGTATCGCTGTTCAGAGGGCTGGCGCAACCCATACTCAGGTCGATATTATCCAAGATATTGCCAGTAGAGGACTTGGCGAAGATCTTCACCTTGCAAAGTGTACTCAACGTGACTCTGCCCATGCTCGCGCCACTGGTATTCAACCCGCTGTATTCGGCGACCTTGACCGTCTTTCCTGGCAGTATTTACATAGTCTGCGCCGGGATAAACATCGCAACTATTTTTGTACTAAGGTAAGCTTTTAAATGTATTGTCTATTATATATGATAATTCTGCTGTAGGACTTTAATGTTAAGTTGGTATTTCTCCATAGTTTTAATATAAATTATCGGAGTCTTATCCGCACAAAAACATCCACTACAATAATTATAGTACATTCGTACATTGATTGAAATGAACTGAAAGAAGCCTTCGAAGATATGTGCTAAAATGTTGTTTGAGTTAATAATAAAATGTAATCATCTAGTTAATTTAATATAATTTATTTCATTATGTACGAGTAGCTTGAAAGCTTACAAAGCATTATTATTGTGGTCTCTCCAAATCTGTATATACACAATTCTACACAATTTATAATTTCAAAGAATGGTTTTTGAATAACAATCCTGCAAATCCTTATACGTCTATGAAATTTATGTTATTGTAATTTAATGTTACATATTTGAATCATATATAATACTAGCATTCGTCCACAGTTTCGCCCACGCAGGACGACTGATTCTTCATCTTTTATCTCTTTTGCAAACTAACCTAGCTCTCGATCTCGCTCTTAATTCCGGTCCCAATCCCGGTCGCAGTGACGATATTAATGCCCTCGTCGGCATCGTGGTTAGCAATACAAAATCCCAAGTGATGATGGGCAAACAGTCACCGCATTATAAGTCATATGAAACCACTCAGTCCGTGTCTAGAAGAGCACGTTTAGGCCTCGAGCTTTAAGATACAAATCCCTGAACCCCTTTTAAAGATCACAAAAGAAAAGGCATTCTCATTTTATATCTGTAACGAGATAGAAGATATCGAAAATAATTGTCTTTTGTTTCAGTGTTGCAAAATACTACATATGGAAATATCCATCGGCACCGTCAGCACCCGAGAAACCGGTTAAAATTCCGACGGAGTTACAGCCAGAGTTACCCGCATCTGGCAACACCAAAATGGACGACGACATGACCAAGTTATAAAAGCGCCGTGTTGTCTGACACTGGATTAAATCACGAAAGTCATATAACGCGAAATATCTCATAAATCGCTTTGCCCACGTAAATTTATCATAATTGAACTTGAATTAGTATTGATCTTGGGAGTGTTTTTGCGCCTCTAGTTTCCGAGATTGTTAGTAAGATTAAAAATTGTTCTTTTGAACATCTGACAGGGGGGCGCTATTTAAAATTTAAAAGGTAAAAATGATTATTTGTAAAGCGATCTATAAGAATCGTACAGATTCGAGATCTCTGCTTTCTGTATATCTCTTTGAAAAATAGAGTGTATTCATACGTTGGCCTAGTTTTCCTCTCGGATCCAATATACTTCTCAAGAAAATGGCCAGCAATCGTATTTTTCAACGTTTTGATCTTGCTTGTAGAACGACCCTCTGATGTTTTATTTTCCATATATATATTACCTTGAAGCTTATCGAAAACGATTAAAAATAAAATGCCAAATTGTTTACGCTGTTGGCTTAAATGGAGACGCAACAATAAACAGACGATAAATGGGACTAATACAGATCTGTTTGTGAAGATTGTGATGCTGAATAATTAATTGCACGAGTTATTTATAATACAAATAAATTATTATTACGAAATAAACTATCTTTTTTTTTCTATATTCCATATACCATAACACGCACATCCGTTTAAGGTCTGGCGACCAGAACCTCAGTCCTGAGTGTATGGCGTGGCCTAATCAAACGGAACAATTGAGTTTTTACGGGTAGCACAGTTGAAAAACAAAAAAGTAAACTATATTCATAAAATGCGGTGGTTAGAAAGTTTCACGTTTACCTGACTATGAAAAACCACCTATCGATAACCATGTTGTTTAGTGGTGTCCGTTGCCAAACTCCATTCTGTGTGCAGTAGATCGTTTTCAGTATAATGTTAGTATATATATACTTTGAGATTAAATATTTAGAAATATTGGTGGTATTCGATACAGATCTTATAACTCGACACCAACCCGACCAAGATCATCATTGCTGTTTTCCCAAAAGTAACTAGGTGCATTAGTACGAGACTCATTTGCGAAAAAACTTTCTAATAACGAAATTCGTGGGACTGTTCTCAACCATTCTGAATACTGGTATTTATTAACAGGTTGCTCCGTAATTATTTTGTCCTTATTCGATTGATCGCATTAATAAGTAACGAGCTCAAATGTGTACACAGTTTATTCCTGTGTTCATTCTATTCGTTGCGTGATCGGTGTGAAGTTGTTAAAAATGGCCCATCTCAATCACCGCGATTACCGAATGATATTATACTATAACTTTAAAGGTGGAATATCATATTAAGAGTGGAATGATGAAGTGTCTGAAACTTTCGGCGATAAGTGCTCTTTTGCCTGTACCATATTCTGTTGGTATAAAGAATTTCAATGTAGAAGTTTCAACTTAGACGATGATGAAAGATCAGGTCGTTCAGTGACGAGTAAGACTGAAGAAAAAATTGTCGCAGTTAAAAATGTAATTATATTTGACCATTGAATTACTTATAGACCAATTCAATATATTCTGAGTATTGGTGTATTCACTTTAAATTAAACTTTACATGAACATTTAAAAGTAATAATATTACGTTTTTTATGAATCCCTCATTCTCTGAATGTAAGTCAGCTAGCAGTGCGTGACAGTTGTTGTAAAAAATGTTAAAGAAATACTACTTCGGTCGGTCAAAGTATGTTAATTCAATTGTCACAGGCGACGAAACCAGGTTATATTTTTTCGACGTTCGCAGTAAATCTCAATTGAAACTATGGGTATTTGAAGATGAACCAGCATCGACCATCGATTAGCAACAAAAATCAGTTAAAAAAAGAATGATCGCAGTTTTCTTTGCTAAAATAAAGTCTTATAAAAAGGGTGATATAGGATTTATAAAAAACTCTCGCCGATGCTTGGTACACAGACATTTGTTTACATCAAGTTATAAAAAAGCTAAAAGGATTGCGACCACAGTCACATGTCAGAACTTGACACTTCCATCAGGACAACGCGCCGGCGCATCGGGCAAGCTCAACTCGGGAGTTTTTGACCCAATCGAGGCTTAAACTATTACATCATCCTTCCTATAGCCCACTTTGCTCTGTACGATTTTGACTTTTCCCTTTCATAAAAAATAAATTAAGAGGTCAAAAATTTCCAAATTATTAAATAATGCCTGTCCTTCCATTTCAAAATATAAATGGCAAGAGATATTTAGTCGTTGGTTTCTACATATGCAAAAGTGTATAGATTATGATGATTTATATTTCGAAAAAATATTAACAAACACATTCGTTTTGCAAAACTTATGGAGCAACGAAGATATTCGTCATGTTTTTCTAAGCACAAAAATTACGGTAATCACTTCCTAGCAGTAGGGGGGTAGCTTGACGTAGTAGAGATAGCGGCCGAGGCTACTGCATTGAGCAGTATTTTTAGATAATTACTGTATCGATTTACTTAAATTAAGGAATCAAACGGGACCATATAACGCAAATTATTTCTTTTTAAATATTCGTTTGAAAACATCTAATATCAAATGAAATATTTACAAAAAACAATGAAAAAAAAATTTTTTTTTTCCTTTTTTAAATAAATTGTAAACCATCAGAATTATGTAAATTGAACTTACAGCCAAACTTGTTGCTATTTTCATCAGCTTCTTAATGAACTTTAAATCATAACAATCGAGTGACAAACGATGGAGCCACAGTCGTTTAAGTTATTTTTATTCAGTATAAAATAAATTGGATTTATTTTATACTAAATAAAAATAAAATATTATACACATGCATATGCGAATTCGATTATCATGAAATTTTTCATAATAGTACATCGGCGTCGGGACAATCAACTCATAATAATTTGACCGCCCGCTCTTCATTGCAGAAAACACGTGACGCATTAACATATTCGTGTCTACAGTGAGAACTTATTTCCAGGTTTTTCTGTAACATTGGCAACGTGCAAGTGCTTTAATGTTTTTGATTTTATTACTTTTGAGGGCGCTGTAAAAGTCTGTTTAGTTTTTCAATTACGCGATTCATCAAAAAATGTTCATGTAGTTTACACCGACAAGATTAGGCTGAGAGTAGACCGTTGCCGATCTCATTAGAAGCTGTCTCTTAGGGAAAGATCTTACTTCATTTTCAGTTCATTGGGTGAAAATATTTTATTATATGCTTTCACAAGTTTTTGCACGTCAGCTTCGTGTTTTTGAGAGCTAGTTGTGAAGGTCTTTTCACAGGCTACATCGTGTTGAACTCCAAAGGGTTTCCTTCTTTTGATAAATGGGACCGATAGTTGAAAGTTAGGCACCATCGATCAAATGCTGTGTCGTTAATTTATGTGTGTACCATGAGGATACATCTATTTATTTTTATTTAATTTAATTTTTCTAAATGTAATTTAATTTTTCTAAATGTAATTTAATTTTTCTAAATTTAATTTTTCAAAACTTAGCTACACGTCAATGTACTACTTCCTGTCTCCAGAAAAAACTGCACCATCTTCGGCTAACTTAAATTGCCACTACAAGCTTTGAATAATTTCTTCTTACGAATATTCTTCTGGTACAGAAGATTTATCAAAATTGACGGCATTATATTATAACAAACATGTGATTCATGGTCATATAATCACATACATTTATCCGTAATTACATGTCTACCTGCCGCTTTATCTATCAAATCAATATATATGTAATTATCGGTATAAGGAAAAATGTATACTCGCTTAGAGTGAGTACTTTGAAAAGATTATTAATATTTATATATTATATAGATTATTACATATTATATAATATTTATATAGATTAGTAATAATAAATATTATAATTTTTGATTATCTAGTTTTTTTTGTATACCTCTCGTATGATTGAAATTCAAATTCACAATATCTTTATTTCACAAGTTATAATATAACACTTGAAATACTTCATTTTATTAAAAGAATTCAGTTTTGTAATACTACCACTTTTTTTTTAAATCATTCGCAAGGAAAAATCCTCCACAAAGACGAGCAAGACACTCGAGAATAACGCTTTTTAAATCAAAATTATAGGGTTGGGGAAAAAGTTTTTTCATATTTTCCATACAATTTCAAGATAATTTTTAATCACATTTTGTTTACATTTAATTATAATGTTCAAGCCATTTTGTTCAACAACTTATTGCTATTTTGTAGATGACGGCATAATCCCATTGCTGTAGAAATTTTGAGACTTCTGATTAAAAAACTGCCACTAGTAGTTTTGGCAGTTCTCTCTTTATGTTAACGTAACACTACCTAAAGAATTCTGAAGATACCGAAACAGGTGAAAATTCAAGGATGCAAGATCAGGGCCGTATAACGGATGCATTAACACTTCTTAACCAAAGTCTCTCAATATTTACTGAGTGGTTAAAGATGTGTGTGGTCTAGCGTTATCATGGTGAAGCTGTCTGTTGAACAATTCCGGCCGTTTTTTCTCTATTTCTTGCTTGAGTTTCATCAGCTGTTGGCAGTAGAGATTGACGTACGATCGAGTAACAGGTCGACCAGAGCGGGGTTCATCCTTGACATTAAAATTACTGCACTAAAATTGTTTAAACCGGTTTGTGCTACTTTTACCAACACGCCAT
Source organism: Eumeta japonica (assembly GCA_005406025.1). Classification (NCBI taxonomy): domain Eukaryota; kingdom Metazoa; phylum Arthropoda; class Insecta; order Lepidoptera; family Psychidae; genus Eumeta; species Eumeta japonica. The sequence continues at coordinate 747,318 of BGZK01000028.1, forward strand.
TAAGTCCATAAGCATCAAAAATTTTTTTCGAGGCTTTTGTTGCATTTTTCTATTTTTTTGTAGTAAAACTCCAAAATGTATCGAATTTCTACGTTATATTCACTCATTTTGGATGACAGAAAAATATCATAAAAAATGGTGGGACACCGTTTTTGCCTTTCATTTTCCTTTTTATACAACGTCAACTATTTAATGATATAAAAAGCAAACCAGATACAAACAGCACAGCCAAAGCGATTTTACTGCAACTTTCTACTTATATAATATGAAAATTTTTTTCCATTAACTAATATACAGAATTACAATCATATATAAAACTATTACAAGAAAAAGAAACCTGTAGGAAGTTGAGCTGGGTACGTCTATCTATCTTCTAAATATTCAGACACTGTCTAATAACCTTTTTCTCAAAGTGTTTGCTAAGTAAGGACCTTAAATTTGTATAAGGAAAAATTTTGTATATCCTCAGGAATTTTATTGAACATGCGCACACAGAGCCCCCTAAATGAATTCGCGACCTTATGTAGTGTATTAACATATAAACACAGTTTATTTTTATTTCTAGTATTGAAATGTAGTCTATTACAATTTTTTAAATATAAGATAAGAGACGAATTACTACAGGTATTATTAACTACATCATCATTTCTATAAATGAATCAAATAAATTTGCATACGAGTCATGATTATTTAAGTTCTGTAGTAATAATAAGCTATGTATACGTCAATCCGTTAATAAAATAAAAGTTTGTATAATTGAATAATACATAAGTTATCTATCTATTTACAATAAGTATAATACCTACATAAAAAATTAAGTTGTAGCATTGTTTATATTCTACAAATACAAAAGTATACAATTAAATGACAAATAAGCGGGCGAGTTTTGTTATTATTTATTGTTAAGCAGCTAAAAATAAATCATTGAATAAAATTTATGAATTCGTAAAAAACATATTTTGATACTTACTACCTTTTACTGTCGCATTACATTTTATTGCCTAGTTTATTCAACGAATTTTGTCGATCGATTTCAGATTATAAAGGCTCGCTTATGAGCTATACCGAATGCCTTGCTTGATGCTTCATATATGTACGTTTCGCTGGGCCCGCACGTCGCGGCTTGTCCTCGTGCTTGTTGGCGATCTGTGCGCTCGTTCTGATCTGCGTGGAAGTTTCTTCTCAAACTGTGACAGCGACTACTTTTGCTTACATGTTGTTTATGTAGATACTGCCTAATTATAAAAAACATAAAAACGCTTGATAGTGGATCGGATCCGGAGAGAAAAAAAATAAACTGAATTATTTAAAAAACTTGTTATAATTAAAAGTAGATGAACGAAAATTAAAAATTATCACAATGTTTTACAATAAATTGAATTATCTAAAATTACAAGATTTAAATGAGCAATTAGAGAGTCAGTGGAAAACCAATTCTTTTCACTTTTATCTACTCCCCAAGAATTTATTGCTGATCATCTAAGATCATTTCAAAACAATACGAATTTGGGCACATCAAACTCGAAACTAAGCTCGTTAAATTCAATATTCACCTACAATGAGTCTTCCAACTTTCTATGGGAATTATTTGTAAAATGGTTGTAGTTTAGAGGATACATTCGAATCACTAAAACACTTAAACAAAACCGTACAAGATATTAATAAATTTCATGACTTAAGATCATCGTTACAGGTCAGCGCCACCGCGGTAGTAATAAAATTGATGACGTTTACCTCTCAAAAGTATTAAATTCCTTTCGATCATTTATGCGAAAGTTTTAAAAAATTCGCTCGAAAAATCGCTCGAGTAGTCGGGTGAGCCGACTGATAAGTGGCACACGTTAATCGTGTACATGGTCCCGGCGAAGTTAAATGCCCCTATGAGCGGAAAATGGGAAGGGCATAAATCTACTTACTCGGGAATGCCCACTCTAAATGGTTTTCTTAAATTTTTACGGGACCGTGAAGAAATTTTAGAAGCAGCATATTTTAATCGTTCACACCAAGAACGACTATAACTTCAATAATAACAAGGAAAATAAATCTCCACAATCGTTTCACATTTCGCACTGTGATGCTATAAAAATTACATGTCCCATTTGCAATTAAAATCATCAATTACACGAATAGAATATATTTAAAATATTGAAGTGGATGATCGAATCAGTGAAGTGGCTAAATCAAAACTTTGTTTTGATCGCCATTGCAAAGATCGTCCGTGGTTATTTAAATGTAAGGATTATGTCGAGCATGTAAACAAGAACATTACACTTTATTGCACAAACGTGAGCCTGAAACTGATATTGAACTTCTAAAAATCTAATCCCGTCGCATTACCAGCAGTTTCACTACAACAAGTTTTATTATTCACAGCATTAGTTGATGTACATAATCGTCAAAATAATAACTTCTACGAAGCACGTGTTTTATTGGATTCAGGTAGTAAATCTGCTTTTTGAAAGCTTCTGTAAAAAAAGAAGATGCCCCTTTTTAAAGGGTAGGACTTACAATTGAGTTACTTATGTCGTGTAATATCTCAGGAATTGATAAAGTCACATTAAATGTTTCTGAACTACATAAGCTAAATATATGTTCTAAATCACAACGTTTTAACTTTCAAGTAGAGTGTTTAATATTGCCCATAGTAACGGGTAGTTTATTTATTATAGAAATTAGTGCTCATAAATTGCAAATACCTAGTCAGTTTGAACTTGCTGATCCCAATTTCTATTGTCATTCTGAAATTGATATACTTTTAGAGGTAGACGTATTTTGAGAAATGGTGGGGACTCAAAGAATGAAATTAGGTACAAATAGACCTATTTCTAGGTCGTACAAATAAAAATAGATGCATTTTGGGAAATCGTGGGCTCAAAGAATGAAGATAGGTAAAAATAGAACTATTTCTAGGCCCTAGAAATAAACATAGACGTAAGAATAGAAATAGATGTATTTTGGAAAATCTTTGGGACTCAAAGAATGAAGTTAGGTAGAGAAAGGTCAATTTCTACTAAGAACAGTATTGTGAAATTCATTTCTTTTCGAGTAGATACTAAACAATTAATAGACGGTAGATTTTCAATAAGAATACCATTTAAAAGAAAGTCATGACCAAGCACTAGATCTAGAAAAGAATTTGAGTAAAAATTCTCAATTATAAACTGAATATAAATTTCATCAAAGAATATAGTAGTCTAGGTCATCTATCTTAAATCATACATCTTAAACTTCGGTTGTTGTTCGGTTGTTGTTGTTAAGCAAAAAAGTGAAATTACGAAGCTTAGAGTCAGTTTTGATACATCTGCTAAAGTTATGTCTGGTAAATCCTTTAATTATATTCAGATGATTGGTCCCGTAGCACAAAACGATTTACTGTCAATTTTATTCCGTTTTCGTGCTTGCATGTACGTACTTATAGCAGACATCGAGAAAATGTATAGACGAATCAGTAGATAAGTCTCGACATAATTTACGGTTAATACTATGGAGAGATGAAGAGACGCAAACTTTGTTAAAATTTAACAACTTAATACTTTAGGTATGGGACTGCCCCAGCTCCCTACTTGAGCACTCGACGTCTGCAGGAGTCGGCGAGTCACACTCAGAATGAAGTTATGGACAACGGTATACAATAAGGCCCGTTCACAAACGTTACTCAAGTTTAAATCAATCTGATTTCGAAATCGTAAATATCAATATCTCGTCTAAAACACGAATTGTAACTCATTGTCACATCTAAAATCGTTACTTAATTTGAAAATCAGGCAGATTTTTAAATCACAAATGTCAAAATTTCGACTGTAGGATGAATTTACAATTTATAATTGAGTTTATTTCGATTTCAAGTTCATATTTTTGAGTTAATTACGAGTTTATACCGATTACAAATAATCTTGAAATTAAGTAGAAATTACGAAATTTTTTTTTTCAACTTTATTATGTTTATAACTGCTTAATTTCTAATCTGTCTGTTCAGCTAACCTCACTACATATTCTTCTCTATGGTTTAGCTTCTCCGTATGACTATTACATAATAGTCTATTAGTCTCTACTATTGTTACAGAGGTGCCGTCTTATCATGTATTAATAGAATTGAAAGGTATATGATTGTCTGTTAATATGAGGCATTGGACTCCGTTACAAGTTTCCTTCAGGAGCACTATTCTCAAAAAACAGATAGATAAAAAATGTGCACGAACAATTTCTATCCAAACATTTACTACAAATAAATATTCTGTAAATATTGTATCCTCGAATAAGAATTTCGTGCACTTTTGTTTATACATTAAAATTATTGAAAACGTTAGAAATGCTGCTAACTTCACTCGCGATTGAATATTGCGTCCCAGTATGTTCATCATTAACAGTTAAAATATTATTGCATTTAATGTGTCACTTCATACAACTCGCCTTTTTAACGCAATATCCTAATGATATATTTTTATAGATAATATATTAAATGTTTTAAATTTTTCTAATATGATACAATGACGTCGATCACTTAAAAAGACGAAATCCTATTTCAGAACACACCCATTACCCAGCAGCGTCTTGTTCCGGGACTTTGACCCGGCCCGCTCAGAGCCTTTCACTGTTTAGTTTAAAATCTGGATTCAGAAAGAAGTCTTCGGTTACTTTTCAGTCAATATTTTAAATTATTATAGATGGATGATTTAAGACACAGGCTACTTCAGATGTCACTTTAAAAATATTTAACCTAATGGAGTAGAAGCGCCTTCTAATACTATAAAACATTTTTCACGCAATATAACGTTTGCGGAATCGAAATTGTTACATTTTTTCGCTCGTTGCTCATTTGCCCTTTTTTGATAGAAATTGAACTTGTACAAATTTCGTGAATATCGTTTTTTAAAAAATGTATGGAACTGTTTGACATTTCGTCCATTTTTTCTGCCTTCGAGAATAGTGCATCTCATTTACGGCGTGACGAAGTCGCGAAACAATTATAATGATCAACGGAAACAATAATATATTTAAAGGCTTAGATGCTAGAAAACGTTGTTCGATTGTATTTTTTTTAACGTATTTAGTTCATTGACCCGTTTTGTACATCCCTAGTTACAATCAAAGTTTACTCAGTGGAGTTTAGTTTGATTACAGTTTATGAATTAGTGACGATGGCTTTAGTATGATTTTAAGTTGATTACAAGTCGAATGATTCTGAGTGATTTTAAATTTGAGTAACATTTGTGAATCTGGGCCTAAGATTTCTATGCAGATGACTTAATCACTGGATCGAGTTCGCTAAATCAAATGTAACATATTTATCAGGGAGTAACGCGAACTCTGAACTTTTTCTTTTAAGAAAATTTCGTATCAATTGTCCTAAAATATTAAACGGCGAAAAATAGTATTTAATTCATTAGAATTGTGCAAAGAATGTTGTAATATTTAATCCATATAATATTGATTCATAATATCAAATAAAAGGCCCCTTTTAAGTTCCCATTTTGTGTCAGGCAAATACGGAACCCTGCACTGTGCATTCTCTGACACGCACATGGCTTATTTTTATTTAGAAAAGTTGTAGTCTAATTTAGGAAAGTCTAAGTTTTATCGTTTAGTAACCCTTGTTTGGTTTTGAATCATACGGGTTCGAATTCTATTAATAGTCGACAATTGTGTTTATTAATGGACATATTTCTCATATATTTAATATCATGTATATAATATACCCGTGCACTCGTATTGATAACATAGATAAACCTAATTTGGGATTGGGAAATTTGTATAACTGTTCTATGATATCTTTTATAAGTACAAACTTATTTATAATTACATAAACGAATAGTTTTGATTGGCTTAATTACGTGTATTGTTGTATAAACTTAACAGTTGTTTCATCTTGAGAATAAAATGTGGACACCCTAATTAAGAAAGGTTCAAATGACCTCTGCCCTCGCTATCTTTCACCGCTGGTTTTTTTAAATGATTTTCTCAATCTTATTTAACTCAAGTTTTGGTTGAATGCTTTTAAACTCAGATACTCTCATTAGACATTGTATTATTTGCCAAACTATAATGACCTAAATCATTTATTCATTGTTGGGCTAACTATAAAAATTTAGAATGAGTTATTATTCATAGATATGAACTAGAAATATCTATATGACTATACGACTTTATATCAGCAATTACGCTATTTATGTAATTTTTAGTAAACAGTAATTCTCTTATCATCAGTACAAAGTCCAATACACGCCGTGCTTATGAGTCAGTCTGCGATATGCAATAATTCGTTTTGCTGATTTATACACCTGCAGCAATTATTGCTGACTCACTAGGTTAATACGACTATATTCTTTCAACACTTCAAACTAGACAGTAGACAGTTGGACTTTCGTATATGTTTCATTTCACCAATAAAGATGTTTTTAATGACTGATAAAACTTGGTTATTCGGGGAGTATTAACAAAATTAATATATAAATCTTACTTGGAAAATGTTTTTATTTAATGTAAAAATGTTTTAATATTCTTGCTTTATAGTTCTTGGTTTTATTTCTCGGTCCCACTGTAGATGTTGAGATGCGTTGAATTTTTATATTACGAGATTAACGACAAGGTTTGGTTCTACGGCCAATAGCATATGCAATCAAAAGAATTCGGTGACTTACAGACGAAAGCACAGCGATACTAGTTTATTTCAGTTTTTTTTCTAGTCTTATGATCTATGGAATTTTATGGAGTAACGCAGCCGATATTAATACAATTTTCGTGCTGCAGAAGCTAGCTATTCGTGCTGTTTATGATTTGAGACCAATGGCATTTCTCAGAGAAAAATTTAAGGAAATTAATATTTTAACTTTAACACCTAAATAAATATACGAAAACCTGGTATATATATTAAGAGAAATATAGAATCACTCCAAAAAATGAGCCACATCCATAACATTAACACTAGACGTAAGAACGACCTTATTGCTCATAAAACCCGACTCAGTAAAATTAACAAATCATTCAAGGGGCGACCAGTGCGCTTTTTATTTTAAATAATAAGATACCAGCTGAAATTCAGAATTTGCCACTTTATGTATGATATATATAATATGAATATAAAATTGAAACGATTCGTTTAAAGAAAGTTATGTGATAAGGGCTGTTATACCGTGTGTGAATATCTTAATGAAAAAACCCATGGGATTGTATCGCTAGGCGAGCAGGTTACTTTATATTATTTCTTAATGTCCTACTAAATTATTAATTACTCAATAATTTGTATCGATGAGTAAAAAAGAGCAACCCTTAAATTTATTGCTCATTCTTCTCGAGGTGATTCAGCATTTGGAATAGGTGGTAATGTCGAAAAGAATTTATTAATGACGTATTTTATATGTAATTTCATTACCTATAAAATAAAAATATTTTTGATTTGATTTGATTTGAGTCATTCTCTTGACGTTGAAATTTAAATATGAACCGAAAAGGGAATGAAATTTCGTCTACATCAATGTGTAACATCATTGTTGCAAAACGACTTAACGTCCAATATTTAATATACCCGTTCTATTTCATGGAACGTAATTATTTTATAGAAAAAAAAGCGATCAAATCAAAAGATCAAAAAGTGACGACAAAAAGTAACCTATACTTTAACAGATGACAAAATATGTGAAATTTTCACTTTTAAATATAAAGTCTGTATTTCAAAGTTACGAATTCGTTTAAGGCGTTGTGTGTGTGTGTGCATGTTCAATGATACCTTTAGATAAACAAAGTTTAGCCTTTTATAAATAGAAGGTTGTTGTCAAACAAACTCTTTGTAAAAAGGATATGTTTATGGGTTAGATGCCCATATACTTTAACTGCTCTGTATATTATATGCAATTGAATTTTTGTTATTTTATATCAATTGTACATAAGCTACCCTCAAGTGTTACAGATAATTCTTCTTGAAGAAAACTACCTTCTGGACGAGAGGTTAATCCCAAAAACATGTAATGACGCATTTCAAGTGTTATATTGTAACCTACAAAATGAAGATAGTCTAACTATGATATCTACTGACGGCAAGTTTAAAATGACGAAGTTTTCAATGCCATGTTCTTCAATATCTGAGAAAAACTAGCATTAGTAATAATTTTTTACAATTACAAAATACCTTGTTAGTGCAGAGCGAATAAAAGTACCTGTTTACCAGCAGAGAGTGTACGACGCGCGGTCCTTAGTCCAAGCGAAAGAAACGGGAATGCCTATTATAAAACCCAACTAGAATTAAAATCAGTTCACGGCAGTGGTTAGTCGTGATAATTTTGAAAGTTCTCAATATTTTGAAGTTTAACGATTTATTTTAGATTAAATGACAATCAATTTTATTTTCATTATACTTTGCCGAAACTAAAACCAACATGAAATGGACTTTCAGAGAGTGAAATAAGAATAACACAAAACTTGCTACACTCAAAATTGAGTGGGCCTGTAAGTTGGGTATTCTCCTTTATTTAGTTCTATATACTCAGGACAAACAAAATATCCTTAAAAAACTTCACTAAATCGTTGCAGGTACGTCGATATCCCTGTTCAGGGCCCTATCGCAGCCCATACTCAGGTCGATGCTGTCCAAGCTAATGCCGATCGAGGACATGGCCAAGATATTTTCTCTGCTGAGCATATCCAACGTCACTATGCCGATGCTCGCGGGGGTGATCTTCAACCCGTTGTATTATGCCACCCTGAGTGTATTTCCCGGCGCCATTTACATGGTCTGCGCCGGCATGTACGTCATAATGATTGTCCTTCTGTGGTGAGTTTTTGTATGAGTTCGCTTAAATCTTGCTATTGTTCTTGATGTATATTATTAACATCACATGCAAAAGTTTTGAATAAATCACCAAGTATAATTTCTAGATTTAAATTAATATTGATATACTTAGCAGTTTCTAGGACCACTATAAAGCACATTATCGTTATATTTATTAAGGATAAGATCTCATTTATTTAAAATTAGAAATAAAAAATTTACAACATTATGAAATTCTAAAATTTTCTCTTTCCAACACATTATTTTATTTGTTATTTATTTGTTACAGTTTTGCAAGACACTACATGCAGAAGTACCCTCATAAGCCCGAAAAGGTAACTATTTATGCGGCGAACTCGTACAAAGAAAAACCTGTCGCAGCCGTAACGAAAATGTAATGCGATATGCAGTGAAGCCCACGACATGGATGCAGTTTCATTTCATCGATATGATTCATCGAAACTTTCCGTCCGTTTTCAAATATTTGTTGACCTTTGGTACTTTGGAAGCTGATGGAAAAACAAAACATTTGATGTTTTTGAAATAACTACGTACTTGGCAGGATAATGTAAGAATTGAAATAAATATGAATATTTTACTGAAATCTTTTCATTCCACCTGATTAATAATAATAATATAACTCATGCCTGTTTCCCACAAGGGTAGGGCAGAGACTATAGATTTCTATATGGTACGGATCTTTGCACATCTCTGTTGCCTCACTGACCCACCTGTTTATCTATGCTAATATTATAAACGCGAAAGTTTGTAAGTATGGATGGATGGATGGATGGATGGATGTTTGTTGCTCTTTCACTCAAAAATTACTGAATGGATTTTGATGATACTGTACAATAATATATAGCTAACACATCAGAATAACACATAGGCTATAATTTATAAAGGCATAGTGTGAATTATCGAAAATATAACGATAAGTGTCAAGTAAGTAGAAAAAAAATCTGCCATTTGCGAGCTATTCTGGCGTGCGCCGCAAAAAGCGTTGGAACTACACGTATATAATGTATAATGGAAATGTTGATCTTAAATAGTCCTACAAAAAAGCCCGCGACAGTATATATCTATCTTTTATGTGTAAGTCATTATCGCGAAAATAGTGAACCATAAATATAATAATAATTGATAATTTATTTCTAACGCGCATTTGGTTGTAACAAATTAATCCTTATATTAAAATAAATACTTTTGTTGCATCTAGTTTTTAAAGTAGATAAACTTTGTCTTTTGTACTACATCATTTGGACAAATATTTGAATAGCTATGACGATAGACAAGCGAGTGCGCGATATTATGGTGCGGTTCGGCGACAGGGTTAAACCATAAAGGTAGCAGGCATACATTTGAGCACGCAATGTTTTTCCCACGACCTGTTCACGTGGCTTGCTCACGCGATTCTAAATCGCAAAATCTGCATGTTTATACAGACCAAAATAAATCATTTAACATAGTTTATAAGAGTATTTAGGGCCATTTTTATGTTTAAATATTTTTTATGTAATAGGTGTTCTTTGGCGATAGACGGCGTGTTGGATAAACAAGTAATTAACTAGAATCGATGGGGAACCAAGCCCTTAAGAAACAATAATGCTTTCAAATGTATGAGTGGAAGAAATTCTTATTATCATTAAAATATAATACATAAAACATCAGCTCAATCCAGTTCCATTAAATATCCTCTTCCATCAAGTATCTTATTCCTTATAGTCAGTGTCGGCGTTAGACGTAGTATAGGTCGGCAACCGCTGATGGCCTCGCGCCTGAGAGGGTCTTGTAAACAGACTGAGAAACGAAAGAGGCCTCGCAAAGCCTATGTCGCCAAAGTCAAAGTCTGGTCTAGCGCCACCACTGTATATGGCGAGCAATATTTTGGGCGATACCCAAAGTATTGCTTGCTAAGAACGTACGAGCCATATACGGATGAATTTTAAAATTTGGCGTTTCCTAAGTTTCCCAAGGTTCTTTTCATTCTAACAAATTTCTTAGAGTAATAATAAAACATGTACTTTAAGAGAATAAAGTAACAAAAATAATTTATGTAGTTTGTATAAGTATAATTGGGTAGTTACAATCCATCTAAGAACGTAAACACCCTAGAATGGTCACCAGTGGACAATAAATTTGGAATCGGAACTATTTTTCCATGTGTTCCGTCCAGAAGTAACAGAGATCTTTGGCCAATTATATTAATCATGACTTAATATATATAAGGTGATTTATATAATTTACTCTTGAAATAAATAACTTAACTGAGTTTCTCTGGAAAAGACAATGTTTTATTACAAATAATGTTTTATATACAATATTACATACAACTTTACATAACTAAAATTACTAACCTGGAAAAGAAACAACATTTAAAGCTATTATTTCATATTAATAATAACGAACAACTTAAAACGTAACCTTCATATATCTATCTGTCATAGAATAATCGAATGACATGAGTAAAAAATTCAAATTAAATGAAGTGCCATGATCATGGCCTTCGTTTACATCTCCCCCCTTAATGAACAAAAATTTATAGAATCTTAAATTATACAATATTAGATTATACACTATACATTTTCTGGTACCGGGCAAGTTTCGTTATGTGGAAAAGGTTGGATTCCGTGTTTTTATGCCCTGTATTTATCTTATAAATTGAGTTTGAAATTTTTCTAATATTTCATAAGGACCAATTTTAGTTCATCCAGCTTTTACCTGTTTAACCTATTTCCGTTTTCTATATATACCAAATCTCCTACATTTAGATCAAATTGTTTCCTATTTCTATCAAATTGTTGTTTATTATAATTGTGTGATTTTATAGAATTCTTTAGTGCGGTTTCTCTGTCCTGTCCTAAATCATTTTCTATTATATTTTGTTTTAATACGTCCGGTATAATATCCACATTTGTCCCTTCTAACAAATATTTTGGGGAAAATCCTGTTACTGTGTGTTCAGTTTCATTGTACTTTCTGGTGCATTCGTGAGCAATGGTTGTCCAGGCTAATTTATCCTTCCTTTCGTTTATCTTACAACTTATTTTATTGACTAATGTTTGGTTCAATCTCTCATTCAACCCGTTCGAGAATGGTGCATTTACCGCCGTGAAAATAATTGGTGTATTTTCATTAGCTAGAAATTTTTTAAAGTCTTTTGAATTTATGCCGGGATATAAATTTTATGCCGGGTCGGAGAGAATAACATCTATTTTATTATTTTCCTGCAATACTTTTTTTTACTAACTTTATAAAATCACCTGAACTTTGAGTCTTTGCTCTAAGGATGTAAGCAAATCTTGTAAAATGGTCTACTAGAAGATGCAAATATGTTTTCGTGGAACGTGAACCACCAAATCCTCCTATAGTATCTATAGATATTATCTCAAAAAGGGTAAGTGGCGGAGCCTAGATGAGATGTTAACCCAAATTTATATTTACTTCTAGATTTATTTTTTATGCAGATTTCGCAATTGTCGCAAATTTTCTTTATGTTGGATACTAAATTTTTTGCCAGATAGAATGGTTTTATTTTGTTTTCCATTTGTTTAATTTATTTTGTTTTCCATTTGTTTAATTCCAATATGACAGTAAAGGAAATGTATTTTTTTTATAATATCTTTACTAAACTCCTCAGTGAGTACTATTTTCTCTCTTTTACCAATTTTCTTGTAAAATATAGTATTTTTTAATAGAAGTTTATCTATGTCTTGTTTTATATTTACATTTTTTTTCCTGATCCATTTGTATATCTTCCAATGTAATACAGTTTACTATTTTTAAAATATCTTCATGATTTGTAGACGCTTCTAATACAGGGTTTCTACTCAGACAATCCGCTTCAAGGTTGTACTTCCCTGGAGAATATATTACTTCGAAATTAAATTGAGATAAATAATATGAGAGATCCCCTAACTCTTCATCAGTCCTAGCTTTGATATTCATCTTTTCTAGAGGCTTGTGATCCGAGAAAACTTAAAACGATTTTCCTATCAACCAGTGTTGCTAATACTTGACTGATTCTTTTATTGCCAAACACTCCAAATATACCGCTTTTTTCCGTTTTTGGGAATCATTAAGTTTTTTCGAAAAATATGCGCAAGGTTTTTCTTCTCCATTGTGCTGTAATTTTTTTAACACTGCCCCAATACCCTGTGTACTAGCATCTGTATAAATTCTTATTGGGAGATCAGGATCAAATATTGCTAATATAGGTTTTTGACAAAGTAACTTTTTTATTGTATCAAAGGATTCCTGACATTTTCCTGACCATACAAATGCTTGACCTTTTCTTAATAAGTTATGCAAAGGATCTAATATGATTGAAATATTTGGCACATATTTAGCATAGAAGTTTATTTTGCCTAGGAACTGTCGGACATTCTTTTGTGTCTGTGGAATAGGAAAATCTTTGATTGCAACTAAATTATCTTTTAATGGAGTAATCGTATTATTCTGGATTATGTGGCCTAAATATTTAACAGAGTCCTGCGCGAAATTACACTTTGAGAATTTCAATTTAAAACCTTCCTTTAATATTGCCTCCAACAACTGTGACAAGTGCTTAATATGATCTGTAAATGTCTCAGAAAACACGACTATATCATCTATATAATTCATTGTAAAGTCAGATAACCTATGTTTCCTGATGATGCTGCTTAATATCCTCTGAAAATAGCAGGCGAAGTCTTTAAGCCAAAAGGTAAACAAGTCCATTGATACTGTGCTCCTGAGTTACAAACGCTGTTTTCTGTTTGTCCTCTATTTTGAAAGGGATAGACCAAAATGCCGAATTAATGTCCAGTGTTGAAAAATTTTACATCGCCTTGTCTTTACCATCAAGTCCTCTATTAGTGGAAAAGGTTGCGATTGAGGTATTACAATTTTATTTAAGTCACGGAAATCTACACACAACCTTGACCTTTTCCTTCTTCTTTTTAAATGCCAATGTTACTGGAGCGGAAAAGGACTATATGACTCCTCAATTAAATTTCTCTGTAATAATTTTGATACTTGTTGCTCTATTTCCTTCATATCTTCAATACTGCACCTATATGGCCTTTTGCTACAATATTTATCTATTAATAAATCAATGTGGGTCTCATAACCTTTTAAATGCCTACATCAAATTTGTCCTTAGCAAAAGTGAATTATATTTACAAATTAACTCTTGGATTTGTGATTGTTTCTGAATATCTAGATGATTAACTGCCACATTAAAATTTTCAACCACTATGTTTTCATTAAAATTAACTTCATATTCTATATCATTCATATCAGTTTCTACTTTTGTGTTTTTAATTATATATTTTTCTTTATTTAAATCATTTTTAGTATCATCTGTGAAGCCAGGAATTATTTTTGTATTTTGATGCATGTTGTTCATGTTATTTTGTAAAATTTTTAAATTTTCATCCTGTATCAGTTTAAACTTTTTATACAGTCCAATCCAACTAAAAATCATAGTCGAAATTCTCCTCATCTATGACAAAACATTTATTTCCATTTCCATTTCAAAATTTTTATTTTTAAAGTAACCATCCCTATAGATTTTTTACCCCGTTAATCGTTTTCAAGCTTACCTTATTATTATAACTGTTAATTAAGCCATTTTTAAAGACAACAACTTAGAATTAATTAGAGACATATTAGATCCGGAATCATAGATTCCTGAAATGTTTAAGGTATCATTTATTAGTAAGTTTATTTTGATTAACGGTGGAATTACTAGTTTTTGGATCAATTGCATTTAATTTGGTTTCCAACTCAGAATTGTTAACTCTTCTTATTTGAGATTTCATTGGCTTGTCAGCATTTTTATTTTGAAACCAACATAATGATTCTGAATGATAGCGAATACCCTTTATCTCTTTTTCACAGATTTGACGTGGAGTATAAATATTTCTTTCATTTTTTCCCTAGTTTTACCTTCAAATACTGTTTTTTTCTGTAAATTCTTTTTATTTACCATATGCTCCAAGCCTCTAATGATATCAAACAAATCTTCAGTCTTCTTTAAACTATGCCTATCAATCCTATCTGCTATAAAATTTGGCAACCCAGTAGTAATTAAATCAATTATTGTAAGTGTATCCATTGATTTGTTTACCTCCAGTAAAAGTCTCTCTTTATTTAAAGCGTACTCAAGTAATATACCCTGTCTGTATTTATATAAAATTGCATACCTGACTGGCGACCAACCTTTGTCCGCATAAGTCTCACAAAAATTTTGTTTCCATGTTGCCCACTTCGAATCTATTGTATGCTTTATAAGCATTGAGCTATACCAGTCTTTACAGGAATCTTCCAAAAACAACCGAAGAATTTCGATCTTAATTACATCAGAATCTATGCCTACCCGTGCACATTCTGCCTCAAAAATAACCATCCATTGAAATACACACGACGTTTTACTATTAAACTTTTCTATAACAAACTTTTCAGATAAATTCTTGATATTCTGTGGTTTCTACATATCCTTCTTCATTTCTGTAAAATTTTCCAACATTTTTGATAACGCCTCTTCAGAAATCCCTGACGAAGAAGTTTGTTGTTTGGTTTCTGGTATGAACTCTTCTAGTAAATATCCTTTATACTGCATATTTCCATCCTGATCCATATACAAGTCCTTTATTTCCGCTGATATTGGTATCCAAACAAACCTCTTTCCATGTCTCCGTTGAAGTGTAGCTTTTACTTTTTGATATGCTTGTGTTTTCATCACCGTTTCATGGAAATGTACCGGTTGGAATTTATCCGGGATTAAAATGTTTCCTTGTCCACGTCAGTAATTGAGGTTATGCATATTATATTGCTTTTGGATCCTCAGCCGATTTTACTTTAAATTCAAATCTATACTTTTCCATTGTCCTCGAAGCTATAAAATGTTGTTTTATAAGGTGATTTATATAATTTACTCTTGAAATAAATAACTTAACTGAGTTTCTCTGGAAAAGACAATGTTTTATTAAAAATAATGTTTTATATACAATTTACATAACTACAACATACAACTTTACATAACTAAAATTACTAACCTGGAAAAGAAACAACATTTAAAGCTATTATTTCATATTAATAATAACGAACAACTTAAAACGTAACCTTCATATATCTATCTGTCATAGAATAATCGAATGACATGATTAAAAAATTCAAATTAAATGAAGTGCCATGATCATGGCCTTCGTTTACATATGTATAAGGTAATTAGCTAAATGAATTATAAAGTTATAATTAAGAAACGTGAAGTAAAATTTTTTTTCAAAATCTAATAGAAAGTCCAATAATTCCAAGTCGTCCTAACAAACACCACGATTCTCAGCATTAGACACTGCAACAACCTTTACCGTAAAACACACAAAAACCACATACCTTGTCCAACACCTGCAATCCGGAACAACAACACATATAGAATATGAAATTATTTTTCCTAGCAGACGATTTAAAGCAAATGTAACACCAAGAAATTACGAAAATCTTTCCTTTCATCGACTCTGTGACTGGTATTATTCCGAAAACGCTTCAAAACCATCATAAAAATCCTACAACCGCTTAATGTAACGATATAAGTTTTATGTTTGAGAATTAGCTAGCGCAGGATTGGGGTTAGCTTGGACTCCGATTAGTGAGAATGGCAAGAGAACTTAATGGGGAAGGGTTCGAGGTGTTCCCTTTAAGCTGATGTACTCAATTAGCATAACTTACACTTTGTTCAAATATTACATAAAAAGCGCACACAGAAATTAACATTATGTTATACGCATTGAGATTTAAATTAAAACCACTTAGAAGTTTGAGCGTTTCGTGCACTTACACACAATGTAAACTCGCGACACGGTTCCAAAAGATTCTACTTACAAAATGGCGGTGGTGCATTGGGCGAGTCGATGCCGAATGGAGCGGGGAAGGACCCCTTTATCTATCGGGCTCAGGCCTTCCGAATAATGGTTCCACGTTCTTCGGCCACTTCACCAGCAGCACATGAGCGTGATCTCTTTGACCGATCACATTTTGAAATCGTCGATACCATGTACGCCAGTCAGAGGTTCCGTCCAATTGCAACATAACTTACAGAAACTCGACGCTTTCCTAGCTGAGGCGTACGAGCTACAACGACACAACAGGCCTGCTACTACATTTGCACTCTACGCTCCCGGACGGCAAGAGGTATCGTAAGTTTGGCGGGACTCACCTAGCACAGCCGGCGTTCATCCCATACAGTCCAGAGTATGAACCTCAATCGTTCAGTAGTTCGCGCAGGATTCACTTTTACTTCCGCTATTGTATTTATGGGTTTAATTCACAGTAGCTCGCGTTCTATTTGATTCTCGTCTGCGCGTCTCGTGCGCAGTCGCGCACCAACTCGCGTGCGTAGCTCGCCCTGCATCGTGTATACGTTAAATGTGAGATTTCCCGTTCCACTCCGCAATACGTCAGTTATCTATGTAGTAGGGAAATGGACTACGATTTTAAGGAAGGGAAATAGCGTAAACATTTTGCCGCCCTAAACAAACTGCTTACCGAATCAACGTTACGTACAAGGCTGGTAGTCGCTCACTGTATAACATTGGTCGGTGTCCTCACATCTACCACCCGCTAATATCATTTTGTTCAGGGTACAATTTTAAAATCCGCCCGCGTTGCCACTGAAGTGGAGAAACACTGTTCTGCTTGATAATACTCCACCAAATCCATCCATTTATACCGCTATTGCAACGTGTGTAAATATTCGGACTAGAATCGCTTCCGAATATTTTGCACAATGTGCTGCAACCGTTGGAACCGCAATAACCGGGAGGTTTGCATATTACAATATGAATATGCCGGAACCGCTTTCAATGGCTTGCCAATCAAATCAGAAAATAGACAGAAGTCAACACCTCTAGGTCATTTGGATCATTAGAAAAGTTATAATATAAATTTAAAATCGCTTAAATTTTGCAAAAAAACTGTGAAGATCTCTTCAAAAGTAAGCTTCCTCTCGCCAATTATCCGCCTTGTCTTAATATATTTTGCTGCTGTTTTGAACAACCGCCTCAATACGAACACTAAGTTAGACCGAAAATTCAGGTTAAGCCCTGTTTCGAAAGCTCGTGGCCAATAATACATTGTTTCTCCCACAAGTACGTATATAAATCCCGCTAACGATTATCTGCGCCTACGTAACTGATTCTGTAGTCGAAACGAATCGCTGTAAGTAACCCGTGCCATGAAACAAATCGTTTCAATGCCTTTAAAAAGACTAGCGTGGCGAAGTCTGATACCACTTCCAAATAAACTACTTGAAATGCTAGACAAATGAAAACACATAAGTATACCTTTAATATTTTAGGATTCTGCAAGTTGGTAGATTTAATATAAAAGGGACCCGTATAATCTATAGCCACGTTAATAAATGAGCAGCCGCAGAAATCCGATCCTTAGGTAAATCTTCCGTCATGGATTGAAAGGTTTTAAGTTTTAATCGCAAACGCGTAATGAAATAGCATACTTCAAACCACGTGTCTCGCAGCTATTGTCCAAAACACCACTGAAGTATTGTTAGCCCCTTATACAAAGTTTCAAGTGACGATGTCTTATTCACAATTCTATTAATGAATTCCACTTAGGCAATAATAACAGATTTCTAGTCTCGTAAGTCAGGTCCGCGACCGCAACTGCCTTACTTGAATTGGATCCATTTCGTTAAAAATAAAACTAAGCTGCTTTAAAGAATTAGGTATCATTTTGGTGCTTTGTAACAATCTCAGTTCTTCTTCGAGATGAATTGACTGAATCCACTTTTCTAAAATGTGAAGCGTTCGTACGCTCTTCCGCCGAAAGATATCCGTGAGCAATCTTCGCAATTTCCTAATCCGCAAATACCGCAAGAGCCACCCCGTGATTACTATGAACTTGTCTTAAATCCCGCGCCGGTATATAAATATTACTATGTAATATTACGTAAAATAACCTGTCATTAGGCCGCTGAATTCCTTTTCACATCTACTGCTGAAGCCACACGTACCGCGTTTACCTCCCATGCTGATGGTGATGCTCGCACCACGGATTAATCCCGTGGCGGTGTTCGAGACGGAGATCGCGAAGAGAGTCCGAAAGACGCATGGATCCCTCAAGGATCCCAACTCTGTACAAACGAACCGTTCCCTAATCTCGATTCCGCTCATAATTGAGCCTCAAAATCGAGGGATATCTAGACAAAAATTCGCTAACCGTCGAATGTTCTGATAGCAGCGTCTCAATAAACCAGGAGGTGTGTGGTATGAATCATCGTTGATACTCAAATGCTGTCCCAAATCTCTCGGTTCCGCTGAGAAGCAGGACATCTAATATGCAAATTTTTGAAGCGTCCTGAGGTCAGCCCACGAATTTACTAAAGTCTTGAACATATTAATGAACGATAACCAATCCTAATTTCGCCCGCTAAAGTGAGTTAAATTTAATGTCGAAAAGTGCAAAATTATTCCCCTCGTACCGGCATAGCTGGTCGAGTTTGGACCTCCTGTATGTTCCGATTCCTTCCTGCATCCTAAATAGTCTTTAAGGCTAGTTTGATAGAATGTGCTAATTATGAGAAAGTCCGCATGCGCCTTGGTCAGTATTGCTTAATGCTAGGGCTTAGAGTTGTCCAGAGTTACTAACAATCTTGCCATTCTTGACACTCTTGCCATTCTCACTAATCGGAGTCCAAGCTAACCCCAATCCTGCGCTAGCTAATTCTCAAACATAAAACTTATATCGTTACATTAAGCGGTTGTAGGATTTTTATGATGGTTTTGAAGCGTTTTCGGAATAATACCAGTCACAGAGTCGATGAAAGGAAAGATTTTCGTAATTTCTTGGTGTTACATTTGCTTTAAATCGTCTGCTAGGAAAAATAATTTCATATTCTATATGTGTTGTTGTTCCGGATTGCAGGTGTTGGACAAGGTATGTGGTTTTTGTGTGTTTTACGGTAAAGGTTGTTGCAGTGTCTAATGCTGAGAATCGTGGTGTTTGTTAGGACGACTTGGAATTATTGGACTTTCTATTAGATTTTGAAAAAAAATTTTACTTCACGTTTCTTAATTATAACTTTATAATTCATTTAGCTAATTACCTTATACATATGTAAACGAAGGCCATGATCATGGCACTTCATTTAATTTGAATTTTTTAATCATGTCATTCGATTATTCTATGACAGATAGATATATGAAGGTTACGTTTTAAGTTGTTCGTTATTATTAATATGAAATAATAGCTTTAAATGTTGTTTCTTTTCCAGGTTAGTAATTTTAGTTATGTAAAGTTGTATGTTGTAGTTATGTAAATTGTATATAAAACATTATTTTTAATAAAACATTGTCTTTTCCAGAGAAACTCAGTTAAGTTATTTATTTCAAGAGTAAATTATATAAATCACCTTATAAAACAACATTTTTATAGCTTCGAGGACAATGGAAAAGTATAGATTTGAAGTTAAAGTAAAATCGGCTGAGGTTCCTAAAAGCAATATAATGTGCATAACCTCAATTACTGAGGTGGACAAGGAAACATTTTTAATCCCGGATAAATTCCAACCGGTACATTTCCATGAAACGGTGATGAAAACACAAGCATATCAAAAAGTAAAAGCTACACTTCAACGGAGACATGGAAAGAGGTTTGTTTGGATACCAATATCAGCGGAAATAAAGGACTTGTATATGGATCAGGATGGAAATATGCAGTATAAAGGATATTTACTAGAAGAGTTCATACCAGAAACCAAACAACAAACTTCTTCGTCAGGGATTTCTGAAGAGGCGTTATCAAAAATGTTGGAAAATTTTACAGAAATGAAGAAGGATATGTAGAAACCACAGAATATCAAGAATTTATCTGAAAAGTTTGTTATAGAAAAGTTTAATAGTAAAACGTCGTGTGTATTTCAATGGATGGTTATTTTTGAGGCAGAATGTGCACGGGTAGGCATAGATTCTGATGTAATTAAGATCGAAATTCTTCGGTTGTTTTTGGAAGATTCCTGTAAAGACTGGTATAGCTCAATGCTTATAAAGCATACAATAGATTCGAAGTGGGCAACATGGAAACAAAATTTTTGTGAGACTTATGCGGACAAAGGTTGGTCGCCAGTCAGGTATGCAATTTTATATAAATACAGACAGGGTATATTACTTGAGTACGCTTTAAATAAAGAGAGACTTTTACTGGAGGTAAACAAATCAATGGATACACTTACAATAATTGATTTAATTACTACTGGGTTGCCAAATTTTATAGCAGATAGGATTGGCATAGTTTAAAGAAGACTGAAGATTTGTTTGATATCATTAGAGGCTTGGAGCATATGGTAAATAAAAAGAATTTACAGAAAAAAACAGTATTTGAAGGTAAAACTAGGGAAAAAATGAAAGAAATATTTATACTCCACGTCAAATCTGTGAAAAAGAGATAAAGGGTATTCGCTATCATTCAGAATCATTATGTTGGTTTCAAAATAAAAATGCTGACAAGCCAATGAAATCTCAAATAAGAAGAGTTAACAATTCTGAGTTGGAAACCAAATTAAATGCAATTGATCCAAAAAACTAGTAATTCCACCGTTAATCAAAATAAACTTACTAATAAATGATACCTTAAACATTTCAGGAATCTATGATTCCGGATCTAATATGTCTCTAATTAATTCTAAGTTGTTGTCTTTAAAAAATGGCTTAATTAACAGTTATAATAATAAGGTAAGCTTGAAAACGATTAACGGGGTAAAAAAATCTACAGGGATGGTTACTTTAAAAATAAAAATTTTTGAAATGGAAATGGAAATAAATGTTTTTGTCATAGATGAGGAGAATTTCGACTATGATTTTTAAGTTGGATTGGACTGTATAAAAAAGTTTAAACTGATATAGGATGAAAATTTAAAAATTTTACAAAATAACATGAACAACATGCATCAAAATACAAAAATAATTCCTGGCTTCACAGATGATACTAAAAATTATTTAAATAAAGAAAAATATATAACTAAAAACACAAAAGTAGAAACTGATAGTGAAGTGATATAGAATATGAAGTTAATTTTAATGAAAACATAGTGGTTGAAAATTTTAATGTGGCAGTTAATCATCTAGATATTCAGAAACAATCACAAATCCAAGAGTTAATTTGTAAATATAATTCACTTTTTGCTAAGGACAAATTTGATGTAGGCATTTTAAAAGGTTATGAGACCCACATTGATTTATTAATTGATAAATATTGTACCAAAAGGCCATATAGGTGCAGTATTGAAGATATGAAGGAAATAGAGCAACAAGTATCAAAATTATTACAGAGAAATTTAATTGAGGAGTCATATAGTCCTTTTTCCGCTCCAGTAACATTGGCATTTAAAAAAGAAGAAGGAAAAAGGTCAAGGTTGTGTGTAGATTTCCGTGACTTAAATAAAATTGTAATACCTCAATCGCAACCTTTTCCACTAATAGAGGACTTGATGGTAAAGACAAGGCGATGTAAAATTTTTTCAACACTGGACATTAATTCGGCATTTTGGTCTATCCCTTTCAAAATAGAGGACAAACAGAAAACAGCGTTTGTAACTCAGGGAGCACAGTATCAATGGACTTGTTTACCTTTTGGCTTAAAGACTTCGCCTGCTATTTTTCAGAGGATATTAAGCAGCATCATCAGGAAACATAGGTTATCTGACTTTACAATGAATTATATAGATGATATATTCGTGTTTTCTGAGGCATTTACAGATCATATTAAGCACTTGTCACAGTTGTTGGAGGCAATATTAAAGGAAGGTTTTAAATTGAAATTCTCAAAGTGTAATTTCGCGCAGGACTCTGTTAAATATTTAGGCCACATAATCCAGAATAATACGATTACTCCATTAAAAGATAATTAAGTTGCAATCAAAGATTTTCCTATTCCACAGACACAAAAGAATGTCCGACAGTTCCTAGGCAAAATAAACTTCTATGCTAAATATGTGCCAAATATTTCAATCATATTAGATGCTTTGCATAACTTATTAAGAAAAGGTCAAGCATTTGTATGGTCAGGAAAATGTCAGGAATCCTTTGATACAATAAAAAAGTTACTTTGTCAAAAACCTATATTAGCAATATTTGATCCTGATCTCCCAATAAGAATTTATACAGATGCTAGTACACAGGGTATTGGGGCAGTGTTAAAAAAATTACAGCACAATGGAGAAGAAAAACCTTGCGCATATTTTTCGAAAAAACTTAATGATTCCCAAAAACGGAAAAAAGCGGTATATTTGGGTGTTTGGCAATAAAAGAATCAGTCAAGTATTAGCAACACTGGTTGATAGGAAAATCGTTTTAAGTTTTCTCGGATCACAAGCCTCTAGAAAAGATGAATATCAAAGCTAGGACTGATGAAGAGTTAGGGGATCTCTCATATTATTTATCTCAATTTAATTTCGAAGTAATATATTCTCAGGGAAGTACAACCTTGAAGCGGATTGTCTGAGTAGAAACCCTGTATTAGAAGCGTCTACAAATCATGAAGATATTTTAAAAATAGTAAACTGTATTACATTGGAAGATATACAAATGGATCAGGAAAAAAATGTAAATATAAAACAAGACATAGATAAACTTCTATTAAAAAATACTATATTTTACAAGAAAATTGGTAAAAGAGAGAAAATAGTACTCACTGAGGAGTTTAGTAAAGATATTATAAAAAAAATACATTTCCTTTACTGTCATATTGGAATTAAACAAATGGAAAACAAAATAAATTAAACAAATGGAAAACAAAATAAAACCATTCTATCTGGCAAAAATTTAGTATCCAACATAAAGAAAATTTGCGACAATTGCGAAATCTGCATAAAAATAAATCTAGAAGTAAATATAAATTTGGGTTAACATCTCATCTAGGCTCCGCCACTTACCCTTTTGAGATAATATCTATAGATACTATAGGAGGATTTGGTGGTTCACGTTCCACGAAAACATATTTGCATCTTCTAGTAGACCATTTTACAAGATTTGCTTACATCCTTAGAGCAAAGACTCAAAGTTCAGGTGATTTTATAAAGTTAGTAAAAAAAAGTATTGCAGGAAAATAATAAAATAGATGTTATTCTCTCCGACCCGGCATAAAATATATATCCCGGCATAAATTCAAAAGACTTTAAAAAATTTCTAGCTAATGAAAATACACCAATTATTTTCACGGCGGTAAATGCACCATTCTCGAACGGGTTGAATGAGAGATTGAACCAAACATTAGTCAATAAAATAAGTTGTAAGATAAACGAAAGGAAGGATAAATTAGCCTGGACAACCATTGCTCACGAATGCACCAGAAAGTACAATGAAACTGAACACACAGTAACAGGATTTTCCCCAAAATATTTGTTAGAAGGGACAAATGTGGATATTATACCGGACGTATTAAAACAAAATATAATAGAAAATGATTTAGGACAGGACAGAGAAACCGCACTAAAGAATTCTATAAAATCACACAATTATAATAAACAACAATTTGATAGAAATAGGAAACAATTTGATCTAAATGTAGGAGATTTGGTATATATAGAAAACGGAAATAGGTTAAACAGGTAAAAGCTGGATGAACTAAAAATTGGTCCTTATGAAATATTAGAAAAAATTTCGAACTCAATTTATAAGATAAATACAGGGCATAAAAACACGGAATCCAACCTTTTCCACATAACGAAACTTGCCCCGGTACCAGAAAATGTATAGTGTATAATCTAATATTGTATAATTTAAGATTCTATAAATTTTTGTTCATTAAGGGGGGAGATGTAAACGAAGGCCATGATCATGGCACTTCATTTAATTTGAATTTTTTACTCATGTCATTCGATTATTCTATGACAGATAGATATATGAAGGTTACGTTTTAAGTTGTTCGTTATTATTAATATGAAATAATAGCTTTAAATGTTGTTTCTTTTCCAGGTTAGTAATTTTAGTTATGTAAAGTTGTATGTTGTAGTTATGTAAATTGTATATAAAACATTATTTTTAATAAAACATTGTCTTTTCCAGAGAAACTCAGTTAAGTTATTTATTTCAAGAGTAAATTATATAAATCACCTTATAAAACAACATTTTTATAGCTTATTATATTATAGTTATTATTAATATGAAATAATAGCTAACAACTTAAAACGTAACCTTCATATATCTATCTGTCATAGAATAATCGAATGACATGATTAAAAAATTCAAATTAAATTGCCATGATCATGGCCTTCGAATAATAAGGTAATTAGCTAAATGAATTATAAAGTTATAATTAGAAACGTGAAGTAAAATTTTTTTTCAAAATCTAATAGAAAGTCCAATAATTCCAAGTCGTCCTCAAACACCACGATTCTCAGCATTAGACACTGCAACAACCTTTACCGTAAAACACACAAAAACCACATACCTTGTCCAACACCTGCAATCCGGAACAACAACACATATAGAATATGAAATTATTTTCCTAGCAGACGATTTAAAGCAAATGTAACACCAAGAAATTACGAAAATCTTTCCTTTCATCGACTCTGTGACTGGTATTATTCCGAAAACGCTTCATAAAATCCTACAAATCCTACGCTTAATGTAACGATATAAGTTTTATGTTTGAGAATTAGCTAGCGCAGGATTGGGGTTAGCTTGGACTCCGATTAGTGAGAATGGCAAGAGAACTTAATGGGGAAGGGTTCGAGGTGTTCCCTTTAAGCTGATGTACTCAATTAGCATAACTTACACTTTGTTCAAATATTACATAAAAAGCGCACACAGAAATTAACATTATGTTATACGCATTGAGATTTAAATTAAAACCACTTAGAAGTTTGAGCGTTTCGTGCACTTACACACAATGTAAACTCGCGACACGGTTCCAAAAGATTCTACTTAACAGCAAATGGCGGTGGTGCATTGGGCGAGTCGATGCCGAATGGAGCGGGGAAGGAGCCCTTTATCTATCGGGCTCAGGCCTTCCGAATAATGGTTCCACGTTCTTCGGCCACTTCACCAGCAGCACATGAGCGTGATCTCTTTGACCGATCACATTTTGAAATCGTCGATACCATGTACGCCAGTCAGAGGTTCCGTCCAATTGCAACATAACTTACAGAAACTCGACGCTTTCCTAGCTGAGGCGTACGAGCTACAACGACACAACAGGCCTGCTACTACATTTGCACTCTACGCTCCCGGACGGCAAGGGTATCGTAAGTTTGGCGGGACTCACCTAGCACAGCCGGCGTTCATCCCATACAGTCCAGAGTATGAACCTCAATCGTTCAGTAGTTCGCGCAGGATTCACTTTTACCCGCTATTGTATTTATGGGTTTAATTCACAGTAGCTCGCGTTCTATTTGATTCTCGTCTGCGCGTCTCGTGCGCAGTCGCGCACCAACTCGCGTGCGTAGCTCGCCCTGCATCGTGTATACGTTAAATGTGAGATTTCCGTTCCACCCGCAATACGTCAGTTATCTATGTAGTAGGGAAATGGACTACGATTTTAAGGAAGGGAAATAGCGTAAACATTTTGCCGCCCTAAACAAACTGCTTACCGAATCAACGTTACGTACAAGGCTGGTAGTCGCTCACTGTATAACATTGGTCGGTGTCCTCACATCTACCACCCGCTAATATCATTTTGTTCAGGGTACAATTTTAAAATCCGCCCGCGTTGCCACTGAAGTGGAGAAACACTGTTCTGCTTGATAATACTCCACCAAATCCATCCATTTATACCGCTATTGCAACGTGTGTAAATATTCGGACTAGAATCGCTTCCGAATATTTTGCACAATGCTGCAACCGTTGGAACCGCAATAACCGGGAGGTTTGCATATTACAATATGAATATGCCGGAACCGCTTTCAATGGCTTGCCAATCAAATCAGAAAATAGACAGAAGTCAACACCTCTAGGTCATTTGGATCATTAGAAAAGTTATAATATAAATTTAAAATCGCTTAAATTTTGCAAAAAAACTGTGAAGATCTCTTCAAAAGTAAGCTTCCTCTCGCCAATTATCCGCCTTGTCTTAATATATTTTGCTGCTGTTTTGAACAACCGCCTCAATACGAACACTAAGTTAGACCGAAAATTCAGGTTAAGCCCTGTTTCGAAAGCTCGTGGCCAATAATACATTGTTTCTCCCACAAGTACGTATATAAATCCCGCTAACGATTATCTGCGCCTACGTAACTGATTCTGTAGTCGAAACGAATCGCTGTAAGTAACCCGTGCCATGAAACAAATCGTTTCAATGCCTTTAAAAAGACTAGCGTGGCGAAGTCTGATACCACTTCCAAATAAACTACTTGAAATGCTAGACAAATGAAAACACATAAGTATACCTTTAATATTTTAGGATTCTGCAAGTTGGTAGATTTAATATAAAAGGGACCCGTATAATCTATAGCCACGTTAATAAATGAGCAGCCGCAGAAATCCGATCCTTAGGTAAATCTTCCGTCATGGATTGAAAGGTTTTAAGTTTTAATCGCAAACGCGTAATGAAATAGCATACTTCAAACCACGTGTCTCGCAGCTATTGTCCAAAAACACCACTGAAGTATTGTTAGCCCCCTTATACAAAGTTTCAAGTGACGATGTCTTATTCACAATTCTATTAATGAATTCCACTTAGGCAATAATAACAGATTTCTAGTCTCGTAAGTCAGGTCCGCGACCGCAACTGCCCCTTTACTTGAATTGGATCCATTTCGTTAAAAATAAAACTAAGCTGCTTTAAAGAATTAGGTATCATTTTGGTGCTTTGTAACAATCTCAGTTCTTCTTCGAGATGAATTGACTGAATCCACTTTTTCTAAAAATGTGAAGCGTTCGTACGCTCTTCCGCCGAAAGATATCCGTGAGCAATCTTCGCAATTTCCTAATCCGCAAATACCGCAAGAGCCACCCCGTGATTACTATGAACTTGTCTTAAATCCCGCGCCGGTATATAAATATTACTATGTAATATTACGTAAAAATAACCTGTCATTAGGCCGCTGAATTCCTTTTCACATCTACTGCTGAAGCCACACGTACCGCGTTTACCTCCCATGCTGATGGTGATGCTCGCACCACGGATTAATCCCGTGGCGGTGTTCGAGACGGAGATCGCGAAAGAGAGTCCGGAAAAGACGCATGGATCCCTCAAGGATCCCAACTCTGTACAAACGAACCGTTCCCTAATCTCGATTCCGCTCATAATTGAGCCTCAAAAATCGAGGGATATCTAGACAAAAATTCGCTAACCGTCGAATGTTCTGATAGCAGCGTCTCAATAAACCAGGAGGTGTGTGGTATGAATCATCGTTGATACTCAAATGCTGTCCCAAATCTCTCGGTTCCGCTGAGAAGCAGGACATCTAATATGCAAATTTTTGAAGCGTCCTGAGGTCAGCCCACGAATTTACTAAAGTCTTGAACATATTAATGAACGATAACCAATCCTAATTTCGCCCGCTAAAGTGAGTTAAATTTAATGTCGAAAAGTGCAAAATTATTCCCCTCGTACCGGCATAGCTGGTCGAGTTTGGACCTCCTGTATGTTCCGATTCCTTCCTGCATCCTAAATAGTCTTTAAGGCTAGTTTGATAGAATGTGCTAATTATGAGAAAGTCCGCATGCGCCTTGGTCAGTATTGCTTAATGCTAGGGCTTAGAGTTGTCCAGAGTTACTAACAATGTCTCCCTTGCCTCCATGAATCTGATACTCGATATATATATATATATATATATATATATATATATATATATATATATATATATATATATATATATATATAAATACAGCTGATAAACTTCTTCAACTCTTTTTTAAAAAGTGTTTTAGTACTTTTAATTGTAACTAAGGTTAAAAAAAGAAATTTCAATTATCATAAATCTGTAGTTATAAAAATGGATATTGTATTGTGTGAGGTGTTAATTCGCGGAAATCCATAGTAGACGCTTGCCTGCAACATGCATTAACATGCAGCATGCAACCCACCGCTGACCCTCGAATCAGCCTCTCCACTACGAATCTCTATCCAAATGATTGAATATTGATTCCAGAGGATTGACAGATATCGAACACCTAAGCAAGTGTTATTTATTTTTATAATTATCTTATTCCGCTAACAAAAATGGATATTTATATATGCGAATGCGCTAAACTTCAACACAGTTTTATCGACCTGGGCCAATCTTGGCACACTTAAGTGTTTTTCTTCTTTTTAGTGCAGAAGGTTTTTATTCATTCTATTTTAGCGTTTGTCCCCGCCTCCATCCACGTATTTGTATCATTGAACCGAACTATTACACTGATCCTAAAAATTCCTTCATTCATAGAAACCTATACACGCGTATTTTATTTTCATATCAACATTTGACACGTCTTCGTACGAATTGAAACCGTGACCGGTGGCGGTATAGAAATTGAATGTTGGAAGAGTAGCATAATCGAAAGCTGGGACAGGGGAAATCAAGAACAACATCAGCTGGTTTATTACGGTAAACGAACGCAGCACCTAAGTGGCGCTGATTACGCGCCATTTTCAAAATCTGTATTCTCGCTGACAGTTCTAGCGATAGTCAAACGAATTTACGAAAGTTATCTCAGTGGTTCTCGTGACGCACTTCGCACGGTACATTTTGTATGTCAAAATGGTACTCCGGCTAATTTATTACGATCGCTGAACCGTCAAAGTTAGCATCTATTTTAAACATCATTTTTAGTCACATTATAATTATCACATTATTATTATGAAGTTGTTATAATTAACATAGATCACATATTAGTAAAAATAGTAATGTAGACCATGCACTTTTTTTTCCAATTCCTTAACGTTGATTTCAAATATTATTCACTTAATATTGCTTGTTTTATTAATTAAGAACTCAGACAATTCGTTACCGTTAGTCTAACTTAACATTATTTACCTTATAAAATAATTTTATTAGAAAGATTATTAATAATTACCTTAGCATTATCATGAATTAAATGAATCTACCTTGTGGTATTTCAAAAACTTTACAGTTACAGGTAGTATTTTAAATTTGCAACTTTTCACAAAACTATAACATTTCACAATTTGAATATAGATTAAAATACTATACAGATTAAAAAAGACAGACTGATAACACCAATTATACAATTTAAAAGTGTTTTTTCATAAAATTAATTAGGAATGCACCGTAAAACGAAAATGCCAATGTAATTAATATCAATTCGAGGAAAAACGACCTTATATTATAGCTGAGTAAGATTTAATTACTTTACGCTATATTGAAAAAGTTTTGAAATGACAATCGTACGAAAAGGTTTTAAAATGGTGTAACGGCAATTTCAGCTATCGCCGCGTAAGCCCACACCTCGGGTTGCTTCTCTTCACGAGTGCACGCTTCTGGTTCAACGGATTCTTGCGGTGTGGCGGCGATTAAATGATGGACAGCGTTTTCTTTCAGACTAAACTTCTTTATTCAGCCGAGCTTCACAGTATGACGGTTGGCTAGCAACTGTACCGGATGCACTACTCCCACTGCATTTTATAGGTGGTGCATCCGTTGCACATGTGAGTTGCATACATTTTAATTGGGAAGGCGTAGCCATGCACTTCATTATGCATATGCATTGGCGCCACTAGCGTCCGTGACACCGATTAGCGGCCGTACCGTAATGACGGCCGCTTTCAAGGCCTACCATTGGTCCTCCCCACCAAAGCACAATTTCGTATGCAACTCACACGCACATTACATGTCAAATCGTTATGTTTAATTCTATTAAACACAAATATAAAAACAAACAAATATTCCTTCTTAAAACTAGTCCCTACCCGGGTAATAAAAAACTATACAAAAAACTCTTTAATAAAATACATCAATAATAAAACACACAAATACAAAATACTTATTACAAAAAAGACAAAATACAATATTCAAATTAAAATTAGGTGCGCGGCTGTCCGTAACAAATGACATTATAAAAGTACATGCGTAGTAGCGATTTGAAGCAAAGTGACTTCCGCGCTATCGCGTTTTCAAAACCAAACGATTATTGCTTTATTTTAGCCGTAGTAGACTAGCAGGTTGAAACCAAAGATGGGACCGGGATTAGAATCAAAAGTGTTGGCAGATTCCAAATCGAGACCAGTATCGGGACCAGAGTTGGAACAAAATCTGCATCCACACGGCTGAAGCCACGCACGGAAACTTGTAAAATAGGAACTTACAATAAAGGACGTTAATATTTACTGATTCTGATGCGGATGCTGAACAAATCGCTGCATATATTATTACAACATCAAGCTGATGTGACTAAACGATTGATAAAGCGATTATGATTATAAAATAATTTAATAGCATTTTATCATTAAGTTATGCGTCATGTTACCACAAAGTATTAATTATAAATGGTGCGAATCATATGATAAAATGCTATCAAAACATTAATATAAAACAGGAACAATACAAAGAAACCTGATAGAAGAATCTGTATAAAGTTACCGATAGCATCTGCGGAGGTTACACGCTTTATTATTGGTTTAAAAAAATGTGCAAAATAGCGTTACAAAAATTTTAAAGTGATATAAGGTCCCTATTGGACAGTAACACCACTGAGTATTATAATATAATAGAAAACTATTAAAATGGAGACCGAATACAAAGAATCACCCTATCAAAAATTAAGGCGTTCCTACAGACTTACTATGGAAGTTCCACTCCTCTTGGTAATGTTTGGACACAATCTATCAGGTAATTTCTTTATTATTTTCTGTCCTTTACGTTTCCTTGGTGAAAATAACTAAACTTATATAAAATCATTTAAAGAATTACTTGACTATCAGTCAATCCTTCATATACGTCTATCATCATTTGTGATTTAAAAAGCTACATCATGGTCGTCCATCTCAGCTTCATTGGGTAGTTTCAAAATAAAAATAGCCAATTTTATAAAGAAGATTATACAAGTGTGATGTCCAAGTAATATGTTATAGAAATTGTAATATGGAATCGAAATTGTCAAAGGAATTAAAAAAAAATACTTTTTCTTAGTCGTTCAAGATAAGATATTAATGTATTTTTATGAATATACAAATAAAAAAGTAACTTTTCATTTCATATTCATTTAACAGGTTCTATAGGAATAAAAGTTTTATTCCAAAGATCATAAGCAGGTGCATCCTTAAAAAATGTATATGTTTAATTTACTAATTAATCGCAGCAATCAATAAACCAAATCTGTTAAACGAACTAATGAAGTTACTTTCTCCTTGATATTTAAGCAATTGAAAATCGAGACCAATATTTTAATTGTTTATTAATATTACGACCATAATAGTAATTTAAAGAATGTTATAATAATTTCATAAAATCAATTCATTCTTATTGAAATTGACAGTAGAAATTTAATTATTTGAACGCCATCGATTTTTATATTTTAGACGAGACTTATGTGTAGTCGTTTCTAATTTTTAATTTGTGGTTTTTCAGGGGGGCATTACTACAAACATTTTGTTGTACACGGCGTGCATTAATACCTTAAACTACACAGAGCACGAATGTGAACTGCTCTTAGCTTCAGGGCCCAAATCAAATGAGACGATGGTGATAGAGAACGAGGCGCAGCAGCAGGTCTCCATCATCACGATGATACACTCGCTATCCGGGGCTATAGTTCCGGCCGTATTGTCGCTATTCTTGGGCGCGTGGTCCGACAAGTACGGCAGGAAGCCTTTGGTGGCGTGGCCTTTGTTAGGTAATGCACGTCGGCTCATTTATATTCTTTATATTCAATGCTATCTTGGTTATAACCTAGTAATTTAAAAAATTTTGATTTATGTTCTGACAGTATAGAACAATATCATATTTTAGTTTACATTTTCTGAGTACAACTTACGAAATAATAGAAAAAGAATTATTTATGCAGACAGGTTTAAAAAAGTTCATTAACAACCACATTATCTTTATACATTGCGGAGTACCCTCCACTAAACTAAAAACTTCGAGTTCGAAATATAAAAACTAAATCAGAACAATACCAAAATTAATTGCATTTTTTGGAGTAATACTTTTATGAACTATTTTTTTTACATCAATTCAAGCTACGTACTATTTTTATACAATAGTCAACTCACCTTGGTCCTCAAAATAAATGTGGTAACCTCGATCTCTTAGCTTGATAACAATTTCTCTCCTCATACATCTTTCTGAGATTACAAAAAAAAAAGATCCTTTTGATTTGGTCGTTTTCAAATCACCAAATCAAAAGGAAAGATAAAAGTAATTAGAACTCATAAAAATTTCAATCATTATTTCGTTCAACATTTTAGTAAGCATTTCATTGCAATTTTTCTTATTTTTTTTTTGCAAAATCAACATAAAAGTATAACAAGTTATGGTGTTTGGCTTGTGTTGAGAGGCATGCTATGGTAAAGTTGCTGCAGCAAGAAAATGAGCCGGTTCGATTGATGAGATACCACGCTCCCACAGACTATACACGTGAAATAACAGTTTCCGTTGAAGAATTTTGTCCAGTGAATGACAGTTCTGGTGGCCTACTCCCGCCTCCACTTTCTCCTTCATCAGATACTCTATTCCTACCCAAAAGGCCGGTAACGCACTGGTGACTTTTCTGGGGTGGCGAATTTCCATGGATGATGATATCCACCTACTCTCTGGTAGCTCGCAAGCTTGTCTATATCTCAAAAATGCTGAAAAGAAATAATGATTTCCTTTAAATTCTTAGTCAGAAGTAACACCGAAATGAATTTAAGTGTAGTGGATTACGAACACATTGTCATGAAAATTTATAGGTATTTATAGAAATGTATTATATTTTCAGGCATATCTGTATCGTCTTATTTGATGATTGTGTTCGCTGCCATTAAAAGTATCAATCCGTGGTGGTATTTGATCACCGCAATACCTTTTTCTCTTACCGGAGGCTTCTGTGCTTTGATCACCGGCGCCCTTTCTTACATGGCCGACATAACCACGGAAAAGGAAAGAACATTCCGGTGAGTATCTTTAATATTTCCCATTGATGTTAGTACGTTTTGATAGACCACAAATTTTATGACCTTATGAATGTGTTTTAAGTACAAATTAAGCCAATTATTAGACGTAAGGCAGCCGATAAAAGGACGACACGGCTTCGCTCTTTATTTAATGAAGTAACCATAAAAACTTTGCTTAAATTCCAGCCATGTATTATGATAGATAACTAAATTATCTTAATTCAGTCATTCAAATAAAATGTTTCTACGTTTACTGTTAAATGTAAACTCATTTTAAAAAAAACACAATAATAAAAATTGGTTATTTAAAACTGGTTATTTAAAACTCGATTCGTTCTACAACAACGTATGCCAACTTTATGAGCTTCATATCTTCGATTTTAAAATAATTTTGTGTATGCATTGGGTACACAATGACTTCAGGCTTTTGTAGAATTGTTCGTATTAAGAGTCTTTTGCACTATTTCCTTTTAAACTGTAAAAATTTGCGTTTCACGGCTTCTTTTTAAAGGCTGTTGCAACTAAAACCCGTTAAATAAAATTCATGGCACGCAAATTTTATTTTAAAAATGTTTTTTTGTTAAATGCCAGTTTAAAATGACATAGTGGAAGAGGTTCTAAATAACTTGAATGTAATATTAAGTGTCGATAACCAACCACTATTCCATTAGCTAAATCATATAAACTGATCGTAATGGCATGGACGGAACATCCCTAATGCGGTGCTAAATTATTGTCTATGCCTTCTATTTACTTGTAATCTATTTGTTGTGAAAATACGGAAATACCCGAACTACTAGTGATATTGTTACTCAATAGTCTTGCACTGTTTATATGAGATTGGCGTAATACCATAGCTAAATTAGTAAAAGTCAAAAGCCAAGTGTGAAGAGAATTTTAATATTTTTAAAAGGTTTATTGTAATTACCCAAAAAGCAAATGTAAAAATTTTTTACACGAAAATCAAATTTGATAAGACATATGGGCAGTTCCTTAAGTATTTCTATTTGTTGTATTATTAGAAAGTATTTCCTAAGTAGTTCTTTTTTCAAAATTTAAAAATAAATCATAATAGTAATTTGTAAGCTAATAACAAATAAATGTTATAGATGAATATCCATGTTGAACAAATAACTTTCCATTTAATATTTCTATACGATTACGACTTAGGGTTGCCAGATTTTTTTTAAAACTACTCGAATAAGGTGACAAGTTTAAAATAATGCGTTTTTGTGTTTCAGTATATCATTATTAGAAGCAGGATTACTTACTGGCACCATATTCGGTACCCTCGGTAGTCCTTACCTCCTCGATCTCATAGGCGGCGTGCCTTCGCTCGTGATCGTCGCAGTGGGATACACCTTCGGATATGTATTTACCGTTCTATGGATACCCGAATCGATACAAGTAACTGAAAAGGTATGCATCCTCTATAATTTGAAAGTAACTAAAAATATAGAAATGAACACTAACTGAATAGAAGTAAAAATGATTGATAATGTAAGAGATAAAATACAGGAGTTACTCTAGACTCGTATTTTAACAATATTAATTTACGTATTTGTTAAATTTGGACATAATAAATATACATGTTTTTACATTTAGAAACCAAATAATTTTAATCTACATCACGAACTAATTTCTGTCTTCGACTCTGATGACGTGGATACGTAACATATTCCTATTCTTTCTTTTTTCTTTCTCTAGAATAAATAACAATTTGGAAAAATGTAATTCACTTTTCACGACTATATACAAATAAAGAATTAAGAAAAAACTGTAATAATATGTCATTGTGCTTGTCGGCCAACACCATCACATAACAAATATCGGCTGCATTATCAAATCAGCGTACTAGCACGGATAGTCAAAAAGAGACATCAATGAGAAATTTCCTTTCGTAAATTTAGAAATGTTGTCTAGAAATCTTGAGTTATAAACTAAATAATAAAAAAACATAAATCAATAGCTTTCCCCAAAACTATTTAAGTTAACAAGTAGAATAACTATACCGGTTTATATTATATATTTATATAGAGTTATCGATCTTTTAGTACTCAATTCCAATTTCTAGAGGATTTTTTGTTATGACTAATAGCTATTTCTAGTGCTACTATAGGTACTTGTATATTACAAACAGTTAGTAGTTTTTTCAAAAGCGTGTTAAATTTTGCAGGGCAGTCTATCATCATTGTTCGATGTGTCGTTGGTTAAAGATATGGTAAAATCTTGCATCAAAAAGAGGCCAAACAAGGGAAGAAGAATTTTTATTCTGCTCACTGTATGCTGTACCTTTTCTGTGCCTTACACCAGCGGCCTCGACTATCTATACACAAGGAACAAGTTACAGTGGTCCTTGGAGACGTTCAGTATTTTTATGGTGGTGACCACCTTGTTGTCAGTCGTCGGACTGATCGTCGGTGTCGGCGTATTACAAAAGAAGCTGAAGATAAACGATCTGTGGCTAACTATGCTGTCGCATGCATCGTCCATAGTCGACTTCATAATTAAAGCGTTCGCGACTGTGACATGGCATATGTACTTTGGTAAGTGTTTTAGTTTTCTTAAAGCATTAACTTTTAGAATCAACAAAAGACAAAAGGAGTAATTTCTCCAAATATAGTAACTACTACATTTGGTTATAACTGCTATAGATTTTACATGCTATGATTTTGCATCTCTTTTTTCGTATTACATTTTTTGCTCTTGTTTCACTGACATCTATCAATCTTTTCATGCAAACTCGTTGGTTATGGGTACTTAAAATTTAATCGTTTTTTAATATGCCATCAATATGGTCTACAAAGTAATTTCTAGGACGACCCTTGCCGACCTTTCTATCACACACATTTGCTCTATAGATTTGTTTTGTCAGTCTACTTCCATTCATCTTTCCAGATGGCCAAACCACTGCAACATACCTCTTCTACTCTAGTCACTAACGTCTTCCTTTATACCACACCGCTCTCCGACATCACTGTTTCTATATCTATATTTCCGAGACACTCCACACAAATTACGCAGAGATCGTATCTCCATGGCGTTGATCTTACTTTCATTTTTTTTCTGCCATACCCAGTTTTTACAATTATGCATAAGCATAGGAATCAGGACCTCATTATGGATAGCCAATTGCTCTTGTCATGAGACGCTTTTACTACTCATAATAGCATAATATCATGTTTACCATCATTTGTAAATAGACTACTTAAGTTTATAAAGTCTTTCACATGTTCTTTCTTAACAAAATCATTTATTTTAGTTACCACCGCCTAAATTACTTGGTCGTCAGCATATAGGAGGCTTTAGATAGACAGCTCATTCATTCTTAGTTTGCACTCATACTTTTTTTTAATTATATAGACAACTATACATCAAAAGATTGAATACCCACTGTGAAGCTCCACGTACCCGTCTGACACCTCTATGGTTGTCAAACAAATTAATGTACGCCCCATTTATATTGATGCACCGCCACAAGCAATGGATCCTCTGTATAGAGATTGCAGTGCCCGTATCAATCCGCTACTTATAACATGCATGGATAGGTTTTCCATAGATCATTCTAGATTTAAGAAAGTACAGAAGACGTTCTAACTCCTGTCCAAAAAATATCGGTAATGTTTTATACAAAAAAAAATGGTCCGTATATTCCATCCCTTTCCAAATTTCACTTGTAAATCCCAAATATTGCTTTCAGTCTCATTCATAACTCCTTCGATAATGATTTTCCCATACAGTTTGTCAACGCCGCTGAGGAGGCTTATAGGGCAATAATTTGTGCAAATCTGCCATGAGCCTTTCTCTTTATAGAGGGGTACAATGACTGCTTAACACCAGTCATTAGATAGTCTATGGCTTTTCCAGAAATTATTAAAACACTGGTACAGCAGGCTTATCACTACACTCCCACCGCCCCTGAGCATCTCTTACGAAACCCTATCATATCGGGTAGCTTTTGCAACTTTCATACGTTTTAGGGCATCCATAATTTCATCCATTACAATTCTATTTTAATTTCCATCATCAATCATATATTCAGTTGCAGTAACATTGTCATGTACAACTGTATCCTCACATGTTAAAACGCCTTCGAAATAGTTATTACATGCTCTTGTACGTGATTTTTCTTATTCAATAAATATCTATCATTGTTTTTTAATCACATTTAGACACAATGTCTCGGAATCGATCTGGGCCTTTTTCACCACATTCCAAATAGTTTTTGGTTTGTTCGGATTTATCCAAGAATGTCCGTCCTATCGTAGCGTTATTTAATTTCATCATTTATTATTTTTCACACACTCTTTAGCTCTCATTTTTTGCATCTTTATACATACTTTCAGCAACTTTTTGCTTATCTTTCAAGATGTCCTTTCTTTGCATTCTGCGGTTGGCCTTTTCAGACAGTAAATTCAGCCATGCTTTCTTCTTTTCACTGACTTCTGTCTTTACTTCGAAATTTCACTATTCCTTATTATCTTACTAACATTTGTTCTCTTATTCACTCCACATACCTTTTCTACTTCGTCTGCTAATGCAGATTTTATCACCTTCCGTAGTTCGTAATGTTATAAATATTCATACTATTTGATTCAAAACTACCTTTCAATCGCTTTACATACTCGTCTTTTACGTTGTGAACTTGAAGTTTACCAAATTTTATTCGCTCCAGCTCCGTAATAACTCTCTACGCACGGTGTATCCAACGCTAACATAAGGCCTTAATTCAACAGACCACTAAGAAGTGATCTAAAACAATGTTAACGCCACGATACACTCTCGTAGCCACAACTTTTCTTCTCAACCGATCATCCACAATTATAAAGTCTATCATGTTTTGTCTTCTCCTCTCCACCAAGTTTATAAGTGTATCCGTTTGTGGTCAAACGTAGAGTTTGTGACACACAAGTTAAATCCATCTCAGTAGAAAAAAGCAATCACCATTCTCATTCACTTTTATATATCTAAATTGATCTAAGACTTTCTTATATCCATCCCGCTGTACACTCATTCAACCATTAAAACTACCTAGTATTACTATCAGTTTGTTTCTGTCACATTTCACTAATGTGATCCTCACATGAACCTATTGGACATATCTGGAGCGTATACGCTAAAAATAAAAACCCGTGTCAGTCTAATTTTTAACTCAGAGTCAGAGGAGCCTTGGATTTACACATTCATATAATTTTTCTGATAAGATGAAGCCAACACTAAGCATTCTTTTTGGCTTCGGTTAGCGCCAGATTAATTAGCCTCGAAAAATCCCTGTCTGATGGCCCCACCACTATCTTTCCTTTTAGTTTTATTCACACATTCACGCATAGAATATCTTGTCGCCGGGCTTTCATCAGTTCGCAGACATCTTCAATTTTATTATCCATACTGGAGGTACATTCGGAGTACCGAAGCGGACTTCTCTAGTCCACGTTTCATACTCCCGGGCAACTAAGTGTGACGGGAGGCGAACCTCGTCGCTGCAATCGAGCCTAGAGTTCTCGATTCCACGGTACGGAAATCCTCCCCTCCCCTCGACTCGGGGCGATTGGACCGGTGGGATGCCAATACCTTCCTAGGGTACTGGAATCCCACCGGTATCCCACCTTTTTTAATTTCCGGAAATATTAAATTTTGTGAGTTTTGGAGAGAGTTGAAGGGAAGGGATAGATGATCACAGGAAATTTGAGGTTTTGGGATGGGAAGGATAGAGTAGTAGGATACTGCCATCTACGGAATTAATAGTGATTGGGATACACACCAGCTCGAGGACTTCAGGTTCACATGCCCGTATGCCCCTGCACAAAGCTGGACAGGTTTTGCTCATAGACACAATCTGGAGTGTGTTATTTACATTATATTTCACCTAAATTAAAAACAATATTAAATGGACGGTCAGAGAGCGAAATGACATACAAAAATAACGAAAACGAAATACAAAAATTATATCACTGGATGAAATGTCTTAAAAACCGCTTTTATAATGTTTTTGATCAATGAGTTTCGAAATAGACACTGTAAAAAATGAGTGTGCATGTGCCCCATAGAAAATTACGTATTCTGCTTCAGCTAATTCTATATACACAGGACAAGAAAAATATTTTTCCAAAATGATTACAATGTTGTAATTCAAACGGGATCATTGCAGGTACGTCGATATCCCTGTTCAGGGCCCTATCGCAGCCCATACTCAGGTCGATGCTGTCCAAGCTAATGCCGATCGAGGACATGGCCAAGATATTTTCTCTGCTGAGCATATCCAACGTCGCCGTGCCGATGGTCGCGGCGGTGATCTTCAACCCGTTGTATTACGCGACTCTGAATGACTTTCCCGGCGCCATTTACATGGTCTGCGCCGGCATGTACGTCTTCATGATTGTCCTTCTGTGGTGAGTTTTTGTCTTATTTAGTTCCTATTTCGCTATTAGAACAATATATGTACTTATATGATTGACATCGCATGTAAAAGATTTGAAGTAATTACAATGCTTCTACATGTATATCAATACAGTAATAATAAAACCGATTTTAGAATCACTATAAGGGTGCATATGATTACGATAAAGGTTAAGATCTCATTGGATGCACTATTTAAAATCATTGTAGGTTCATTTTTTAAATTTATTTTTTAATATATATTTTTTAATTTATTATATATAATTATTCTTTAATTTAATTAAAAAATAAATCGAATTAATATATGGACGTTCACTACTTCTTAAATATTTTTTTAGTGCTAATATAGAAATTTTATCTAATATATAATTTTACTAGTCCATTTTATCTCGTCTATAATATTTCCTTGTTTCTGAATTAAATCATTTATTATGTTAAAAATTTGTTACTCAAATCCATTTTGTATAAAAACCTTTTATTATTAGTTATGAGTGGTGGACCTCCTTCTTCGTATTATGCTTACAACAAATACTTAAAATAACAAACTCACAATATTGAGATACTCTAAAATTTTCTTCACCAACGTTCTACTTATTTTTTACAGTTTTGCAAGACACTACATGCAGAAGTACCCTTACGAACCTGAAAAGGTAGCCAAGTACGGGACGAACTCGTGCTAAGAATACCTGTCGCGGCCGTAAACAAAATGTAATGCGTTATATGCAGTGAATCCCATGATATGGATACAGTTTCATTGCATCAATGTGATTCATCGAAGCCTTCCATCCGTTTTCACGTATTTATTGACCTTTGGTACCTTAGAAGCTGACGGAAATACAAAACATTTGATGTCTTTGAAATGTCTACGTAGTTGGCAGGATAATATAGGAATTGAAATAAATATGACTATTTTACTAAAATAATTTCACTCCACCTGTTTGTAAGTTATAAATGAAAAAAAAAATTAATCATTTTCTGCACTCATTTCCTGAAATTTTATTCTATTTCGTTTTATTTCACACGTCATCTTCGTTTGTAGGTCATGTCTGAGGTGTTACGGCCGTAGGTTTATTTTTAAATAAATTATAGGTAATAAATGTTCTTTGGTGATGGGCGGTTTTGGGTAAATAAGTAATTAAAATGGATTGATGGCGAAGCAAGCTCTAGAGAACGAATAATTCCATCAAATGTATGGGTGGATGAATTCTTATAAATATTAATATATGAATATGAAAAAATACAAATTTTTATTTTATTGCATGGAAACTGTAGAAGCTGGGGAAAAAATCCATGAATTTATACTATATTGTGCGTATTCGCATTCTATATGTGTAAATCCTAACACATGTCTATAAATGCGTGTATGATGAAGTGTGTACGTGCGTGTATGAAGTAGATG
Source organism: Eumeta japonica (assembly GCA_005406025.1). NCBI lineage: Eukaryota > Metazoa > Arthropoda > Insecta > Lepidoptera > Psychidae > Eumeta > Eumeta japonica. The sequence goes on from BGZK01000028.1 coordinate 788,903, forward strand.
TATGCGTATATGATAAAACAAAAAATAAGTATCTTAATGTGGTAGAGCCATGCTGTAGGACTTGGCTGTAGCTCGAAGATGGGCCGGTTCGACCGGTGAGATATCACGCTCTCACTGACGTAGCTGCTTTTGCTCTTGCGTTTCGTCTAGTGAGTGAAAGTTTCAGCGGCCTACTCTTTTCTTTCCTCCCTCCATGAGGCCGATACCCGTCTGTTAAATATCTTATTCCCTATGGCAGGCAATAATTTGGGCAACACTCAAAGTATTGCTCCCCATAACGTATAACGTTTATACCGGTGAATTTTGATATTACACTTTTTCTGAGGATCACAAGGTTTTTTATTGTTACAATTTAAGAGAGTAATAATAAAACGTGAAATTCTCTTTTTAATTTTTAGCCTGAGAAGTAAATTTTCGTGTTTTCACTCCAAAAACGACAACATTAAACGCAATACAGAATTTCGTCCTCTATTTTATGTTTCTAAGAAATTAATTCTTAAAATTCCAATGTTAATAAAAAGCGCTCTATAAACATATAACTAGTTTCAATAGTTTTCAAACGACGATGATGAATCAATCAGGGGTATCGCCGGTCAGTAATGTAGGACGCGCATAGACAACTAAAATAAATCAAGAATTATTTTTTATTCGAATTATATGCACTGTAAAACTACAAACATGAAACACTCATTATTGTTATAAGCAGGCTTACTAAGCTCACATGAATCATTTTATATGTTGAGCCGTTTATTGTAAAGCATTTATTATGCAAGCAATGCGGTGAGTTACTTGTTTAATATTCGAGTGCGGGCAACAATTTGATTAAGATGTCACATTGTCGAAATTTGCGATAAGCCAGGTGTGAGCTAATCGCTATTGTTTCTGTTGTGTTTGTACTTTTAACTAAAAATTTGACTCGAAATCGGTTTTTAGAACCAAGTATGTGCTCATGCTGAGTATTCTGATTCCTTTTGAATGTACGATGAGCGTTAGTTTGTATTTGATGGTATGAACGTCATTTGGGATATTACAAAATAAATGTGAATAAAAAATAAACTAGCGAAAAAAAAAAAGGGAAATTTTAACAAAGTTTTCTATTCTTTGATAAGTAATCAGTAAAATATTGTGTAAGTTGTCCTATTTTGTTTCGTAATCCTTCTAGAAGTATTTTCTTATTTTTTATGTGCTTATGTCTATTTCTCCGAAAGATAAGTAGAGGCCCCAGATTTTCACATGGTACAAATACGTGCATATATCTTTTGCTTCACTGGTATCCATCAAACTTTTCATGCAGGTTCGTCGGTTTTGGCGTGCTTAAAACAGAGCCCTTTTTAAGTACTACCAATTTGATCTGTATAAGATATTTTACGGCAACCCTTGCCGACCCTTCCATAACACGCAGTCAAAAACAAAACAATTCATTTATTTTGCCAGTTTACTTTCATTTGTCTATTCAGTGGAGCAAACCACCGCAAAATTGCTTTATCTACGTTGGTCGCTACCTCTTTATTTAAACCACATTGTGTTCTAACATCACTAGGTCCACTATCTATCTTTCAAAGGTACTTCACAGATTCTACGTAGCGTTCACATTTCTCCTGTGTTTGGTTCTACTTTCATTTAGTTTTTGCCTTACCCAGTTTATACTAATGTACATATGGGTAGGAGCCACGATTTCATTGTGTATAGTCAAACCTTTATGCCATGTAGTGCTATTTATTGTTGAGAACCAATAACATAGCAACAATATAATTACTTTGTTGCAAATGCAATGCAAAATGTAGACTTTGCTTTGTAGCGCCATTTTACCATTTCGAAGACACTAAGTACTTTAATGCACCTAAGTATGTGGATGGACTCGCCGTTCACTATGCGCTGTTAGAAAATTGAAAATCGTAATACCTACTTTTCGAATTCAAAAACTATTTCCTATCTTCAGTTCAGAATTCATTATCAAACCAGAAAGTAAGCAACTAACGCTTACAACCAATAAGTAGATATGCCAGTTAGTTATTTTTTGTTAAGTGAATGTATTTTCACACTTTTCCTTTTAGCAAATAAATCTTTACATTACATATTATTAATGTGAAATTAATTCCACAGTATTGTGCTGCTTTTCTTACACTCTTTTCATAAAAAAATTCTGATTTCCACAAAAAAATACTTCGGATTTATGAATAAGATGTGATAATAAACTATTAAGCTATTGCATAGCTTTTATTACGGGCTTTGAGCGCGGCGATCGAATCAAGAAACTCCGTAACGAAAATAAAACCTAACACCCCCACTCCGCCTACCATGTAGCTCGGCCGAGCGTTCGCTTAACGTGTATTTTTTTTTTGTAATAATATATAATAAGGGGTTAAGGAAATGTGAAACATAAGATATCCTATTATATTTTAACGGCAAAAATGACGCTAATGTATAATGACTGTTCTGACGACGGATCGCGTCCTCGTAGACAGTAAAACATTGCTGCAGTGCTGGTTTCCGCGCACGGTGGAACTCTTCGACGAAGAACAGCACAGACATGAGACTTGGCGTACGGGCGCTGCTCATCATCGCTCGACTGACCGTGGACGAGAAAACGGTGCACCGGCGCTGGTTTCCGCACACGGTAGAACTCTTCGACGAAGAACGGCACAGACATGAGACTTGGCGTACGGGCGCTGCTCATCATCGCTCGACTGACCGTGGGCGAGAAAACGGTGCACCGGCGCTGGTTTCCGCGCACGGTAGAACTCTTCGACGAAGAACGGCACAGACATGAGACTTGGCGTACGGGCGCTGCTTATCATCGCTCAACTGACCGTGGACGAGAAAACGGTGCAGCGGCGCTGGTTTCCGCACACGGTGGAACTCTTCGACGAAGAACGGCACAAACTTGAGACTTGGCGTACGGACGCTACTGATGACTGGTCGACTGACCGTAGACCAAAACACGATGTTGCCGTGAAAGTTTTTAAACTATTGCATAGATTTTATCGCGGGCTTTGAGCGCGGTGACTGAATCAAGAAATTCCGTAACGAAAATAAAAGCTAACACCCTTCACTCCGCCTACCATGTAGCTCGGGCGAGCGTTCGCTTAACGTGTATGTATATGGTACGACTGTACGAAACTCGCATGGATCGAGACGAGCTGCTCCGAAATCGGACGAATACGTAAGCAGCTGTTTGTAAGAAAGTATATAGGTGTATAGGTATCTATCATATCTTTATAATGCCACACTCAACGCATGTGCCCCGTAAGTATACATGTAGGTATATATGTACATATAGGTGTACCTATGTACAACAGTAAGTAGCAGTTGCTGGTGAATAGCTATACGCGTAAAATTCGTGTATAAGGTGTTTTAAATATGAATAAATAATTTGCATTTTTAATTAAGAAAATGATAAAAAACTTGAATTAATGTCAAAAAAATACTGCATAAATAAATAAATAATTATAATTTGCATAAGTTGATAAAAAATGCTATACAGTAGCTTTACTGCGGCAGTCCCCGAGTGCCACACATTTTGTTTTTTTTTCGTTGCATATTAAATACTCATAAAAACAATGTAATTGGATATGTATGAACTAAGATTATACTAAAAAATCCACGTTAATTTGTAAATATAAACATTTGAAATTATATGTAATGTGTGTATGTATGGAGACATTGAGCCTGCATGAGTGTTTCATCAAAATATTTTTAGCAGTTAATGTAAAAGAGGAAACAAAAATTTTTGTGAATAGAGCTTTATGTGCGGTTAATGGAATAAAGGCTCCCACAGAAAGTATTTTAAAATTCCAAAAATTGTCTCCAGGTATAACGTAATTTAAAACACATAGACGTTCTTACTTGATACGTGCAATAGTAATTTTACTATAGGCAATCACTCTAAGTCGTGCTATAGTAATTTTAACACTGTAAATGCAAAATAAAAGGTAACAATTATTGTTACTACGTAAGATCGTTTCTAATTGAACCGTCGACGGTGAACGATTATCAACGGTCTTTTCGTCATCACTGTCGCTTGAAAAATATGATAAAAAAAAATTAGGTAAAACAATATTTTATTTATATTTTCTTGTAGTTATTTACATATTGAAATTGAATGCCTCGATGCATGCCTGTTTTTGCTGCTTTCGGGTAGCCATTTGTCAAAAGCTGATCTACGTGGAAAAAACTTATAGCCATTAGTTTAGTTGCATTGTTTTATCTAAACTATTATCAATGACTATTGGCAGGCATTTGACAATAATCGAAAGACATCGTTTTTTATGCAAATGGAAAATTTCACTCTCGCTCCGGTGCATTAGTCGCGTCATCTCCTATATTTTTTTAGGTATAATTTATTAGTCACTGTTTATAAATTTAGCATACATTTTACTATCATTACCTTCTTTCAAGTTATTGGCCGCAATTTTATATTCTGCGACGAATTTCGCTTAATACTAATAAAAACTGAAAATTTCAGAAAAATTGGTCCGATGATATCACATTTCCCTGAATAATTTTCCCTGAAGCTTAACTATAAAACATTCAAAGTAAAATAGTTCTTTTGCTTGCTTTAAGCTGCCTCCATAGCAATTTCAATGAAATCAATCAAATGTTATTATAAAAGTGCTTATCAATTTCACAAACTATAAACACTGTACCATAAACCACTCTAACCATTAACTCTTTGTCCTAACTAAAATAATTTGAGTAAATTTCAGTGAAATAGTTCTACTATATGGATTCTTAGTAATAAGCACTAAATTCTAAAAATGTACTTAATATCCTTTTATTGACTTTTAGTTATCTCCATCCTAATTTTTTTTCAATCAATTGAACATTAAGAATTCTTTTTATTTCTCACAGAACCCTAAAAATGTATCGAATATCCTATTATCACATTTTAGTTGTCCCAATTCAAAATTTTATTAAAATCAGTTAAATCATAAGAGTTGTCAGTAATTTTCACGGAACCCTAAAAATATATTGAATATCGAAGTACTACTTTTCAGTTGTCTCTATTCCATTTTTTAATGGGTCAATTAATATGAGTTGTCAGTGATTCCCACGGAACTCTAAAAATATATTGATTGTCCTTTAGTAGTTTTCAGTTGTTGACGTTCTAAATTTTATTAAAATCGGTTAAATTATAAGGGTTGCCGGTAATTCGCACGGAACCCTAAAATTGTGTTAAATATCCTCTTATTGACTTTCATTTATCCCCAAACAAAATTTTATTGAAATCATGTCAACTAAAAGAGTTCTTAGAAATTCTCGCGGAACTCAAAAAAAATGTATAGAGCATTACCTTTTTTAGCTTGCAAATATCCACATATTATATCCTTTTTAAATTGTTCAAACTACAAGGGTTTTAGTGATTTTCAGGGAACCCTAAAGAGAATCATAAAAGCCTTGGTATTTTTATTGTACATAATTTTCTTCCATGAATTCACCGAAATCAAACCTTTGATTTAATCGCAATAAAGTTATCCCAATTTTTAGTTTTCTTTGGTTATGACTAAAGGTTGCAAACTACTCTCCTTCGGTACACTGGGACTTGTCCCTTTCAGTCATTGCAACCAGTTGAAAGTTGAGCGATGATGAAAGTCACCAAAATATTATTTGGTGTTTGATGTTTGTGAAAAAAAAATTCTTACATATTATTTGACCATATTGATAAACAACCATAAAATTGTTGAGCAACTGGCTAATTAGTACTTTTGTGAATTAATTTTTTTTAACGAATTTGTCGCAACCTCTGTCTAAAAGGCCACGTAACCCATTCAGGTTACGATAAATTCTTGAAGCTAATCCTTTCTGAAAAATTAGGCAGTTGTAGTAATCATGGACAAATGTGTATCTGTGTTTAATAGCACAAAGCCAAAAGGTCTGAAAGGCAATAATGTTACCGTATTACTGTAACTATACCATAGTTTTAGAATAAATTGGGATGTTATGTGTAAAACTAAGAAACAGGCTTTAGCAAACAGCGCCGTGTTAGCTTTTTGTAATCGATAAGAATAATCTTAACTCCAAATGCTATGAATCATATGATAAAATGCTATCAAAATACTAATATAAAAGAAGAACAATCCAAATAGATACCTGATAAAAAAAATCTGCATTAACTGACAGATAGCATCTGCGAGAAGTTGCGTTATACACGCAAATATTTTTTGTCTTACAAAATATATAAGTCGTGTTATTAAAATTTGAACGTGATTTATGACCACAATTGGTCAGTAACGCCAGTGTATGAAAATATAATCAATCACAGAAAATTAATAAAATGGAGACCGAATATGAAGAAACATCAATTCAAAAATTAAAGCGTTCCTACAGGCTCACTATGGAAGTTCCACTCCTTTTGGTAATGTTTGGACACAATCTTTCAGGTAAGTTCTTTATTATTTCTTGTCCTTCATATTCCTTGGTGGAAATAACTCAACTTATAAAAATCAATTGAAGAATTACTTGACTATCAATCAATCCCTTAACTATGTCTATCATCATTTGTTATTTAAAAAGCAACATCATGGTCGTCTATGTCAGCTTCATTGGGTAGTTTCAAAATAAAATTAACCAATTTTATTTAAAAAATAAATAAACATCATATTCAAGTGAAATATTACATAGAATCGAATTTGTTAAAGGAACTCAAAAATACATTTTTTTTTGTTCTTCAAGTTAATATTTTATTTCTATAAATAATCTTATTTTAACTTTTAATTTCATATTCATCTTCATAGGTTCCATAAGAGTAAAAGTTTTATTCCAAAGATAGTACGGAGTTTTCTCATTAATAATAATATTATCATTTAATTTCCTAAATGGCGATGCACTCAAAAAAACTAAATCTTTTAAACTAATTGATGTAGTCACTATTTATTTTTCTTACGTCTTGAGACAAATATTTTAATTATATATTAATATTAACCAGCGCTTTTAGCGGTTTAAAGAATGTTATAATAATGTCCAAAAATTATGTCATTCTTAATGATATTAACAGTACAAATTTATTTTTTTGAACACGATCTTTTAAGGTTTTTTCAAATTGATTCTTCATGGTTTTAACTAAACGGCTCATTCTAATCATTCAACGGAAAAAGAAATTGTGAAACTGATTTTTACATTTTAGTTGTGACTTATAAGTAGTCGTTTGTAATTTTTTGTCTTTTTTCAGGAGGCATTACTACAAACATTTTGTTGTACACGGCGTGCATTAATACCTTAAACTACACAGAGCACGAATGTGAACTGCTCTTAGCTTCAGGGCCCAAATCAAATGAGACGATGGTGATAGAGAACGAGGCGCAGCAACACATCTCCATCATCATGATGATACACTCGCTATCCGTGGCTCTAGTTCCCGCCGTATTGTCGCTATTCTTGGGCGCGTGGTCCGACAAGTACGGCAGGAAGCCTCTGGTGGCGTGGCCTTTGTTAGGTAATACACACATCACCTCATTTGCATTCAATGCTTTCCTGGTAATTAACCTGGTAGTTTAAAAATTGAAAATTTTTGACTTATTTTCTGGCTCAATATATCACTATTTAGTATTTTAATTTTTATTTACTGCGAATAACTTACTAAACATCAACAGAATAAGGATTACTTATGCGGACATATTTTAAAAAGTTCTTGACTAATTGCATTTTTTTCATGTATTGTTGAGGTTTGACTGAAAACTTCGCGTCTGAATCATAAAAAATATATTAAAACTATTTCAAATTATTTCCATTTATCGAAGTAATCAATATTTTTCCCAAGTACCGTTGGTGAGCTCGATCTCTTCGTTTCATGAGCATTTCATAAATCTTTTCGCAGATTAGAGACGATTGCCGAATGAGGTGATTATAGGGAAATGTGGAAGTAATTCTAAATCACATTTATGCGCTTTAGTCATTATTTCCTTTAATATTTTCTCTTAATTTTTACTGAAAAATCGATATAAATATATCTGAAAATCAATGAGGCTTATAGTGCATACTATGTGGTGAGAGGCATGCTGTAGTCAACACTGTAACACAAAAATGGGTCGACTCGAACGATAAGATACCACACTCTCACAGAATGCGGACGTAAACAGCTTCCGCTGATTCATTTTGTCCAGTGAGTGCGAGTTCCGGTGGCCCACGCCCGCCTCCATCACTTCACTCTCTCCTCCATCAGATATTCTGTTCCTACCAAAGAGGCCGGCAACGCACTGGTGACTCTTCTGGGGTTGCGAATTTCTATGGGCGATGGTAACCACCTACTCTCAGAAAACATTCATCAGTAGTAAACTTTTAATAAAAACTAACACTACAATTAAATTAATTGCATTGAATTATGGAAACTTTAGTATCTAGGTAAATTGTAGGTATTTATATTATATAAATGTATTATATTTTCAGGCATATCTTTATCGGCCTATTTGACGATTGCGTTCGCTGCCATTAAAAGCATCAATCCGTGGTGGTATTTGATCACCGCAATACCTTTTTTCTCTTACGGGAGGTGTTTGTGCTTTGATCACCGGCGCCCTTTCTTACATGGCCGACATCACTACGAAAAAAGAAAGAACATTCCGGTACGTATCATCAATATTTGTCTTTAATACTAATATGTTTTGATAGACTACGTAAATTATTTGATCCAAAAGTTGTATTTTAAGTCAAAGTTAAGCTAATTATTAGACATATGTTAGTTGATAAACACCCTGGATTGCCTGGCATAAACGAAAAAGCCTCTACAACGAAATAACCAGGAAAACTTTGCTTTATTCCGACCACATATTATGATGGATAACTAAATGATCTTTATTCAGAGCCATTCAAACAAAATTCATTTTTAAAAACTACTATAACAAAAACTAAATACAAATCATTTAAAGTAGGATTCGTTCTACAACAAAAATTGGTAATTCTATCAGTTCATATGTACTTCAATGATTAACACTGTTTATATAAATTTCCCATAGTGCTCTAGCTAAATTACTAAAAGTTAAAAGCTAAATGTGAAAAGATTCATATTTTTAATAGGTTTATTGTAGTTATCAAAAAGCAGTCGAAAATATTTAAACACGAAAATGAAACATGATAAGACATATGGGCAGTTCTTCAATTTTTCTAATTGTTGTGTTATTAAAAATTATTTCCTTAGTCGTCCTTTTTTTTCAAAATCCCAAAAAAAAAGACACTTCGATAGACAAAGACGAAGACAAAGATACTTCGCTGTCGTAATTCATAAGCTATTGATAATTGAATTCCATCGATGAATATTCACGTTAAACAAATAATTTACCTTTTAATACACCTATGCTTCTGCGATTCAGGGTTGCTAGAATTCTTCTAAAATTACACAAATGAGGTGACAAGCTTAAAAAAATGTATTTTTGTGTTTCAGTATATCATTGCTAGAAGCAGGCATACTTACTGGCACCATATTCGGTACTCTCAGTAGTCCTTACCTCCTCGATCTCATAGGCGGCGTGTCTTCGCTCGCGATCGTCGCAGTGGGATACACCTTCGGATATGTATTTACCGTTTTATGGATACCCGAATCAATACAAGTAACTGAAAAGGTATGCATCCTCTACAATTGGAAAGTAACTAAAAATATAGAAATATATAGAACCACAAGAAAATATTGAAATGAACACTGACTGAATAGAAGTACAAATGATTGATAGAGTGAGAGATAAAACACAGAAGTTTCTCTAGACTCGTATTAGCTTATTTTGACGCTACATACTCGATATTCTTGGACAGAACAAACATATATATATTTCCTTTAGAAAGAAAATAATTTTGGACTACATAACAAACTAGCGTCCGTCCACGGCTCTATCGAATGTACTTAAAAAATATTAGTATTTTCTTCAATAACCTCTTTTCTTTCTCCAGAATAAATTACGACTTAGAACGGCTTCATATAAGTGCAATTCGGTTTTCACAAATATATACTAATAAATGGATTGGAAAAAGATAGTAACTGTGTGTCACTGCTTATCGGCCAATATCATCACATCTATCAGATTTCGGTTGCATTATCAAATCAGCCTACTCGTATAGATAGAGAGACACTAGCGGCAATCTTCCCTCTATGCTTTATGGACTTAGAAATGTCTGCTACAAATTTTATGTTTACAAATTAAATAATTCCGAGAACATAAAGAAATAGGTTTTCTTAAAACTATTTAAATTAACAAGTACAATAACTATTCCTGTTTGAGAATGGAAACATATTTATACAAAGGTATCGCTCCCTTGGCACTCAACTCCGATATCTAGCGGATATTTTGTTATGACTAGTAGCTATTTCTAGTGCTAATATAGGTACTTGTATAATTCAAACATTAAAGTGTGTTCACATTTTGCAGGGCAGTCTATCATCGTTGTTCGATGTGTCACTGGCTAAAGATATGGTAAAGTCTTGCATCAAAAAGAGGCCAAACAAGGGAAGAAGAATTTTCGTTCTGCTTACTCTGTGTACTTTTTTTGTGCCTTACACCAGCGGCCTCGACTATCTATACACAAGGAACAAGTTACAGTGGTCCTTGGAGACGTTCAGCATTTTTGTTGTGGCGACTACCTTGTTGTCGGTCGTGGGACTGGTCGTTGGTGTCGGCGTATTGCAAAAGAAGCTGAAGATAAACGATGTATGGCTGACTATGCTGTCGTGTGCATCGTCCATAGTCGACTATACGATTAAAACGTTCGCGACTGCGACATGGCATATGTACTTTGGTGAGTGTTTCCCTTTTCTTGGAGCGTTAATTTTAAAAGTCAACAAAAGACGAAAGAAAAAAGATAAAGCACAAATACCACTAGGCCATTTAGATTATCTTTCTAAATATAGTAGCTACCATCTACACAGATAATAAATTGCCAATGCAGGCAAACACCCTGCTCTATTAATGTTTTACGATCAAGTCTCTTAAAGAGAAATGTCATTGCGGACAAGTATAAACTAAACAAGCAATTACTACAAAAGATATAGCAAATAAAGTCGGTTAAAAAGACAACCGCCCTCTGTTATTTTATATCTCTTCTGACGGCAAATCGAAACATGCTACAAGTTTTCAATATATTTTTTTTAATATCTATGAATACCTAGCATCACTAATCATTCTTTGCCAGCACGATAGTGCCCGCGGAGAGTGTACGACGGGTGATTGTTAATCCTAACGCAAGAAAAGAACTGTCCATTACAAAACCGGAACAGAATTAAAAATGATCAGCCGTGGTTATTTTAGCAAGTTTTCAATATTTTAAAGTATTATAAAGTATTTTATATTAAGTGGCAGTTAAATTTATTTACATTATATTTCATAAATCTAAATACAATTTAAAATGTACTATCAGAGAGTGAAATAATAGTAACACAAAAATTCCACCACTGGATGAATTGTTTTTGAAACGGTTTAATATTTTTTTTGGTTTGTCAGTTTCGAAATATACACTATAAAAATTGATGGGCTGGATTGTGTTCCAATAAATCGGCCATACCCTTTTAGGTAATTCTAGATACGCGGAACAGCAAAATATCCTTTCAAGGCAATTACAATTTTGTAATTCAAAAGAGGTCCTTGCAGGTGCATCGATATCCCTGTTCAGGGGCCTCGCGCAGCCCATAATCAGATCGATGCTATCCAAGTTGATGCCGACCGAGGACATGGCCAAGATATTCTCGCTGCTGAGCATGTCCAACGTCGCCGTGCCGATGGTTGTGGCGGTGATCTTCAACCCGTTGTATTACGCGACCCTGAATGACTTCCCCGGCGCCATTTACGTGGTCTGCGTCGGCATGTACGTCATGATGATTGTCCTTCTCTGGTGAGTTTTTGTCAATATGGTGGACATCCACCATTTTTAAATATATTTTTATAATCTTAATATAGGACTAATAATTATTTCTAGTTGATTTCAAATAAATCATATTATTTCTTTGCTACTTTACTACAAGTTTTGGTATTTTAAAAATGTATTACGCAAATTCTTTTTTTATGACAACTATTTATTTTTCGTTATGAGTGGTGAACATCCATCTTCGTATTATGCTTATAACAAATATTTAAAATAACAGATAACAAACTTACAACATTGCAAAATTATAAAATTCTCTTCACCAACGTTCTACTTATTTGTTACAGTTTTGCAAGACACTACATGCAGAAGTACCCTTGTGAACCCGAAAATGTAGCCACGTACAAGGCGAACTCGTGCAAAGAACATGTCCCGGCCGTAACCAAAATGTAATATTTTACATGCAGTGAAGCCCACGATATGGATGCGGTTTCATTGCATCGATGCGATTCATCTAAGCTTTCCGTCCATCTTTATATATTTATTGACCTTTGTACCTCAGAGGTTGGCGAAAATACAAAACATTTGATATAACCAAGTGGTTGGTAGGATAATATACGAATTGTAAGAAATATGAATTTTATTCTATTTCGTTTTATTTCACACATCTTTGTTTATGGGTCGTGTTGGAGATGTTAGGGCCATAGTTTTATGTTTAAATAATTTATGAGTATTAGGTGTTCTTTGTGATGGGCAGTATTGGGTAAGCAAGTAATTAAATGGAATTGATCGGAAGCCAAGCCCATAAGAACCAATAATTACTTCAAATATATGAGTGGATGAATTTTTATAAATGTCAATAAATGAATATGACAGAAATGAAAGCTTTTGTTTTCTTACATTTAAACTATTAAATCTGTAAAATATATCTATGAATTTATACTATAATATGCGTATACACATTATATATGTGTACATCCGTACACACGAACGAAAGTGCGTGTATCTAAGTCAATAGATGTAGACGTGTATGAAAAAGCAAAAAAATAAATATCTCAATGTGGTAGAGCCACGCGCTGTAGGATTTGGCTGCAGCTTGGAAATGGGCCGGCTCCACTGATGAGATACCACATTCTTACAGAATACAGACTTTAGCTGTTGCATTCCGTCCAGTGAGTGAAGGTTTTAGTAGCTGAATCTCTCCTCTAACCCCTCCTTCAGGCCGATCCCCGGTTCATTAGATATCATATTCCCTATAGCGATCAACACTTCGAGCGATACTCAATGTATTGCTAGTTATGAACATACGACCCATATATCAGGCTTATATAAGGTCGGGGAAAATTTTTCCGTATTTTATATACAAATTCAAGATAATTTGTCATCATAAATATATATGTCATTTTGCTCAACAATTTGTTGCTATTTTGTAGGTGGTGACATAATCCCATTGCTGCAGAAATTTTGGGACTTTTGACCAAAAAATTGTGACAAGTAGTTTTGACAGTCCTCTTTTGATGTTGACCTTACACTACCTAAAGAATTCTGAAGAGACCGAAACAGGTAAAAATCTAAGGGTGCATGGTCAGGGCTATATGGTGGATGCATTAACACTTCCCTACCAAACCCTCTCAATATTTGCTGAGTGGCTAAAAATGTGTATGGTTTGGCGTTATCATGGTGAAAAACCACACCTTTTCCGTTGATCAATTCCGGGCGTTTTTTCTCAACTTCTTGTTTGAGTCTCATCAGCTGTTTGCAGTAGAAATCCGAATTGATGGTTTTACCCTGTGGTAAAAGCTCATAATGAATAAAGCCCTTCAAATCCCATCATATACACAGCATCAATTTATTGCGAGTTAATCCGGGTTTCGCTATAGTCTGTTGAGCTTGCTTGCATTTCGACCGAGATGTTTTTCGCACGTTCTTGTCGTAGGTAAGTCATTTTTCAGCAACAGTGATTAATCTTTTTAAAAACAGTTCGTCTTAATTACTTTTCGATAGACGCAAATGAGTATAAGATTCATTAATTTTTTTTTCAGTGAGCTCTGTGAGATCTAAATATCGAGTTTTTTTTTGTATATCCCACTTTTTTCAAATGAGTCAAAACTGTTTTGTGGTCAATCCCCAGCTATTCAACCGTGTCGTAATAACTAATATGCCGACCTTGCTCTACTTTTTCCGAAATGGCATCGACTTTATCCATGACAGGTTGATGAGATCGAGGTTCATCTTTAACATCAAAATTACCGGACTGAAAACCATATAGGTAGTTTTACGCTACTCTAACCGACATTGAATTATATCCACAAATGTCACAATTTTGCGGCTTATGTTTTTTTTCTGTTACAAAACTTCAAAATATATCGAATTTCTACATAAGATTCACTTATTTTGGTGGACAGGAAAACAATAGAAAAATAGCGGGACAACTTTTCTATTTTTTATTATTATTTTTTTAATTATACTGCAACTTTTTATTAATAAAATATGAATAAACTTTTTGCCCGACTTAATAATTAATTTTGAAATTTGGCGCTTCCTAAGGTTTCCAAGTTTCTATTCATTCTTCAATTCCAATTTTTTAAATTAATAATAAAACATGAAATTTGGCTTGATATATTAGTCAGAAACATAAATTTTCATGTGTTCACTTCAAAAACGATAATACTAGACTTAATATGAAACTTAATTCCTCTTTTTATTTTATCAAGAAATTAATTTTTAAAATTCACTCGCATTAATTCAAAACCATATGAAAGAAAACTATCCTAAAAATCATGTAGCTAGCTTCAGTAGTGGCAGCACGGCGATGATGAATCAATTGAAGATTTTGTTCATAAATTATCTAAATCCCTATTAATTCCTTTGTTAATTTAAATTTCTTATGACATATAACCAAAGTTGAATCTAGTGTTAGTATCATAGGCCTATTTTCTTAACATTGGATTCGATTTATATATTCAATTTGTTAACAGAACAATACAAGATTTTAGGCAGAACCTTCTGTTTTATTTACTGCGTAATAATGTACATGCGTATTTAACAAGTATTAATATCGTAGGTCGAGAATTCAGAACGTGCAATGACAACTAAAATAAAGCAAAATTATTTTCATTATACCATTTACAAGCACTGTGAATCTATAAATACAGAAATACTTGTTTTTGTTACAAGCAAGCTTACTAAACTCTCATGAATAATTTCATACGTTGAGTCATTTATAAAGCATTTATTTAGCAAGCAATGCGGTGAGTTATGTCAATATTCAAGTGCAGTCAAGAAATTGAGCGAGATATCACATTGTCGATAGGCGAATTGAGATAAAACTTGTGAGAGCTAACCGTTATCGTTATTATTATGTTTGTACTTTCACACTTTCAACGTAAAATTCGACTCAAAGTTAGTCTTTAGAACGAGGTATGTAGTTATCTGTTGGTAATGCTAAGTTTGGATGTATAGTGAGTGTTAGTTTGTGTTTGGTAGATGGTACGAACGTGATATGGGATGTTGTGTTTGTGTTCTTTTACATACTACCATTTAGGAATCAGCGTGCTATTCAGCAGATATGAATAGCACGCTGATTACATCTCATCATGTTTACATTTCACGATCGTTAGATGGCGCTTTTAAAGAAACATGGACTTGCATTTTACGATGTAACAGATGGCACTTTTAAAGAAAACATTGACTTACTTTTCACGATCTGACAGATGGCACTTTTATAGAAAACACGGACTTACATTATATGATCTAAGAGATGGCACTTTTAATGAAAACAGTGACTTGCATTCTACAATTGCTAGATGGTGCTTTTAAAGAAAACACCGACTTACGATCGTTAGATGGCGCTTTTAAAGAAAACACCAACTTACATTTTACGATCGCTAGATGGCGCTTTTAAAGAAAACACCAACTTACATTTTACGATCGCTAAACGGCGCTTTTAAATGAAACACTGATTTACATTTAACGATTTAACAGGTGGCACTTTCAATGAAAACAGTGACTTGCATTTTACGATCGTTAGATAGCGCTTTTAAAGAAAACATTAACTTACATTTTAAAATCACTAGATGGCGTTTTTACATGAAAGCACTGACGTCACATTTTACGATCAATAGATGGCGCGTTTAAGGAAAACACAGATTTGTATTTTATGATCTAACAGATGGCTCTTTTAAAGAAAACATGGGCTTGCATTTTACGATGTAACAGATGGCACTTTTAAAGAAAACATTGACTTACTTTTCACGATCTGACAGATGGCACTTTTATAGAAAACGCGGACTTACATTATATGATCTAAGAGATGGCACTTTTAATGAAAACAGTGACTTGCATTTTACAATTGCTAAATGGTGCTTTTAAAGAAAACACTGACTTACGATGGTTAGATGGCGCTTTTAAAGAAAACACCGACTTACATTTTAAGATCGCTAGATGGCGCTTTTAAAGAAAACAGACTTTTAATGAATAGTACTCTTCATGTCTCACCGTACAAATAGCATTAACTTATTGCGAGTTTATCCGGGTTCGCTAGTCTATAGTGTGCTGAAAAAAGTTGTACAATATCTTTCTACATAACTTTTTAAAAGAAAAAAGATCTAAAATTTTTAAAACCAAAACGACCTGATCAAGATGATGTACTTGACGGTTGCTTAGTTAGAAAAATAGATTTAATGCAAGTTAACGAACTTCTTGAGGAACTTCTTTTGTTCGATGATTTTAATTCTATATATTTTTGATTTTTTGAATATTTTTGCTGTGTCTGTGCAGGTATCTTTTTTGTTTAATGATGCGCATTTGTTTCGAATTTCTAAAACTGTTTCCCTGTTGTAGGCAAATATATGTACGATTTAGGTGTTGTAATAGTAATGATAATAGTCACTAGTATTGAGAGCGCTGTGTTTCCTTTAAGAAAATAAATATTTTTCAAAATTGCTTGAATTTTGATAACCATGGCCCTTCTGATGTATCTATATGAAGAAAATACAAAAGGGTACCTAACTTTGCTCAAAAGACTTTAGAGACGATTTTTGGCTAATAAGATGTTATTTTATTCCTTATGGAAGATTGGGTCACAATATTGCCCTACCTAATTCAATATATCTTAATTTCAGCATTAAAGGTCTTAAAATGGCTTAGCAATGTGAGGTTAGCATGATTGGCACATTGGCACCTAATTTTGCACACATGTTGTTATTTCAATAACTCCTAAAATATTTTTATTTCGAGGCTTAAGAATATCAAATTTGAATCCATGATTGACGGTTATTAGAATAATTAGCTATGGTTTTCTATAAAACGCGTATTTTTAAAGTTATGATTGAAAAATTGAAAAAAGTGAGCAAAGGTGTGCGATTTGACAGAATGTACTATTTTTATATAACTAGCTTTCTCACTCGGCTCCGCCCATCTGAACATTCAATAAATTCTTTCGTTTTTTATGTCAATCGATTACGCCATGATCCCGATTTTGTATCCATTCCTGGCCCCGTTCTTCATTCAAATTTTGAAGTCGAACTAATTCCGCTTCCGGTTTTATTAAAAAAATACATAACGGCGTAACAAAATAAAAATTGTGTTATATGCTATTTCGACATATAATAATTACCCTACCCATCAAATTCTATTCTGTAATTTTTGCAGAGTTTGCGAACAAATGGGGAAGAAAACTGTAAAATAAATTAGGCTATCTTAGATTGTTTTGTGTTTGTTACTAAACAACTATTAGGTTGTATAGATTGTTTTATTGTTTTCACAAAAATAATCAAATAATGGGCCGTTGTGTTGCTTAATATGTAATTAAGTACTTTTAATTAAAGTAGATTACTTAATGAAGTAAGTGAGGGAAATACGGTTGTCAACTTTTTTCAACTTACAATTCGACTCGAAGTTAGTCTTTAGAACGAGGTATGTGGTTATCTGTTGGTAATGCTAAGTTTGGATGTATAGTGAGCGTTAGTTTGTGTTTGGTAGATGGTACGAACGTGATATGGGATGTTGTGTTTGTGTTCTCTTATATACTATAGAGAGGAAATGGTCTAGGATTTAGGAATCAGCGTGCTATTCAGCAGATATGGATTTTTATAGGAGAGTGTAGATATTCTTAGGGAGCTATAGATTTTTTATGGCGGTTTTGAAACATTTTAGGAATTATATCAGACGAAGAGTTGATGAAAGGAATGATTTTTACAATTCAATAGGGTCAAATGTTAAAGACTCGAAACCAACCAGTTTGCATGAAAAGATTGATAGGTGTTAGTAAACCAAGAGGTTTATGCAAAAATCGTACAATGAGAAATCTTCTCAGTCTACCCTTCTGGGAAATAGACCTGGGTTTAAGTGATATTCTTTATTCCACGATCTTGTAGCATTTTAAAGTACATTCATTGTTGTTATATAATTGATTTTCTGTAACACAAGTTTTCAATATTTCACCAATTACATAAATTACAAATAGGCACTATCTTAGTAATGTTTGTAGAAAAATTTTCCATTATATGTCGTATATGTGCATTACATATCTAAATATTTATTGTTAGAAATGAACATATGCAGTTTTTCTCGTAGAAAGGAAACTATTTCTATGGCAAACTTGAAAAACATCGAAATCAGCTCAGTTGTCCAGATACTATTATTTATTGACTAGCTTCTTCCTACGGCTTTGGACTTTGAACACATTCCTTTATCTGATGTATCGACCGTTTACGATCTCAATCCCAATCATGACTTCGATACCGATTTGTCTCACTTTTGACTTTGATCGCAGTCTCGCTTTTAATTCAGAACCCGGTCTCGGACTAAGTAGATTAGGGTTAAGAAGCCCCCCTCTCATTTCTGACCCGGCACCGTTCCTTATTCCGATTCCGAACATGCTCTTGGTTCTAATTTTAATTCCACACTCGATTCCAACCATGGTTCCGTTCTCGATTCCGTAAGAACTTCGACAAATGTGTATACGACTTGTGCCCCGAAAGATCCGTACAAACTTAATTATTTTGTACACATTTCATACATTGCATTTTATTTATACACATTTCATACAACACAGCTCTCGTTTTATATCGTCAACGCTATCCAAATGATCGTAAGATCCGGCACTATTACAGATGCGGTTCAAAGGCTCAAAGATTCATTTGTATCAATATAGTTGAACTCTTATTTAATATTAATAAAATCAAAATGAAATGTAATAAAGTAACTTAGTCGTCCTTCCAGTACAGTTTTCACGTTTAACGTTATTGATGTAATAGAAAAATCGTCGAGACCCTTATAAAAATCATTAAGAATCTCGACGATTTTTGCTTGCTGTCAATACCGATGCTAACAAGATGTCGATCACGGAAATTCTAAGACGTTTAATATATTTTTTTATGCTTATCAAAAAAAAATAGTTTTCGAATATTTGAAAATCTACAATTTTAAAAACATTAAAAAATATTCTGGTTCAATACTCCAAGTGTATATGTCACTTTATTTCCTTATGCAATGTAATTACAAATTAACATTCCATACTTGTACTATAATAATTACTTTTTGTCAAATTTCATGATTATAGGTAAATAGAAAATACTTCATAGATTTTGATGAATGAGTTTACTATATTAAAAAAATAGCCGCTTTATTTAATTACTTGAACTTAGAAGCTTAAATTTCTACTCTCCTCTTGAACCAGATTTAGTGACAATATCTTTAGAGGATATTAAAATTGTGCTTCCTTTTGTAAACGTTGCAGCAAACAAAAACCAAATGTCAAGCAGATTTTTATACGTTCTTAAAAAATATTATAAGGAAATTAAGTATTTGTCAGACACTTTCTACTATTGTTATTATTTAATATTATTTTGATGTTGTAACATTGTGCTCTTTGCCCTGTAAAAAAGTACCCCAGATACGGGGTTCAATGTTACGATCGACTGATCTAATTAAAGTTCAATTTTAATTTAGTAATTGCCAATAATTTTCATTTTTAAATAATTTTAAGTGAAGAAAGACAGTTAGAAGTTGATTGAACAAATGTTTTTGTCACTATATTGTCGTTTGTTTTTTTGGAACGAAGTTCCTAATGGGGCGTTACGGAGGGGTACCCTAGCCGACAAAAAACGTCCGTAACGTTAAAAAAAAAAAGCAAGATTTTTATGTATATAATGTATGTATGATGGCTATGCAATGTCTAATGTATAGTCTACGTGATGACTGTTATTATTATTGCAGTTTGCTATTATCATTATATAATTCCATTAACGTTTCATAATCTAAGCGTGGCTTGTGTTTATGTTGTTATTTTGTAAATTAATTTCATAGAAAACATTTTGAATAATGGAAAGTGAATTAAATACAGTGATAGAAAGTTAATCGACAGAAATGGTGATTAACAATTGTATAAAGTCACCAAATACTATGTAAGTAAAAATAAAAGTTTATTTAAAACATTTGTCATATAAGCAACACGTGTTTTAGTTTTGTGGTTGAATGTGAATAATTCATTTCTTATTTTTATCGATAAAAAAAATCGTAATAAAAAATGTAGACTCGAATAATTATTTTTTTATACCTTGAATAGAACTTGAAATTAATATTTTTATAATAAGGAACTTCGTTCCTATCTGGTGACCCACGACTTCACTCGTTTTTTTTTTATTACACTGAGCCCCACCTTACCTTCTGTTTCATTAGGTGTAAAATACAAAACTCTAAAAATAACGAGAAATTAACAAAATCTTTCGAAATCCGTGCTACTCGTACATTCTAGTATTACAAACGATGTGTTGAAGAGAAAGGCAAATAATAATAGACAACGCCCTAGGTTCTATTCTTTTCTGCATAAGTAGCATATTAGTTTCTATTTATAGTGTGGAGGATGGATACTCTTCCACGGGAAATGGTTCTGAATAAAACGCCGTCGTCGTTGCATTAAACAGGCTTTACCCTCTGCGGTGGGCTGCTTCCCCTCTTCCTCGGGTTTCTCCGTTGGCTGCTACACTCGAACTGACGGCGAATGCTTTTTTTTTGTAGTTCTCCCCGTTCGAAAGAACCGGGAAGGAGGAGAAAAACCCATTATGGGCCGTCCATGCGCACGGGCACACGGGTGTGTCCGACTCTCACGGACTAAAAACCTCCTGAACAACTTGTGTCTGCAGTGGCGCAAGCAAAACGCTGTGACGCCTACATCTCAAACGCGGCCATTTCGGCATGGTGATGCCGTCGGCGTGTGACTGCCCTATGGGTGCCTCTTAGGCGGGCACCTCGGCATAGGAGGTCACGTGAAGTTTACAGCACGGGCTGCAACTTCAAAGGGGGACTCCGGGAGGCGCGGAAGCGCACCGGATTGATGACCTTTACAGGTCGTAACAACTGGGTTAATCCCTACTCCCAGTCAAAAGCCATCTTATTTACATCTATGAGTTTTTCCACCTTGACGGTGAGATCGTCATGCGGGTTTAACAGGACATTCCGTAGTCTTCAGCAAAAGTGATGTCGAGGAGGTGGCTCCTCGACATCACTTTTGCAGAAACTAATAAAGGATTTGGATGGCTACTCGCTACATCGAAGAAACGTTCTGATGCGTCCTTCGTATATTTAGAAACAGTTCTAGGTCCCGGTGGTCGGCGAATGCCGGAAGTGTTCCGGTTTATATAGGCGGGAGTGTTACCCCCTCCTCCGTGCGGCCGACGGGCCTCCCTCCCCCGCAAGAGATTCACTTCATTATTTATTTTTATGTATCGTAACAATTAATTACTATAACCCTAGACTGTGTTCGTGATATAGAACTGCTATAACTAGATAATATAGAGCTGCTTGCGGGCGGACACAGTATGCTATGCTTATCCCGTCTTTCCTTTATTATTATCTCAGCCTTTGTCCTTATATCCTCTGTTTGTGTGGTAACGAGCTGACTGTATGCCCTAAATGCCTAATTCACCTAATTTTCGGATCATACAGCCATACGATTCCGGCTGCTACCAACGGCATTAATATGTCTGTTCAGTATGTCACGGGACTTACTGAGAGCCTATAGGACCTGTAAAGGACCGAATATGTTCATTCCATATTTCAGGGATAATGAAAATGCATCACGATAACAAATATTTATTGTCTTTCGAAATCATTCCTAGGTGTACGCGCCGCCTACCCCCACTCTATCTATCATTTTATATCTCGCTCATACGAGGATAATGCAATACTTTGCATTATGCGTTACACATATGTGGATTGTGTTATATACAATTCGATAAATTAAAATGATTACAAAATTACTATAATGCACTGGTACGGACACAGTCGCTTATAACTCACATGTACCTATTACAATCTGTGTGAGCTAAGCCTATATTTACATTTACATCTTATATTCGACAACTTTTATATTTACACAATTCAAACACAATAACAAACTATTTATTATGTTGTCCGTAACATATAGTGTGTTATAGTATTACGGTGAATAAAAAAAAATGAGGAAATATGACCGAGTAAACGATTTTCATAACAAAACTTGGTACTTTATTTATGGAATTATTAATAGGTCACCTCAAATTTATTGCATGGACAGAAAAACGTAACATCCTAATATATATAAATGATTGCATAATGCTATAAAGAAAGGAGTTTGTCATTGTGATCTTTAGGAAAATTATATCCAAAATAAAGAAAAAGTAACTTTCCGATCGCGTACTATGAAGAACGTGGGTCAGCGAACATTCAATCACTTAATGACGTAAATCCGAAAATGTTATTTTACTGTCAAATCCTACAACTTTGCCAATCTTACCAAATTTTACCCAAACAAACAAAGCTACAACATTGCCCATCAATTTTTGGACTGTATGGTTGTCAAAATTCCAAAATTTTATAGGTATTACATTTTCTGATTGGTTTCGTTTTGTAGTTCATTTGCTGGGCACCTACCTATTTTCATGTCACTAGTATCTTCATGAAAGTAATGTATGGTACTGTACAATTAGTTTTTTGGTGTTTACTCCTTAAGAATCGATTTTTCATATATAAGCCCGGGGTATGAAAAATCATGGGGAGTAAAATCAAACTTGGCGTTCCGTTACATTAGGTTCAGATAACTACACTTAATTAGAGTCCTGTTTTGTAATTATGAGACATAATAAAAATATGACTACATTTCTTTAACTCCTTCAGTCTTGGTGGTTAATGTTACTAAACCCTATTTCTGAATTTTTCAATTAAAATCTATGTCTTCTAGCGACTGTCTGTTGAATTATCGTGAAAGTTTAAACCATTCTTGACAAGATGAGAGCAACAGGCGTAATTTGGAACGATTGACAGTTAATGTGCGTTAAATTGAATATGTATATAAATATATATAACGTTGCTTTATTCCCGTGTTTGATAAAAAAATCTATGAAAAGGGTAAGTAAGCTTTTTTCTTCAATGTTTTTTACTCAACGTATTCTCACGTAACTATTTTATGCGTGTACACATAAAACTACTATTACTTTTATGTTTTCGATGTATATTCACAACGAAAATATAGTGTTTAGTAAACTATCCACTGTGATGCTTGAGGTATTAAAATCTTAATCTACATTAAATTTATGCATGTAACTTTAGGTGTCTTTTGTATTTGTTACAATATGTTACGCCGACTAAAAGATAGAGAAATTGTAAAATATTTATTAAAAGACATTCCTTCGGGTAGCGAGAGTACTTGTTGCGACGAGGATGACGAAAAGATACAGGAACATCAGCTAAGTCCGCTGGTATTAGGCGATTTGATTGGAGAAGTTCAGTTAACCGATTGTGACAACTTTGATTTCGATGATGACCTCCCTTTGTCTAACTTCATACACAGCCAGAGTCCTGATTCTACAAAGTCCAACACTATAATATCAAACAGATTGACTATAAATACTCTAAAATGAAAGAAGAATTATAGTATGAACATACCCGATGAGTTTTCTGAAAGTGTGGGAATAACTGATCAAATTCTTGGCATGGAGAATATTACACCTCTTTTACCATTTCGCCTTTTTTGGACAGACCATTTACAAGACATTTTACGTTTTTAAACTAACCTTTACGCTACTCAATCAGGAAAGCCTTGTACGCTCACCACAACAGAACTTGATATTTTCATTGCTTTGAACTTGGTGATGGGTATAAAAAAATTGCCGAGCTACAGAGATTATTGATCTTCAGCACCTGATTGGCATGACAGCTATGTTTCAAAGTTCATAGGTTTCAATAGATTCAGTTGGCTTTTGAATTATTTACATGTAAATGACAATAGTCCAAGAGAAATTTCCCAGGTTTCGACAAACTTTATAAAATTAGACCTCTATTCGACACTATACGAAGTAATTTCCAAAAAAATTACAAACCAACCGAATAAGTTGCCATTAATGAAAGCATAGTCAAGTTCAAAGGCAAGAACTGCCTAAAACAATACATGCCAAAAAAAAACCCCTAAACGTGGTTACAAGATTTGGGTGAAGTGTGAACAATCAGGCTATCGCTTAGATTTTGATTTTTACACAGAGAAGCAAGGTACTACAATTGAAACTGACTTAGGTGGTAAAGTTGTCAAAAATTTTTGAGAAAATTTGAAACACAAAAATCATAAAGTCTTTTTTGACAATTATTTCAACAGTTACCCTTTGCAAGTAAAATTACGAGAGGACAAAATTTTCGTCTTTGGAACGGTGAATTCAAATAGAAAGTTCTTGCCAACGCTAAAAGAAGACAAGCATTTACAAAGAGGTGAACATGATTACCGGATCTGTGACACAAAAGTAAGTTTGCGGAAATGGAAAGACAAGAGATCTGTATTCATTTTGTCAAACTATCATAATCCTAAGAATGTCGTAAAAATGAGCCGCAAATAGCGCAATGGTACTAATGTTGATGTGTTCTGTCCAGAAGCCGTGAAAGACAAAGTAAATATGAATTTTGTTGATAAATTTGATCAACTAAAAGGAAGTTATGCCGTTGACAGAAAATCCCACAAGTGGTGGCACAGGCTTTTCTTTCATTTCCCTGATTGCTGCGTTGTCAACGCTTTTTTGATTTACAAAGAACTGCAGTTTTTTTTACGCCCGGATCTACGCACATTGGCTCTAAAAAATTCAGAGGAAGCGTATACCAGGGCTTACTAGCGCCAGCATACGTCAGAAACAAACAAAGGCCGAATCAGTAAACAGCAATTGTAGTTCCGCTGCTTCTTATCCAGGACCGGCATTTATAAAACGGCATAAGCCGACTGTTCCTCAGGAAATTCGTCTCGAATGCAGTCGTCATCAACCTGAGAGAAGCACATCAAGAAGATGCTGCAGATACAGCATTAAAATATCTCCAGTGCGCTTTGAATAGCAGTGCAATACATGCAAATTGCCTCTTTGTATACGGAAAGGAAAAACATGTTCCTACGACTTTCATAAGAAATAGTTTTCATGTTAGTTTTGCGTAAAATATAATGTAACTTATATGTAATTCATCGTTATTTGTATCAATAGTCACGGTGGTTAGTGTCACTAGCCACCTCATTCCTCAAAAGCCTTAAAATTTAGATTTTTTTTTTATCCTTCATTTTATGGTATTTCAGTTGTAAATGATAACTTAAACATAATTTTTCAAAATATTCTTAATGTAAAAGCGTAACGGAAAGAGTTGAACATATCAATTACCCAACTCTTGATTGCTTCTATTCGATCTCTATTAAGTTTCTTGGAGAAAAATTGGCACCAGCGAATTCGATGTTTTTTTGATAGCAAATTACGAGCAACTGATTGACATTAGGTACCGTTATAAAGGCTCAGTGCTGCCAGAAAACAGTCTTGTTTCTACTTAAAAGAGAAAACAGTAATATTTGAAATAGGTTTGTAGTTAATAACGTTTCAGGTTCATTTCGCTGTTTTGACAAAATTCGGCAGAATTGACAAAGTTTCAGGATTTGATGGTTACAGATGGCGCTTTTAAAGAAAACACTGGCTAAATTTTACGAATGTTAGATGGCGCTTTTAAAAAACACTGCCTTATATTTTACAATCACTAGATGGTGCTTGTATAGAAAATATTGACTTACAAGATCTTACAGATGGTGCTTTTAAGGAAAACAGAGACTTACTTTTTACGATCTAACAGATGGCGATTTTAAAGAAAACAGTGGCTTACATTTTACGATCGCTAGATGGCGCTTTTATAGAAAACACTGACTTACATTTTATGACCTAAGAGATGTCGCTTTTAATGAAAACAGACTTTTAATGAATAGTACTCTTTATGTCTCACCGTACAAATAGCATTAACTTACTGCGAGTTAATCCGGGTTCGCTAGTCTGTAGTGTGCTGGAAAAAGATGTACAATATCTTTCTACATAACTTTTTAAAAAAAAGAAAATCTAAAATTTTTCAAACCAAAACGACCTGATCAAGATGATGTATTTGACGATTGCATAGTTAGAAAAATAGATTTAATGCAAGTTAACGAACTTCTTGAGGAATTTCTTTTGTTCGATGATTTTAATTCTATATATTTTTGATTTTTTTGAATATTTTTGCTGTGTTTGTGCAGGTATCTTTTTTGTTTAATGATGCGCATTTGTTTCGAATTTTTAAAACTGTTTCCCTGTTGTAGGCAAGTATATGTACGATTTAGGTGTTGTAATAGTAATGATAATAGTCACTAGTATTGAGAGCGCTGTGTTTCCTTTAAGAAAATAAATATTTTTCAAAATTGCTTGAATTTTGATAACCATGGCCCTTCTGATGTATCTATATGAAGAAAATACAAAAGGGTACCTAACTTTGCTCAAAAGACTTTAGAGACGATTTTTGGCTAATGAGATGTTATTTTATTCCTTATGGAAGATTGGGTCACAATATTGCCCTACCTAATTCAATATATCTTAATTTCAGCATTAAAGGTCTTAAAATGGCTTAGCAATGTGAGGTTAGTACAATTGGGCACATTGGCACCTAATTTTGCACACATGTTGTTATTTCAATAACTCCTAAAATATTTTAATTTCGAGGTTTAAGAATATCAAATTTGAATCCATGATTGACGGTTATTAGAATAATTAGCTATGGTTTTCTATAAAACGCGTATTTATAAAGTTATGATTGAAAAATTGAAAAAAGTGAGCAAAGTTGTGCGATTTGACAGAATGTACTATTTTATATATAACTAGCTTTCTCACTCGGCTCCGCCCATCTGAACATTCAATAAATTCTTTCATTTTTTATGTCAACCGATTACGCCATGATCCCGATTTTGTATCCGTTCCTGGCCCCGTACTTCATTCAAATTTTGATGTCGAACTAATTCCGCTTCCGGTTTTATTCAAAAAATACATAACGGCGTCATGAAATAAAAATTGTCTTATATGTTATTTCGACATATAATAATTACCCTACCCATCAAATTCTATTCTGTAATTTTTGCAGAGTTTGCGAACAAATAGGGAAGAAAACTGTAAAATAAATTAGGCTATCTTAGATTGTTTTGTGTTTGTTACTAAACAACTATCAGGTTGTATAGACTGTTTTATTGTTTTCACAAAAATAATCAAATAATTGGCCGTTGTGTTGCTTAGTATGTAATGAAGTACTTTTAATTAAAGTAGATTACTTAATGAAGTAAGTGAGGGAAATACGGTTGTCAGAATCTCTCGTGTGAGACGTCAGTGGGAAAATATTTTACGAAGAACAAGCTTTAATTCAACTGAGCATTCTAGATTATGTTAGAATCAGTTCATAGAAATTGATTTTGTCACTCATAAAACATTCTAGATTATGTCAAAAGACTCAAAAAAGATATTCAACTAAATTAAATTGGCAGTGATTTGTCTCAATTTTCAACAAGTGGCAAACAAAAAGCACCACCTGTAAAAAATCTAAAAATCTAATATTTTTTCCCATTCATAGAAAACTCTTAAATTATCTATTACTTAATAATACTCACTCGTGAATCTAATAGTTGGGGGTAAGGGAAATTTTTGCATTTTTTAGGAAATCCTGAAAAATGCCCTCCTGCGAAGAAATTTCTGTATCCATATTTGATAAAGTCAAAAACTCATTAGTCATTGCCTGCATGACGACTTAACGGCTGGCTCAGAACAAACACTGTAAAATTTCTCAAAGTTTTAAGATAGGCAATTACGTTATGAAACGACCCTCAAGACGTTTTATATCTAGCAATACAAGACATTTATTTATACTATTTAAATAGAAAGGTCCACGTTGTCATTTTATTTGTTCGTTTGTAAATAATATTCTTATAATAAGTAGTATTCTCTCAATAACTAAAATTAAATATCTAAATGATATAGGCTATTTTTTATTTTAAAATTAGCATTTACCTCGTCTTCGCCCGCGTGTTTGTAAGTATTGATATGTATTTCATTTTTATCAGATTTTTTGATATACAATCTCCATCTCACTCCTTCGTCTATCACATATCCTATTGCGAATCTATATTCCTATCTAAGAGGCCGGCAATGTATGTTGCCGGTCTCTTAGCTGTTGATCTACTCTCTATAAACCGTCATGTTTAACGATATAGAAATACGCTTCTCTTCTTGTCTTCATGCTTCACATCCCCGACACTTTGTAGGTAGTTCGTTTGTTTTTTTTTTTCAAAATTAATTCATGCTTACTTCAGTTAGGGAGCGCGCACGCATTATTTCATAACTCAATATATCTTACTTTCTATTAGTAATAAATTGTAAATTACAATTTTGTTCTCATTGTTCGCTCGAATATAATACTCAATTTTTAAAACTCTTTATTTATAATATGTTACACTAAAGTTAATATATATATTTAATGACGTGCGAGATCAAAAGTTTTCTATAGAAATACTACTAATATCTACTCGGTGTTTTATTCTTTCAATTTTCTTAAAATAAAACATAGCTAATAATTATATACATTTCTAAAAATTAAATTAGAAAAAAATGTGAATACAAGTGAATACTTACAAATATTATAAAATTACTTTTCATTTCAATATTTCTGTTTCTTAAATTCTTTTGCTAAACATAGTTCCACTAAAATTAAGCCAATATACTCTACAAAATTGCCACTAAAATAAATATTACATGTCCTATTTTTAATACAAATGTACTCAAACGTCAATATGACATTGACGTTTGATTCCGCTTAGATACAATGTAAATAATAAATACAAACTTGTTAAGATTTTGAAATTGCGTTATCGATAATATTATAGACATTTATTATCAAAGAGATAACAGCTGTTTTATTATCTGAAGAAAATTATGATAGGCTTGACAATTACTCATGTCATTGTTAATGACGTCTATTCAAATTATCCTAAACAACTACACAATGGTTATTTATATATAGTACCTATATAACTAGTCTAGTGAGTGCATAAATTTGTTTGTAAAGTTTCACGCCATGAGTTCTATTTAAAATTTCATTACGAGAAATAGGTAATACAGTTTAAAGTGGATCTACAGACAGTGTTGAGCTATCTTTTACTTACTGGATTTTACCTTTTATGAAAGAACCATGTCTCAAGACGAAGAAAGTAATACTAATACTGTTACTATTTATGAGCCCCCTAGCAGACCTTGTAAACTTACCATGGAAGTCCCACTATTTCTGATAATGTTTGGACTCTGTTTGTCTGGTAAGTTTGGTTTTTTTTTTTTTGCTAATCGAAGTTATATTCTTCGATTAAATAGTATGATTATAAACCCTTTAAAGACCCATAGTAAGGTCTTTGTTCTTCTAAGGACATTAGCCGATGTTTGTTATCAGCTAATATACTTGAAATGTCACTTTTGTTTTTTTAAATAATCAAAGTGTTGAATAATCATTTTTTACTATTGAAACCTATTGTAAGGTGTATCTCCTCGTCCTATCCATATATCAATTTAATTTTATATACAGATTGAGCAACTTATTTGTATTTTGGGGTGCTCCTGAATGGGTGAAAAGGATAGGAATACTGTTGTAATGTTGTAAAATTACAGATCTCCAAATTAAAATTCAAGCTATTTCTTGCTAATGAAACAAAAATATTATTTTGTGAAAATCAACTTGTGAGGGAATACAAGATGAAATGTTGTTTATAATTTTCAAAACAACTGGGTCTAGAAACTTGACATTTTGAAAGAGTGATTTTAAGAGCACATGCTTTTTTAAATTCCATAGAAACAAATTATATAATCAATATCACAAATGACTGAACGAGAATACATCTTGGATAAGGATTGGAAATGCAAGAGAAAGGGCACCAGAATTGCCAAAGGGACGAAAAATAAAACCAAGAAAGAGAGGGGGATTGGAATTGAGGACAGGATTAAGATCAAAATTGAGAACAGATCTGAGATTAAAATTGAGAATTAAACTGAGATTGTAACGGACAATGGAACCAGAGTTGAAATTGAAAGCGGTATCAGGGATCTGTATCATAATTGAAATGATGTTACTCAAAATAAAAGATGAAGAAAATCATTCAATGTGAAAGCTAGTGTAGTAAATATACAAATCTTTGATATATAAATCTATGTGCTTTATTTATCCTTTATGTTTATAATATCCTTTTACACTAGAAGCTTAGATGTCCCAAATCGGACCATTTTGATGTTCTTCCTGCTTTAGTGAATGTTTAATTGAGCATAGAGTTCTAATTTTTTATAACTTTTTTTGAATTGTGATCTTTATTGTTTATACCAGAATTTAACTATGTAGTTGCAAAATACATATATATGTATGTTTTATAAAATTTACCGCAATCTGTAGTTGGTTCAATTTTGATCCAGTTATGTCATTGTCAGAGTATAACTTCAATTTTCTTCTATATTAGTCGAAATATTGTTTTAAATACTCACATGCCATATTGAATATTTGCCGCTAAGCGGTAGAAGAGATGATATGAGCTCAAATGTTCAAAGTTGTTATAGATTAAGACCTTATACAAGAACTGATGGACTAGTTCTTTCCCAATGTCATTGCAGATTCACTCAATTTATAGCCTCGACACCAGACTAATACGATCATCAAATTTTCTGGTTGGCTATGGATAAGAACTGCAAATATACAGGAAACACATTTACGTACATAGGCGAGGATGCCATCAGGTCAAAATACGATTACATAGTAAAAAAATTAATGCAGCCATACCTTAAGAAAAGAAGAAATATCACTTATGAGAACTTTTTCACATCTTTGTTCCTGCTGAAGTTCGAAAATTAAATGGAACAAATATTATTAGTACCATAGTTGACAGGAAATACCTAGATGCATCAAACGAACAAAAAATAATTGTACGTTATGATGATATTGGAAGAACAATTTTACTGTGACTGTCACATCAATGAAAGCACAAGAAAAATTTTCTGCTCATCACTATACATGCAGATAGTCAAGTTGCAACTGAAATGAGAAAGAAATCTAATGTAGTATTATTTTGAAATACTTCATGGTATAGGGTAGACATTGTGAATCAAATGTCTCGTAAATATTCTATAAAAACCTCATCTAAACATTGGTCAATTTACACTTTCTGTAATTTGCTAGACTTAACAGTAATAAATGCTTGGATTTTGTATTGTGACTTAAATGAAAAAAAAATCAGCAAAAAAAAATCTTATCTTAAATTTAAGAGAAAAAGTGGCTGAGGTGTATACAAATAATAAGAAAACATCAAATGGTCATATTAGTGTACAAAACTAAATACCTGAACTTCAAGACAAACATACTTATGGTTAGGTGATGTTCTTGTGCCAGTAACAAATCTTGTAAAAAACAATTTACAACATTTGCACATCCAACAAAAGTGTATCATCTGCTCATTGTGTGATATGGAAGAGAAATTCCATTATTTTTTTAAAATGTTCTTTAATTTCTAACTCAATCATTTAAATTATGACTTCTTTTAAGCCAAAGTTCATCAAAAATGTGTATGATCTATAATAAAAACATACTATTATAATTACAAGTTTATTTGTATCCACTGACTTATCTTCTCATTACTATAACAAAATAAATGGCTAAAATTGACACATACATGTTTCTGGGAGTCATGTTTTTCAGCGCTTCTAGTGTAAAAATATTGAATTCATTTAAATCCATTCCATCACAATAGTTTCTAATATTATGGTTGTAATATTTGTGTTCTTCAAATTGCCATCAATGCAAACATTACTGTTTGCATATTGGCCCTGATTACTCAGGCTCAAAATTGAGAATACCACCAGAATATTTAGTGTGGGACCGGGATTAAAATTGAGAATATGGTGGAGGATCAAAATTAGGAATAAGTGACCAAAATCGAAAATTAAAATGGAAATGGAATTGACAGAAAGTGATTAATACAAAACATGAAGAAATATATTCTATGTCCATTCGGGTGAAAAGCTAGTTTGAACATAATTGCCATCTGACCACTATGCAAATCTTATTATAAACAAATATTTATGATATAATTTGTTTCACAATTCTTTTCAGGAGCTGTTATAAATAATGTAATATTGTACAGGACCTGCATTCACACCTTAAATTATCCGAAGAGTGATTGTGCATTGCTGCTAGCTTCAGGGCATAAATCAAATGAAACAATACAATTAGAAAATGTTGTTCAAAAACATGCTTCAATCGTGAGAATGATGCATTCAGTGATTGAAGCCTTTTTCCCAGCTATCCTGTCATTTTTTTTAGGTGTATGGTCTGATATATATGGAAGGAAGCCGTTGGTGGTTTGGCCTTTATTTGGTATGTATTGTTTTTAATTGACTATAAACATTTTTGTTATATTTTTATTTTCAGTAAGATAATAATAGAAATATATTCTTAATTATTTGTAGCAAAATTCTGGTAAAATATAATAAAATGAAAAAAAATAGTTACAATAAAAAAAGAAAACTTATTTTTTTTATTTGATTAAATTGTATAAAGTGCTACAGGCTCAATTTTTTTATCAATTTTTAGGTACATGTATATCATCATTTTTAGTAGTCATATATGCAACAGTAAACAGTCTTGGTCCTTGGTGGTTTTTAATCACGGCTGTGCCTTTTTCTCTTTCGGGAGGATATGCTGCTTTATTCACTGGTGCCTTTTGTTATATAAGTGATATAACAAATACCGCTGATCGATCTCTTAGGTAATTTATATAATTACATTAATTTGAGAAATTTATTATGACAATGTAAAATCTTATAAAATGAATGGTGAGATTCATAGATGTGAACATTTTTCATTTATTATCCAATTTTACAAAATTATGATATTTCTTTTCAGAATTGCTTTATTAGAAGCAGCATTATTTGTTGGAACCATCATAGGCTCTCTGAGTAGTCCTTATATGCTGAACCTTTTGGGCAATGTTAATTTACTTTTGATAACATCAGCAGTCTATGTTCTAGCATATGTTTATACTAATATATGGGTTGTAGAATCCATTACTGGAGCAGCAAAGGTATATATTGAAATTTTTTTCATTGTGCTAAACTGTAAAGATTAAGACTATAAATTCATAAATACTAATATCTGTTCCTAGTTTCATCCATGTTGAAATGAAATCTGTTTTCAAATTTGAATTTGAGTTAACCTTGATCCTGCCAATGCCAATTTTAAATCGGGTCCTGGATGTATGCATTGTTTGAATTCCATAGAATGTTTTAGTGACAATTATTATCTGGAACCCGATCCCTATTTAATTATCAATAATTCTCAAACCAGCCAAATTCCTTTTTTTGAAAATTTGATACAAGTGTTAAATTCAGCTATAGTTCAACTTTGTATTTCTCAATTTGAATTTGTTCTAGTTTATAATAGTGGAGTCGATACTATAGTTAGTAACCATAGATAAATGACAAAATAAAACAGAATTAAAAGTCTTTTCGGTTATTCTTAGTTTTATGTAATACATACTTTTTATTTACCTTCCAAATGATACCATACACCTGAAGCAAGATAGGAAAGTATATTTAATTTCACAATATAGAGTTAAATATGTAGCTGTTGTGAGATGGCAAAAATATGTTTGAGGCTCGTGTATATATTTAAAACACACAATGGAAATACAGAGTGATTGCTTTAAAGACATCAATTTCCAATAGTTAATTTCAAGCACATATCAAAACATAAAAGCATATACCAATTGAAATTATCATATGTCACTCTAATCCTTAAAAATCATCATTAATGCAACCAAAACTTTTATAATAATGCACTATTATTTCAAGAAAAACTCTTATAAAATAATAGAACTCATTAAAATATTTGAATTTGTTTTTCTATCTGTATTCCAGGGAAGCTTATGGTCCGTTATAGATTTTTTGTTAGTCAAGGAAATGATAGAGACTTGCTTCAAGAGGAGACCAAACAGAGACAGAACAATTATTTTCCTTTTGATCATGTGCAACGCATTCTCAATCTTAGTGCTCTATGGCTTAAGTAATCTGGACTATTTTTATGTCCGAGACAAATTACAGTGGTCCTTGGAAGCTTACAGTATTTATGGAGCTGTGGGAACTGTTGTTTTAATCATTGGCTTACTTTTTGGTGTAATTTTTATGCAGAAAGTGTTGAAAATCAGCGACGTACATTTAGCTTTGTTGTCATATTTATCATCAGTGGCAGATTATGCAATCAAAGCATTTGCAGTGACTTCCTGGCATATGTACTTGGGTGAGTCATAATATGTAACATTTCCAATACTCGTTTATTTTATTGTATTACTCTTTTATTTACTGCTAAAACTATCTAATCTATAAAAATCAATACTTGTTTGTTTGCCAATGCACTTCAATATCATTCATATGATAGCAATAAAACTTTGTCAACTTATTGTTCACACATGCGCGAAGATTATAGACATGAAAAAACTAGCATTTGTACCTGACTTAGTCTGTGTATTTGTGCTATTGAACCATACTTCTGAACCAATTCTAAAAATTTCTTCACTTATAAAAAGATTCCTAAGTAAAATAGACTATTAAAATTTCTCCTTAGCTTGAGAACACATTTGTGTTGTTGCGGGTTCTCAAAACTACACTATCCCCAAGTAATACAGCTTAAATATTATTTTGGTACTAGCATTTACCTCAGCTCGATACAAATTGTAATCCTGACTAGTAGCAGAATCTAATTCACATGCAGGATTGGGATTAGAATTGAGAATCAAAACCAAAAACAATCAAAATCTAGAATGGGTAAAATCGAAATCGCTTGTGGAACTAAAATTAGAATCGAGAATATGACAGGAATCAAAATAAGGAGTAGTACCGAAATCAAAATTGAGAGGCGGGACTGGGATCTGAATCTACTTAGATCCAGACCAGTTTCAGATTAAGCTTGTTATTACAAACAAATCGTTTATTAAATTGAAATTTGTTATAAACAAATTGTCAACTTAATACATAATTTAATTATTTATTTGAAAAAAAATTTTTTAGTTACTCTACTGAAAAGTGGCAATTGTGATCTTTAAAGAAAAAATTATTTTTTAACTATTTATTTAAATACTAAAAATACTATTTATATAATATATAATATTTTTTTAATCATATAAAACCAGTTTTAAATGATTAAAAAATTTTTTTAGGTGATATTTTCAAAAAAATCATTATTTTTTCATGATAATAAAATATTATAAAAAAATTCACAATATCAAACTAGTCCATTTGTTTATAATAAAACATTTTTTTTTTTAAATGCCTTAAATTTTTTTTTTCAATGTCGGTTAATGTCTCCATGAAATGCAAAAATAGTCATAACTCAACATTTGATTAAACAAATTTTTTTAACAACATTATAAGAATTTTCATTTTTTATTAACTTAAAAAAATTATAAGAAACAAAATATACAAATTTAAGTGTACTGGTGACACCATAATTTCTTTAAATTCTAATATTGATATTTAATCCTATCATCATCATCATCATCATCATCATCGCTCGACCTTCAGCCAGTCGCAATGACTGAAAGGGACAAGTCCCGATACACCGAAGGGAGCGTAAATATCGGGGGGAGTGTAGATTCTAATCTGGATTAGGAGTGACGGGAGTTTGTAGAGCCAGCCGGTATTCGTGCAACCTTTAGCCAGAAACTGGATTAAGGATGGGTAATAGATACTATAATGTGTCAATAAATACAGTAGGAAGGGGCAAGTTTCTTTCATTTGTCTTCCGTTCTCCGTTTTCTTTGCTTGGTGTAGAGCTTTCAGTGTTTGCTTCTGGATGTTGGTATGGTTCGTCCGTAATCTTTTGGTTTCTACGTTGCTCATTGCTAATGTGGCCTATTCCCTTTAGTTTTTGTTGTGTTAAGTCATGTGTGTTCTAAGATAGCCTTTTTTCTTAAAGTTTGTTTCTTCAGTTAATCTTCATACTTCATTCTCTTTGCTTAGATAAACTTTTGGTGCTAGCGAGAGTTGGTATAGTTCGTCCACAACCTTCCTAATCTTTAATTTGCTTTGTTCTTCTTAGTTCCCATTGTAGTAGCGTTTGTATGTATAAGAAATCTGGAGTAAGTTTGTTTTTCCCGTTAGTCTTCTATTCTTCATTTTCTTCACTCGGTGCAGAGCTTTCGGTGTCCGTTTCTGGGAGTTGGTATAGTTCATCCGCGGCTTTTTTCATTTCCATTTTGTTCTGAGCTAATGTGTCCCATTCCTCTTGGTTCCTATTGTGATAATTGAGATCTTGTCGAAGCGAGTCTTCCCATGTATAAATAGGACGTCCAACTTTTCTCTCTGTTGTAGTATATCTTAGAGCAGAGTTAAGTATGTGGGGTTGGTCTCTTCTTAGTAGATGACCGTAGTAACATATTCTTCTAACCTTGATGATTTTGGTGATTGTTTTTCCTTCGAGGATTTCTTGTGTTTTTAGTTTAGGTTGATTTCTTGCGGCTTGTAACATATCTTTCAGAATCTCTCTTTCGTACTGTCTCAGTCTTGTTCTATTTGATTTGGTTAATGCTACTACATTCAGACCGTATGTCATGGAGGGAGAAATTACCATTTTGTAAATTAGCTTGGCGATTTTCCAGTGCATTTTGGTCTTCTTGATGAAGGGAATGAGACCTTTCGCATTGCGGATTGCCTGTTTACATCTTGCCTTTATCGTGTCTCTTCGACTCAGCTCTGAGGTCAGGTACGTACCCAGATATTTAATGGTGTCCACTGGAGTGATTAGGACTCCATTTATTTCCTGTGTTTGTTTGGCTATGCTCTTGTTGATTGGATCTCTGACTAGCATCTTTGTCTTAGTTTCATTTAGTTTTAAGCCCACTGAAATTAGGAGTTCTTTTAAGTTCTTCATTATATTAGTGAGAACTGTGGTACTATCACCTATAATGATAATATCGTCTGCGAATGATAATATGACGGGGAGATTAATTTCTGCATCCTGATCCAATCTTACTTCACTGACTAACTCCTCTAGAGTTCTTAAAACGTCGTCCAACACAATGGTAAAAAAGCCGAGGTGAGAGTGGACATCCTTGTTTGACCCCTTTTCCTTTGGTGATACTTTGGGTTTTTTTGTCCAAACCATAGGATTGACGTATGTTCTTTGAGACAAGACATGATTCTGTTGGCTAAAGTAGTATTGACCCTTGTTCTCAGAATATCATATAAAGCACAAAAGTCTACCGAATCAAATGCTTTTCAATGTCGAGTTGCAGTACATACGCGGGCTTACCTGCCTTCCATTTTCATCCAGAATTCGTCTAACTACAAATATGTGATCGTCCGTCGATCTGTACCTCATAAAGGCCGCTTGATAATTGCCCATAGTCTCGATTTCTTCATCTAAAAGTTTTAAGAGGTAAGTGGCATAAATTCTGTAGCCTGCGTTGCAGATTGATATCTTTCTATAATCGTTCACGGATTGTGGTCTAGCCTTCTTGGGGATTGAATTTGAATTGTTTCCACCCATTCTTGCGGAAAGGAGTTGTTTTCACATGCTTTTCCGATGATTTTTAACTTGTTTTACAAATACTTCTGGCGCATGCTGGTATAGTTCAATAACCATTTGATCCGGGCCTGGTACTGTGCCTTTTTCATTTGTTTGATGATGTTGTTGATGGTGTCGGTAGACGGTGATTTAATTGCTTTTTGTCACTTTGTGAAATTCTGAACTCTGGGCCTTTGACTTTGTGCAGTTCGTAAATCCATGTAGATATGGGTATAAACCGTTTTGGCTGTTTTCTTCCAGTCTGCTTCTTGAAAGTTCTAAGAAATTCATAAGTCATTTTCATTCGTTGGGATCTACGAACTTTGTGCATCTGTGCGAAAAAGTGTTGACATTTCTCTTCATCCTCTTTTCTTGTAGGTCCAGTAGTTCTTTCCTGGCGTCCTTGAAGTTCTGTATCGTGGCAGGATCTTTGGGAGACCTGTTCTTCCAAAATTTTGCCTTCATAAATTTTGCTAGAGCGAGTCTGCTGGTTTTCGATTTATTTTTGTTGAACTTCAAGTGTTCTATAACCGATGATCTTAGTATCTCATTGAGCTGGTTCCAATCAAGTGGGTTCTGCCCTTGCTGATATAGTGCAGTCAAGACTTTATCTTCAACGCTTTTTCCATATTTTTTTGATATGCTGTCTTGGTTTAAGAGCGTATAGTCGAAGTTCCAAAAACGGTAGGTTGATGGATTATTTTTTTCTCTGGATGCGCGCTTTCTATTATTCGGTGGCGTATTTATTTTAGCCATTTTCGTTATTTCTCCGAAGATGATTTTGTGATCAGAGTTAGCTTTGTTTGTCCAGTAGCCTTTTATGTATTCGAATTTGGCGCCATTGTATGATTCTGTGATGATATGGTCAATTTGTGATGACCTTTGTCCAGAGCGCCAAGTTACCTTGCATGATCTGCGACCCCACGTGCTACTGATCACCAGGTTGTGTTAAAAAAAAAATATTTTATGTTCTACACTCTGTTGAGCGGTAGCACGGCTATGAAGTATCAGCCGCGCGGGGCCCTATTTTCAGCAATAAATTAAAATTATATATAATGGTGGTAGAGTTCTGGGAGTCGAGACTTTTTTTTAAGAAATTTTAAATTCCTTAAATATTAATAGTTTTTGAATAATTACCATAAAACGAAACACTTGTTTGTTTCATTTTAATTCGTTAATTGTTTTTCATTTTTTATCGTGAACTAAAATCCTTCGGAATACATTTTTCTTGACGTCATTCCGAATTCAATGAGCTATCATTTATATTTTTAGGACCTTTATCAAGAATTAACACGATTTTGAACTTGTCGACTAGACTAAAATTTCTGGTCGCCAAGTTCTACATTGATTTATTATAATTGCTTATAAGAAAAAAATTGATGAATCATTTATGAAGAAGAAGAAAAGTTTTATGTTTTACATAATATTTAGTACAATGCTATTAAAAATTAAAATTAATTTGCCATAAATTTCGAAATATAAGAAGGTGAAGAAACAAGTGCAACACTCAGATATTTTTTAATGCTGCAAATCTTCAATTACATTAATACCCAAGTGACGGTGATTCAGTGGTTAAATATGTTGTCTTAACCAGGATGTATTGCTTTGATCCCGGCCATTTTATGCTTTTCCTAACCATCACTTACAGTTATTTTATTTATTTTATATTCTACATTGTTACTTATATTGTTTTTACATATTATTTATATTAGTTACATCTCCACCGACTTACAGCTGCTTTTATATTTTATTTCTATTTTTCTTCAATATTTAAATTTTAATTCTTGACTTTCTATTGTTGTTGCACAGCCAAAAGTTGGGTTAAGTTAGGTTGTTGTTACATGCCCTGTTGACCACATGATATTTGCAAGTCTAATTACAATTTTATTTTATAGTATCTTTTAATTACTACTTACGATTGTTGTTTATTTACTTAACATTATATTTCTACTATGGAGAATCCGCACAAACCCAGCAAAAAGAGCTTAAGTTATAAATACCTCAAACTGAAATTAGTAGTTTTAGTTAATTACTAGTTTCATTAACTACTTATTAAAATTAGTATCAGAATATACATACATATATATATATATATATATATATATATATATATATATGTTCGTGTGTGTGTGTGATGGGGTGTTAAAATCGGATACAACAACTTTGATACCCAAACATGGCTCAATCCTTTTACATACTGCCCTTCGCTTGGGTAATCAAGACAGTGAAATCTTTACAGGTACTTCGGTGTCCCTGTTCAGGGGGCTGGCAT
Source organism: Eumeta japonica (assembly GCA_005406025.1). NCBI lineage: Eukaryota > Metazoa > Arthropoda > Insecta > Lepidoptera > Psychidae > Eumeta > Eumeta japonica. Next base: position 828,858 of record BGZK01000028.1, read on the forward strand.
CTCCATTGATCAGATCGATATTGTCAAAGATATTGCCTATCGAGGAGTTGGCGAAAATATTTTCTTTGATAAGCGTCTTGGATGGCTTCTTCCCTCTTGCACCTCTGATATTCAACTCGCTGTATGCTGCGACCATAGACGTGTTTCCTGGCGGCATTTACTTACTCTGTGCTTTTCTTTATGTCACTACGTTTGTGATGTTGTGGTGAGTTACTTTTTAATAATTATAAGTAAGATAATAATACATATATTGGCCATCAAAAAAAATTGACTCACCTGAAATAATCAATTAAAAATAAAACAATATTTGTTGTTTTTTTCTTTTTATTTCTTTTCTATTTATACGATTTCGCTATACTTTAGGTATGTTTCGGACATAAAATTCAAGCATCAAGTGTTTTGTGTTATAATTTATGATGCCTTAAATCCTGGAATAAAGATTGAAAATGATTTCTTGTCAAAAAAATAGCATATGTTAATAGTTAATTTGCGAGCAGATTGCGCATTTTTGGTTTTTGTTCTTTATAATCTGAGTTATGGATAAAAAATAACTTTATTATTTTATTAATAAAGTTATTTTTATTATGTATATATATATACATTAATTTGGTTTGCCAAATAACTATAAATACAACAAATACAAGAGTGGTCCAAGTTGTCACAATATTAAAACAAGGTTTAATTAACATTTTGTAACCAATATACTCGTTTTAAACCAAATTGTTTTAATAGAGTATTCAGATGTGGAACATCTCGTCACTTTTTTGCTAATGATAGAATTAGAAATGCATCCTAAGTTGATAATGCCATGGGTGTGCGCCTGATCTTCAACATCAGCTTGGAGACCCTCATGTTGTGACTGTTAGAGAAAGCAGGAGTGAGAAGATGATTCTGAAGGAAAAATTTGGGTCAAGAATAGCTAATACAGGCCCCCTTTTTTACCGACATTCATTGACAAGTCAGCTTAAATTTTGGTAAAGAGCGCATGTGCTGGATTTTAGTTCAATGGTCAATTGTGCTCGTCATAAACGAAAGCTAAATAACGTTGTATGACTCTGGTGGTTGTTGAAATAATTAGATACCCTAAAGAACAATAATGCATCAAAATGATGTATCGAAGAGGCAGTGCCTTATGGACAAGGCTTAGTTGTTTTTTGAAAGACTCCCTGACTGCTCACACAGATTTCATTTTTATCAACAGAGACCCAAATTTGAGTTTAACCAATGCACATCATATCACTGAGATCCTGTAGAAATGTAATTAATTTGGCAAATTCCATTTATTTTATGTTAGTGGCCCTCCATACTTTATATATGCTGTTATTACACATATGCATATTTATATATACACTGTTAAAAATTTCTGTAGTAATTTTACAAACAAAGTGTTAGAATTTTTTATGCACAGCAATAAAGTAATAATATCATTCCGTTTTGTAAATTTACTATACAATTTATTTTAACTCAATTTCGAAAAATTACAAAACATTTGTTGAAATTTACCAAACAATCATTGGAAATTCGCTTAGCAAAATTACCATACCAATAGTGTAATTTTACCAAACAACTTCTGTGGAAAATGATTAGTAATTTCAAAATGATTTATCATAAATTTACTACACAATTAATTTCAACTCAGTTTAGAAAAATTACAAAACTTTTTTAAAAATATACCAAATGGCTATCGAAAATTCGTTTAGCAAAATTACAATACAAATAGTGTTGTATTGTAATTTTTGTATAAAATACAAACTATAAAATACAATTGCATATTCATATTGAAACTTATTAAAAGTAAACTGATATCCTTAAAAGAAGAGTAATCTTAAATATGTAGTTTAACTTAAAAAAAATATCTTTTCAAATAGGACTAGTTTAAGGATATGATTAATCAATAATATAAGGGTCGATATCTTTCATAAGCTTTGAGACTGGGATGAATCTTCGTTCCCTTTCGTTTTCCATCTCGTTTTTTTTCAGGATTTATTTCCAAAAATAATCTGAAATTTAAAATCAATTATAAGTTAATCTCAAATAAGAAATTTTGACCTAATATGCATACATGGGAAATCATTTGATAAGATATAAAAAATTAATAAAGTACTGTGGTTTTTGAAGTAGTTAGTCTAGTGTAATGGTAATAAAGACAAGTTTCTTAAAATAACTTTACGATTTATCATATAGAATGTAACTTATACAAATTTTACTAGCCTCAAACTAGTCTGATGTTCTAATTCAGTTCATCAGTACATCATCACGAAGTTCAGAATTAATCAACAGTTTTAGAAAATTACAATATGTGTTAGAAAAATAAAAAAATTTGGTAGAATTACAATAGATAATGCAATTTTCAAAATTGTGCTACAAAAATAATAAAAATATTTGTAAATTCTTGATGATTTTCATACTAATTTGAGTTTCAGAATTTTTTGTAATACCACAAAAAATGCATTGTAACAATTTTTGTAATTCTACAACATTTCATTGGAAATTCACCAACAGTTAGGAAAAATTACAATATGTGTCGTTACATAAAAGTTCCAAAATTACAATTCATGATAGTAAGTTCCTTCACATGTCTTGTAATTTTACTCAAATTGTATTATGTTATGTTTTGTATTAGTATACATTGATTTAGAATGTTTCTCATATTTGTTTTGTAAAACAATTGTAATTTTACAAAAAAAATGAACAGTGGAGATTGTAGGGCATATCTCTGCCAGAGGTTCGGTCTTTCTAAGAAGAAGACCAAAGATTCGAGTATTCGAAATGAAAGAGTATTTTCATTCAAAATCAATACATTTATTAATCGGTTCTTCAATATTTCTCTCTATGATTTCTGAACGTTTACTTATTTTATTATTATAACAATCCACTTTCTATCACTATTGAAACTTGTGAACTCGGGCATCAGCCCTCGTCCCCTTTCTCTGTACTTCATTCTAGACTTATTCATTTGTTATCCGTGAGCTCGGATTCGAATATTCTATTCTACTCTAATTTTAAATTTAACGCGAACTCGCGAACCCTTATTTGCGAGAATGAAGGTCGAATATCTTATATGTCACCTACTCCTACTATCATATATATATATACATATATGCGTGTGTGAGTGCGTGCGTATGCGTGCGTGTGAATGTTCCTGTGTGTGTGTGTGTGTGTGTGTGTGTGTGTGTGTGTGTGTGTGTGTGTGTGTGTGTGTGTGTATGCATTACTTCAAAAAAGTAGAAATTGAAGTTAAAAATCTCTCATTTAGAAGTCCAGGCTGAAGTCTCATATATACATGGAATGTATTAGAATGAAATGTATACACATCACACCTCCATTACTCCCTAGATACATCAAAACTATATTAAGGAACAAAAGCTGTAAAAAAGACTAGGTAAGGAGGTACAAAGTATGGATTAAATAGAATAATTGTTAGTTATAAATTGTTTAATACATTTTCTTAATAAATATTGTTCCCATTTTCTTATTTTTATTTTTAATGTACACAATTTATTCATTTAAACCTTTTTTTCTTGGACTAACTACTCAAATTTAAAATTAATTGTTAACATTTAAAATATTCCACTATTATAACTTCAAAAATAAAATTATAAACAGAAAATTTTAGGTGAGTTGATTGTTTTGGTAGCCAATGTATATCAATATATATCATTCAAAAAGTAATATACTTTTTGAGTTATATAAGTAATAAAAATTAGTAATATATTTTGTGCATTAATACGGTCGCATGATAAATGAAAAACATTAATATTTTTTGCATAAAATTTATGCTTCAAAGATTAATAATGTAATCTTTACAATGTTTTTCATATAGTCATTGAGAGTACGAGTGCTACTATTTATGTACCCGAAACTGGCCACATACAAAATAGTATTTAAAAAGTAATCACAATATTAAAAATAGAACTCTTTGGCTGTAAAATACAGTTTGTTTCATGTAACTGTCAATTTTTTTCACATTGTCATACTTAGGACATTTTGAAAAGTGCATGTCTTTATCACCATGGATTCGTGAAAATTTTCGTGCGATGATTTATTACAATGTTCGGCGTGAGCTAACTCAAAAACAGTGAATCGATCACCTCACTTCGACTTTTGGGGATAAATCACCATCAAAAACCACTGTGTATCATTGGTTTAGTGAGTTTAATCGTGGGAGGTCTATGCTCATGGACGAATTTAAGGAAGGTCGCCCTAAGTTGGTTGTTGTACCACAAAATGTCGATGTTGTGCAGGAACTAATAATGCATGATGGTCATGTTACAACATAAAGGCGTCTTTGGGCATAAGTATGACGAGTATATGTAAGATATTACACGAAAATTTGGTTGCAAAAAATTTGCTTAAATTGGATTCCGCATAACTTGAGAGCAGCAGCGGCGAGCTATTCGTGCTGTTTATGATCTGAGACCAATGACATCTCTCAAAGAAAAATTTAAGAAAATTAATATCCTAACTTTAGCAGCACAATACATATACGAAAACCTGGTATATGTCAAGAGAAATATAGAATCGTTCCAAAAAGGACCGACATCCATAACATTAACACTAGACATAAGAACGATCTTGTTGCTCATAAGACCCGTGTAAGCAAAGTTAATAAATCATTTAAGGGGATGTGTGTGCGCTTTTATGATAAGATCCCAGCTGAAATTCAAAATTTGCCATTTGCTAAGTTTTGTTTCGTTAAAAGAAAGCTATATGGCAAGGGCTATTATACTGTGTTGGAATATCTTAATGAAAAAAGTCCCTGGGATTGAGCTGCCCGCCTATCAGGTCATTTCATATTATTTTTAAATGTCGACTAAATTACAAATTATTAAATCCTTTGTATGGATGAGTAAAAAGAGCAACCCTTGAGTTTCTTGCCCATTCTTCTCTCGGTGAATCAGCATTTGGAATGGGCGGTAATGTCGAAATGAATTTATTAAGGACGTATTTCAAGTGTAATTTCATTACCTACGAAATAAAGATACATTTGATTTGAGTCATCAAAAACAGGCTCGTGTCGATTAGTGGAAAAAAATTATAAAAAGAATACAATCAGATGCGTCGAATATTGTTTATAATATCTACACAGGTGATGAATCTTGGATCTATGCGTATCACGCCGAAAATAAACAACAGTCAACGGTGTGGGTGTTCCAAGATGAGCCGAAACCAACAAAAGTGATTCGTGCCAAAAGCACTTTGAAGCAAACGGTTATCTGTTTTTTTGGTATAAATAGACATGTGGTTACAGTGCTACTAGAAAATCGTAAAATAGTTAATTCTTAGCGGTACGCGACTATTTGTTTGCCAGAGGTCTTTGAAGAAAAAGGATAGAAAAACTGACAACACTGAATCATTCTTCATCATGACAATGCTAGCTGTCATATCGGCAGAAACAACTCGGTTCTTGGAAGATCAAAAATCGACGGGTTATCCTCCGTACCACCCCTATTTGGCACCCAACAATTTCTATTTATTCCCAAGCGTGAAGAATAAATTACGTGATCAACGTTTTTCGAGCCGCGAAAAGGCCGTCGATGCGTTCAAAATGCACGTTTTGGAGGTAGCGCAATTAAAATGGAAAAAGTGCTATAAAAATTGGTTTCAGGAGTATTTTGAAAAGCAATGAAACCATATTAAATGTTATAATGTTTATTTCTTTTTGATATTCCGGACACATAAGTAGCAGCCCTTATATTCTCACAGTCTTCCTATTTTTTCCTCCATGAAGATCATGAAAGACTTACACTCATACAACATCTAATAATTCTATTAGATTCCAAACATACTTGGCAATTTATTTTATTAAATAATGTTTCCTTTGTTCATATGATTTATGGTTGAAAATAATTCTTTTACAGTTTCGTGAAGTATTTCATGTGGAAATATTCATCAACACCATATACTGCTCTGGCCAGTTAGACTGTGATTGGAATTGAAACTGTAGTAGTTGGTAATTGTAATGGGTATTTGTTATATAATAATGGTATTTCTTTAGCTTTAGGAACCAATAACTATATGATGCACATTAACTCATATGAGGGGTGTTCATTATAAAGTGAGAATAAGGTACAACCTCTTTGGAACCAAAAAAAAAGTAAATACTGGTTGATAAAGCTGGAATATTGATTAAATCTAAAATAATGAAAATAATTTGAATATTTTTTGGTTTTTAAAATGCAAGTCTTGAATAATTGCGCGCAGTTATTAAGTATTTGTGCTTGTAAAATTTCACTACAGAACATATTCATCAAGACTTACAAGATACTTAAAGAGCAAATCCTCCACCGTATTCTACAATCACCCGTTGGTGCGCCGAATTTAAACGTGGAAGAATATCCACTAAAAGCGATTCTCGCTCGGGTGGTGACCTAACAGTCATAGTAGAAAATGAAAAAAAAACCGATAGCATTGTTTTAGCAGATCGTCCTGTCACATTACGTTTTATGTAACACATCGCAGAAACCGAGCGTGGGGCAGAATTCGAGTTCGTTATATGCCGACGCCACCTGATGACACACTGGCGCATGCAGTCTGGCCGAGCGTTTAGTAGGGTTGTGCCTATATTATTTATAAGTATATTTTCAATGTTATATTTTTGTTATAGTTACAAAGTTGTTCTAAAATAGAAGGGGACTATGCATATTTGCTAAAAGATACATGATCGATTCAATTCTGTGCATATTACGGGCGGGATATCTCTTTGACCTGATTCTTGGCATAGAAGAAATAGCACTTTACCAATCATACCATCTAGTAGCAAAACTTAAATATTCTAGTTTGTGATTTATCATGTTTTAAAAACATTATTATTGCTTAGTAATAAAAATCTTGGTTAATAAATGATTTATTTCATTTTTAAAGACACAATTGAATGTATTACAATTATTAATTTCAATATTTTATTGTAAATATTACAGATATTGACTTTTGTTTTAGTTTTACACTATCACAATAAAATATTGTTAATTCTATTATAAACTTGTTCATCAAAGAAAACATTATAATCAAAACTTCTGAGTTGAATAAATAAATTCCGATTAGTTAAATTGTATAGTTTGTTAATATAGTGAATTACTCTGTTATTGAACTGAAATTTGATTTAACCAAGCTAAACTTGGTTAAAAGTATTTTTTGCAATGTTAGTATGAAAAATATTCGCGCGCTGGGTCCCTAGATTGCTTACCGATGCAAAAAAACAAACCAGGCTGAACATTTCTCGAGCTTTTTTGGAACCCTATAGTTTTTTGGGCTCGATTTGCGATCATGGACGAAACAGGGCTTCACCATTACGATCCAGAAACAAAATTACAGTATATGACTTGGAAAAGAACAACATCTCCAACCCATCAGAAGTTTAAGGCGAGTCGTTCTGCCGGAATGATCATGGTTTCTTTTTTTGGGGATAGTAAAGCGTTAGTCATGATAGAATATCTCGACCATGGAGCGTTATGGGCTTTGTGTATGCAGAACAAATAAAAAAATTGCGAAATGAAATCCGAAAGAGGCGGCGAGGCAAACTAGCAAAAATGTTTTGTTCCATCAAGATAGTGACTCGGTTCACAGGTCTGTGAATACATATATAATGAAAATAGGTTGTCTTTGTTCGCCAGTCACGTAAAAACTACTAAACGTATAGACATGGGACTGGGACCATTCGATGCGGGATGATTTGCAGATGGTTCTAGGCTACTCATTTTTCGAATTCCGTAAATCCTTCCATTTTATTTATAATAAAAATTACCCAGCGAAGCGGGCGGGACAGCTAGTTTAATATATTTCGAAATACTTGAGCATCCTCCATATTCACCTGACCTTATCCCTAGTGATTTCTATCTCTTTCTAAGGTTGAAGGAGTATCTGCAAGGACCGATTCAAAAACGATGAAGCAGTAGTAGCCACAGTAGGGGATTTTTTTGGGTGCTCAAAATGAAGTTTTTTAAGAAAAAAATTTAAGCTTAGAAAGAAGATATCAAGTGTGTTATGTTAAAAGGCGACTATACCGAAAAATAAAATAATATTTTATGAAAGTTACCAGCAACATACTCATTCTCACGTTTTATTGAACGTCCCTCGTACAATGGTGCTTAACGGGCACAATGAAATACATTGGATAAAAAAGGTGTTTCTTATAATTGTACTAAGTCATTTTTATAAATGTAGAACTAACGCCTAGCTTCCATTAAATAAATACTCAAAAATTTATGATATTAATGATCTTAAAATAAATTATGTGTCATTGTATAAGTTTATAAGTTGATTTAGTCAAGAACAGTTGTTCATAGATTGCACACAGATTATTACAAAACTAATACTAATTATTGGATAATGTAAATTGCTTCTTTACTGTATGACAAAAACAAAAAGATATTATTCTAAAAGTCACTTGTGGCTATTGATAATTGTTATTTTTCTTGTTTATTATGTATCGCACATGTTTGTTGGCTAACAAAATTAACTCTGAGGAAATGAAGTCCAAAAGGAAATCTTATGACAAACGAGGAGGTTAAGGATGAAATGTTTTAACTGGCACGTTTTTCTTTCTTTTTTTTGCCAACGAAAATGAGACAATGTTTTTCAGTATATAGTTTATTCACTGTATCTATATTAAAACAATATTTACAGATATGTAACAATACTTTCATATGATAGTCACATGTCTAACACTCAAAATAAAGGACAACTCAAAGACAACTCAAAATAAAAACAAACCATTTTGCATAGTATCGTCATTCAAAATATACTAATTACTAATGCAAAGTATAGTAATTTGACACATCACATTCAGAACCTTACTTATCACTATTTTAATCCCAAGTAGTGGAAATTAGCAGTTATTTGATTATAAGTAATGAAGATTGACAAGTTGGAAAAAGCGCAAAGAAAAAAGAATAAAATAGAAAATAGCTATGACAAGAGATAATTGGCTAATTTTCAGAAAAACCATGTACTTTTCTGAAATATGTTGAAAAATTTTCAGAAAATGACTCGTAATTCAATTTCTGGAAGTTTTTAATTATATTAAAGAGTCGAAAGTCATTTCATGAGTTATTTTAAAAGTATTTTCATAGGTGAAGATGAAGTTGCAGATGATAATGTTACTGCAACTGAAAATTTGAATGGTGATAAATCTGAAGTTAGATAAACTACAAGACATTAGGTGAGGATGGAATTATAGCCAAATTTTTGGGAATGAGTAGAAAACTGGTACTTGTAGTCAAGAAATTATGTAATTACATAAAACTCGACTGTGCAATGTCCGAAGGGTAGACTAGGGTTGTAGTGTAGTAGAGTTGTTCTTTAAAAAAAGAGATCACACTATTGAAGGATTGCTCAACCATTATGTTCTTATGCCACGTTTACAATTGGTTTTGGAGAGTTATTATACAAACCAGCTTGCTAGTAAATTGGACGACTTCCAGCCACCCAAAAAAGCGGGTTTCCGAAGAGGATCCAAACTCTTCTGAAAATTACACAGAATTCTGAGAAGTATGATCTGTTTGGACTATGAAAAAGCCTTCTATTCAATGGAAATGTGGGTGGTGCTGCATTCTCTTAGGTGGTATTGCACTGACTGTCGCGATCTAAGTACCGAAATGTCAGTCCGAATACAGAATGAAAGCACAAAACCAATCCAACTACAGGGACAGATGAAACCAGCAGAAGTCGTTTCTCACAAACTCTTCAGCATTGGAAGACGTTTTCAATATTTTAAATTGGAAAGTACATGGAATCAATGTAAATGACGATTAGGTATATCTATCATCTTAGATTTTCGGACTATAGTCAAATGGCGGAATCACTGAATTACATCGATACCAAGCTCAGAGATCTCAGTAAAGTTTCTCGTGAACTAGATCTAAAAAAAGAACTAAGATATAACAAAATTTATGCCGAGTGTCCGTGTTGTACCCATTTATAATACATAAGAACTTCTTAGTAAAAGTTGTTGATGAATATGTTTACTTGAAATAGATTGTCCAATTGAACCATGCTGCTACTTGCGAATTGCTACTTGATTAAAATACAACAGGTTTTCAAAGATGACAAGTAATAAAGAATCATCTTCTATAATTGTACTTGTCAATAATACTGATCAGTTCAGGTGCCATTTTTTTTTTAAATAATCATTACTGTATACACCCTGGTTTTATGTGTATAATTAGTACTTAAGAATTTAATAAGTGACTACTGGCATATCACATTATAGCATGTGCCATTACTTGTATACATTGTATATATACAGCATTTCAACTATGAGATTACAAATATGTACTTGTTACCGACTCAAGTAAATAATTCGCCTGAAATTTCCTCGGAGCGCTTTTACTCATTACAATAAATTACATCTTTTCATAAGAATTGTTTACTTATTCGTTAACGAGTTTTATAAACTCATGGTAGAGATGTAGTTTAATAGGCTTTAATTGGCTGTTAGTATGACTGTAGGTGTTGACTGTAACATCATCCAGGAGCAAGGAAATAAAAGTCGTTTTACCGTGCAGTTACTGTGTTTATTTATTAAAGTTCATTACTTCTACATACCTTAAAATAACTGATAAATATTTATTATTATATAATTCTTTCGTGATGTTTGAGTAAAAGTGTAGGTACGCGCACGAAAATCTGCCGCTGTGAAGTTAGTCACGAAAGCGTCGCAACGGCGTAAATTTGGCACGCGGGGGTGAAACAGAACGAGTCGGGGAATGTTAAACCTGCGTATGTTTACCATTCGCAGGCAATTGAGAGCGGCAAAGTTTTGTGCGATGTGCTGTAAGCGTAACTAACCGAGTACAGATCATTTCAACAAACGCCATACCTTAAGTCCTGAGATGTCTCTTTTTCCGCTAAGCTAGTTCGGTAACAAAACCTAATATACGCATCTCATAACGGTATCACATTACTTACACACAGTTTTTATCCTAATGATGGGTTATATAGGTATTTATAAAAAAAAAAAAAAACAAAACTCCACACGTCTATAATACGTAACCGTAGATGTAATAGGTATACATATTTAATGATGCGCGAAATCAAATGTTTAGCCTATAAAAATATTGCCAATGTCAACTCGATACTTCAAACCTTCAATTTCCTTAAAATTTAAATTCTAATAACACAAAAATATTAGATAGGCACATTTTTAAACCATAAATCAGAAAATATTAATATAATTGAATACTTACAAAAATTATAAAATTCTTTTTCCCTCCTAATAAATGTATTTGCGTTTGTTTATATTCTTTTAATAAATTTGAATCCTTTAAAATTAAGTTAATATAATGTGCAAAATTCCCATAAAAATAATGTTTTAACCTTAACACCACTGAACATATAAGCATTATTCTGAGTTTAAGAGTATATATGCGCAGTGTTTAATTCAACTGTAATTGAAACTTCAACATGACATTTCATTGAATTTACTTAGGAAATAATAAATACAAAACTTTTGTGATTTTCAAATTGTGTTTTCGATATTACTACAGTAATATATTATCAAGAAATATCAGCTGTCTTATTATCTGAAAAAAAAAAATTATACTTATGTCATTGTTAACGATGGCATGAGTAACTTGATGATAGCATCAAATCCAAATCATAAACTAACCAGGGGTGAACCGTGATTTGTCTGGCCCTAGGCTGATGCTACTTGGGGCCTACCTAATTAATCAACTAAACGCCATTTTATCAAAAAACCGTTATGTGATGATGTTGATATACGGAATAGGAAAACTAAATCAGACGGTAAAATATTATATTCATTTAAAATGTCTTACATATACACAACAGTAGATAACTATTAGACATTGCAAATGAAATCAACAGGTTATATGTAGTTATGTCACATAAATCATTAAGCAACCTTTCTGCATTTTTGTGCTGCAAATTCCTTTATTTGCTCATCATATTTTAAATTCTTTGTCTAATCACAATTTATGGAAAGAAGTGCTAAATGGTTTAGTCGACAGTTCGGCATTGCTATTCTGTATTTGTTTTCTGTACATATCCTGGAGAAAGACCACTCCACTGCACAACTAGAGATTACAACGTTAAAGAATCCTTTAAGATAGAACAAACCTTTAACATAGAACAGCAATTTGAGGAAGATTAACAAGTCTCTTTTCATAAATTAACATAAAAACACTGCAATAAGTGTAAGGCTTTGCATTAGACTGTAACAAGTAAGATTTTAATTGAATGCACTTATTTACTAAATGTTCCTCTACATTATATGTGGGCAACAACCGGTCCGCTGTATGGATCTAATGTAGTGTCGGTGAGAGTAGCATAAAACTGGTTCGAGCGTTTTCAGTCAGTTAATTTTGATGTCAAAGATGAACCTCGCTTTAGTCGACCTATTACGGATCAAATCGATGCCATTTTGGAAAAAGTAGAGTAAGATCAGCATATCAGTTCTAACGACACAGCTGAAGAACTGAGGATTGACCATAAAACAGTTTTGACCTATTTTGAAAAAGCTGGATCTATAAAAAAGCTTGATACTTCGTTCCCACACGACATTACTGCAGGAAATCTAATGAATCGTGTACTCGTTTGCGATTCTCTATTGAAACGTAATGAAACCTAATCGTTTTTGTAAAGATTGATCACTGGTTATGAAAAATGGATCACCTGAGACAAGAACGTGCGAAAAAGATCATTGTTACAACGCAAGCAAGCTCCACAAACTATAGCGAAACCCGGATTAACTCGCAATAAGTTGATGCTATGTGTATGGTGCGTTTGAAAAGGCATTATTCATTAAGAGTTTTTACCGCCGGGCAAAACCATTAATTCGGATCTCTACCGTCAACAGTTGACGAGACTCAAGTAAGAAGTAGAGATGAAACGGCTGGAATTGATCAACAGAAAGGGTGTGGTTTTTCACCATGAAAAAATCAGACCATACACATATTTAGCCACTCAGCAAATGTTGAGAAATTTTGGTTAGGAAGTGTTAATGCATTCACCATATAGCCCTGACCTTGCACCCTCAAATTTTCACCTGTTTCGGTATCTTCAGCATTATTTAGGTTGTATCTAACTCTGAGAGAAGACGGTCAAAACTACTTATCGCAGTTTTTTGATCAGAACTCCCAAAATGTCTACAGCGATGAGATTAGGTACGTCACTACCCACTAAATGGCAACAAGTTGTTGAAAAAAATGGCATATGTATTATAATTCAATGTAAATACAATATGATGAAAAATTATTTTGTATTTGTATGAACAAATACCAAAATACTTTTTTCCCGACCTTATATTTTGTTTTCTTATCAAACACGCTAACACTGAATCCTTAGCATCATTAAATTTTTTGTGATTTTAATAAGTCCCAATCATTTGCAATTAGAAAATTTGGTTATATATTAAGATGGAATTTTAGAAATAAAATTGCAAATAAATAAAAATCACCACCAACACTGGTTGAATAATAAGTTAACCACGATCTTTTCAGTAATTGGCTATCTTTCATTTTCTCAATAAAATACATATTTGAAAATAATCTGTTTTGTTCTTTGTATTTCTTTATTGAAACTGAATATATATTTTGCGAATCTTTATTTTAAAAGTTAATCATTTCATGTGAGAAGATATCACTAGTAAAATCATTATTTAGCAATATTGGTCACAAACCCACGTCTACATATTTTGCATATTAAAACAATCTTTTTTAATTTTTTTTGCCACCTCGATATTATACACTGTTTTTTTGCTGAAAAACAATATCGTTCTCAGAGAGTTCAAAAGGTTACTGGTAGTTACGATATTGCGTAATTTCATCACTGGTAGTTTTTTCTTTGTCTTGCAATTTTTGATTCGTTTCGCTTAAAGTACCTTCGCTTAAAGCGCCTCCCTTATCGCTTGTTAATGGGTCTGTACCTATTACATTCTCGTTTTTATATTCTTATTTTAAAAAGTTTATTTCGTTTATTTCTTTCTTTTTCTTGGTCTAAGTTTATTTTATGTCTCAGCTCCACTTTTATACTTTCTTATAGATATGTCGTAAAAAAGCTTTTGATTTTTTTTTGGCTGAAAATATAAAAAGACTTGATATTAATAATGATTAAATATAAAAGATGAAATATTATCACTTTTCTACCATTTTAATGCTTTGCAATAAATGTAGGAATTTACAAATTTTCATTAAGAAATCGATTTAAGGGTTGATCTAGTATTAAAAAGTAAAATAGTAACAATAAAGTCATCATTTTCTATTTCAACATAAGATTTTTTTTATCTTCTCTGGTGAATGTGGGCTAGGGCCTAGGATTGAATGTATTATTTTTTCTTTATACTTGCTAAGAGCATGAAATCTTATACTAATTGCTTTCAATTTTAAGTATAATGAAAGAAAAATCTGATCTTTATTTTTAAGTCATAATTAATCACGAAACTAAATATGTGCACTAGAACAATAACAATTAGTCAGTTTGTTACTTTGACGGTGCCTACAGAAGTGCAGACTAAAATAGAATAGTGGCGCACTCAGAAAATACAATGTAAACAAACGATGGGGAATCCCCCGTTCCATTCTACAGACGCGTGATTTATTCCAAGTTTGCCAACCTGATAGAATTTTTTATAATTTGGGATACTTTTTTTAATTCACGACATGTGCAATGTCTGCAATAGGAATTAAGGGGCCTTTATATCTGAAGTGGTCTGAGCTGCAGACTAAAAACCAAAGAGCTAAACGCATGCGCGTCGCTTGTTGCTGTGACGCATCCCGCTCCTCATACCTATCGCAACTGATACCTGTTTATGACTTGGTGTGCAATTTCATGATTCATGGTGCTTAAAGGTCCGTCTACACGTATGCGCGTTTCTGTGCGCTTACTTGTGCAAACTAGTTTGCGCAGGCAAACGCAACGTGTAGACGGAAATACGGTAGCTCGCACAGGCTCGAAAGCGCGGCTTGTGTGATCGTTGACTTGCTGAAGAGCCGACTGCGCAGTTTTAGGTTTGCACAGTGTACTTGAACCTGTGGATGGTGATTCAAGCTACGCTTAAGTTCGGTAAATTGCTGTCAGGCGAAACATGTTTTTACGAATACCTACTAAAAATTTGAAAATGAGGGATGTGCGAATTTATTCCAAAGAATTTTTAACAGAATCTATAGAATTATTCTAATCTTTGTCGGCATTGTGAAAAATGAAGAATGAAGAATATTCCGACAGAAACAAAAAAGCCGAAGCTTACCTGTTAATATTTGAAAAATAAAAGAGGTATAATTAGTACTTTGTTGCTCGGCTCATATATAACATTTTCTTTTCTTTATTCGTTGTAAAAAAAAAAATATCTACTCATCAGGTGGAGCGAAATGCAATAAGATATATGGTTACAAAAAAATGGACTCAATTCTCAAAAAATCTTCGATTAGATTAACATGTGAATGTATATTTCTCCGCAATAACCAATTATTTACTCCTACGCAGTCGCTTGCTCCTAATAATTGCATTGCACGCCACAGCTCTCAAATCACAATGAGGTTTGCACAGTTAGTTTGCAAGAGTTTACTTGCACCGTGTGGACACTGTTCCCTAGTTCCGTCTCTTATTCAGTTTTAATGGTAAAGTTACAATTGCGCAGGCAAGACAGCGTGTAGACGGGCCTTAAACGCTACAGTTATTTATGTATCGTACTCGCCTAACTAGTCGCAGTGAGTGCTTATATTTGTTTGTAAAGTTTTACGCCGCTAGTTCTATATAAAATGTCATTGCCAGAACTAGCTAACATCCGTTTAAAGCGGATCTACGAATAGCTTGGAGCTGTCTTATTTACTGGAATGTAACTTTTATGAAAGAATAATGTCACAAAACAAAGAAAGCAATACTAGTACTGTTACCATTCATGAGTCTTCCAGCGGACCTTGCAAACTTACCATGGAAGTCCCACTCTGTCTGTTAATGTTTGGACTCTGTTTGTCTGGTAAGTTTTCTTTTATTTTTAGTAAAATGTGATTATGTACCCCTTAATTAAAGGCTTATGTTAAGGATTTTGTTCTTACAGCGGTCATTAGTCGATGTGTGTTATCGGCTAAATATTCTTGAAATGTCACTCTCGGTTTCTAAAATAATCAACGACTTGAATCATCATTTTTAACTATTCAAACCTTTTTCGGGGTGCGCTTCTAATTTAATATGAACATAAAAATCGATTCATTCACTCATATCTATATTAGGACACGCTTAATGAAAAAATTAACGTCTATTCGAACTATTCATTGCAAATGGAACAAAACTATAATACATTGTTTTGTGAATATCAACTTGAAAGGGAGAGTGCGGTAAAAGATAAAATATCATTTATAATTTGGGAAACAACGGGTTCTAGGAACTTTAAATTTTGTAAATTTCAGACAAACAAAGTGATGAATAATGTAATCCATATATAGAACTATAGAAGGAGAATAGATCCTATATCAGGATCGGATTGTAAGCAAAAGGGTCATCGAAATTGACAAAGGGACTAGAAACAGAAAAAAGAGAGGGGATTGGAATTAAAAGTGGGGTCAGGATTGGAATCGAGAACAGGACCAGGGTGGGAATCAGAAGCAGGTCTGAGATTGAAATTGAAAAACAGGTTCAAATGGAACCCGAACTGAAATCAAGAGCAGAATTGGGGATCTGTATCGTAATTAACAAAAGGTCGTTCAATATAAATGTTGTATTCTCTTCACTTCGTCTTCGTAGTCCAAATTAGATGACCGACGGGTCTTTAATAAAATCCCTTGAAGAGTTATTTTTATTTAAATTCAATATTACAATATTTGATACAATTAAACATTATAAATTTAAGGATTAAGAGTAGATGTTGCCCGTAATACGGTTATGCGTAGATTCTCTCAGAATGAAGGGGTGTCTCTGCTTATATATCAAATGGTGAACAAAGTCGCCATCGGCGGCTTGCGTTTGTTGATCCTATTTTTATCTATAAGTTTAATTTATTACTGTGTTTTCGTGCTTTCGAACAGAGAGTATCTGTTTGTGCTCTCGAAAGTCGGCGTCCCTTTTAATTAACGAATTATCTATACAACTTTGGGGGTCCCTTGTCTAGGAGGATCATGACCTTATATTAATATTATGGGTCTTGCCCTTTAGGTCAAGCGTCGCCACCGTAGGCGGTAAGCTCACAAATAGATAAGAATTCATTACAAAATTCGACACGTGTAGATAACAGATAGTCCTTACAATATGGGTGGTACATAGGATTATGTATAACATTCTGTATGGTACATAGCAATAAAATAAGAAGAAATTCATTAAATGTCAAAGCTAGTACAGTAAATAGACAAGTGGGCACTGATGTATATATCTTTAAGTGCTTTACTTATTCCTTAAGTTTATACTCACAATAAATACTTAAAAGAATACATTTGAATATTTCATTATAAAAGTCCCTAATTATTTTTGTGATTATAATATTTGTGTTCTACAAACTGTAATCATAATGATAAATGTAAGATTCCTTACTAGAGGTGAGCATCTCATATTGGTTCGGAGGAAAATGAGCCTGGTTAATAACATAAAGCTTTATTATGACTTATTTATTTATGAAAATTAAACTTCTGTATATTTGTTGCCGCATTCTAATTTGCACCATTTTTTTTTATATCTGCTAACATTTGCCTTTCATTTCACCTGCATATTTATATCATTGTATTATTAAAAAAATATCACCAAGGAATCTATACTGCCACCAAATAATATGGCCTATATTTTATTTTTATGCTAGCATTTTCTTCAACTATTGAGACCGGTAGGGTTATCAAAATCGAAAGCAGGACTGGGAGCAGAATCAAAAGCCAAGATCGAGGTTGAAATTGAGAACACGACTTTTTAGTCGTGTTCTTCTTAGTTTAATTCTAGGATCAAAATTAGGAGTAGTAAGGTGACCAGACATGAAAATGGAAATGAAAATAGGATTGTTAGCAAGATCGATCGGTATATAATAGGAAGGAACACGTTCTTTGTTCACATGGGTGAAAAGCTAGTTTAAACATAAATTTCGCTTCTGACCACTATGCAAATTTTATTATAAATAAATATTTTCAATGTAATTTGTTTCATTATTCTTTTCAGGAGCTGTTATAAATAATGTAGTATTATACAGGACCTGCATTCACACCTTAAATTACCCGGAGAGTGATTGTGTATTGCTGCTAACTTCAGGGCATAAATCAAATGAAACGATACAATTAGAAAATGTTGTTCAAAAACATGCTTCAATCGTGAGAATGATGCATTCAGTGATTGAAGCTTTTTTCCCAGCTATCCTGTCATTTTTTTTAGGTGTATGGTCTGATATATATGGAAGGAAGCCGTTGGTGGTTTGGCCTTTATTTGGTATCTAGTGTTTTTAATTCATTGTAAACATTTTTGTTATATCCTTAATTTAAGTGAAGTAATAATAGTGATATAACCTAAAAAATAAAAACAATGGAAAGAAGATACTTATAATGGGATTTTTTAAATCTAATTAATTGTTTAAAGTTTCAATTTATTTTCTATAACTTTTTAGGTACATGTGTGTCATCATTTTTAGTAGTCATATATGCAACAGTAAACAGTCTTGGTCCTTGGTGGTTTTTAATAACGGCTGTGCCTTTTTCTCTTTCGGGAGGATATGCTGCTTTATTCACTGGTGCCTTTTGTTATATAAGTGATATAACAAATAACGCTGACCGGTCTCTTAGGTAATTTATATAATTACATTAATTTGAGAAATTTATTATGACAATCTAAAATCTTTTAAAACGAAGGGTGGGATTCATAGATGTGAACATTTATTATCAAAATTTTCAAAATTATGCTATTTCTTTTCAGAATTGCTTTATTAGAAGCAGCATTATTTGTTGGAACCATCATAGGCTCTCTGAGTAGTTCTTATATTCTGAACCTTTTGGGCAATGTTAATTTACTCTTAATGACATCATCAGTCTATGTTCTAACATATGTTTATATTAATATGTGGGTTGTAGAATCCATTACTGGAGCGGAAAAGGTATATACTGTAAAATTTTTATCATTGATCTTGATAAACTGTAAATATTAAGAAATTGTGAATTCATAAATACTAATGTCTGCTCCTATTTCATCCATGTCGATACAAAATCTGTTTTCAAAACTTGATTTCTAGCCATTCCTAGTTTAAGACCAATTTTAAATCAGGTCCTGGAGTTGGCTCTGTCCCATTTATTTTTTTAACGTTGATAGCAATAGCTATTTGAATCCCGATCCCCATTTCATTATCAATAGCTTATTGATTATTGATAGTTATTGATTTAATTTAAAAATTATAATTCTTAAACCAGCTAACTAAATTTCTTTTAAAAATTGATATTGATGCCAATGTTGAATTCAGTTTTAGTTTGACTTTGTATCAATCAATTTGAATTCATTTGAGAGTCTATAATAGTATAGGCTTAACTATGGTTTGTGAGTAATAGATAAATGACAAAATAAAAAGAGAATTAAAATACCTTACAGTTATTTTTAGTTTTGTGGATACACAATTTTCATTTATTTTCCTAATAAAATACATGAAAGGTTGGATGTTTGTTACTTATTCATATCGAAATTGCTAAAGGATTTTGATGAAAGACACAAAAGTATATTTTATTTTAAAAAGTAGATTTAAAATTTTTCTGTTTTGAGATAGGAAAAACATGTTCAAGGTTTATGTATGTATTTAATAAATATAATGGAAATACAGAGTGATCACTTCATAGACATTAATTTCCGGCAGTTGAAGAAATAAATTGAAGTCTTAATTGAAATGATATATTTCTGTATCAAATATATCCATGGTTCGAAGAGCCACCACATTTTGTTTTTATCCTCTCAAATATTTACCAAAGTATTAAATTAATTATTCAAAACTTTTTTTTCAATCTAAAAAACATATACCAATTGAATTTATTAATCATTACTGCATTTAAAACTTTTATAATAATGCACCATCATTTCAATCAAAACTCTTATAAATAATTAATGTAAATCATTAGAATGTTGGAATTTGTTGTTCACTCTTTCTTCTAGGGAAGCTTATGGTCAGTTGTCGACTTCATATTCGTCAGGGAAATGATGGAGACATGCTTCAAGAGAAGACCGAACAGAGGCAGAACAATCATTTTCCTTTTGATGATATGCGACGCCTTTGCGGCTTTAGTGCTCAGTGGTTTAAGTCACCTAGACTATTTTTATGTCCGAGGCAAGTTCCAGTGGTCCTTAGAGGCCTACAGTGTTTACAGAGCCACGGGAACTGTAGTTTTGGTCATCGGCATATTTTTTGGCGTCGTTCTGATGCAGAAAGTGTTGAAAATCAGCGACATACATTTAGTTTTGTTGTCGTATTTATCGGCAGTGGCAGATTATGCAATCAAAGCATTTGCAGTGATGTCATGGCACATGTACTTGGGTGAGTCATAAAGTGTAATATTTTATTTCGCAACACTCATTTATTTTATTATATTGTCTAACCTTATATTTACTTTTAAAGCTATCTTATATAATGATAAAAAATTTAAAAACTCAACTGAGTTTAAGTGAACTGCAAAGATAAAAACAGCATGATTTAAAAATCATCCAATGAAATATGATGAATATTTGCAGTCGGGGGCAACGGATTAATGTTTCCACACTTGTGACTTTTGATACATGTATAATATTTATAATATTTGGATATCTTGTTTCGATCTTTTCAGTTCATTTTTATGCTGTCAGATTTTTTTATTTTGTTATTTTTTTTATCTATCATTTATTAGATTTGTTTTAACAATATCCTAAGATTGCTTTCTCGTCATTTGCATTGTCAACGACGTCTCTTGTTGTAATAATCGTGACAAATTTCGTTTATCGATGTATTATTATCAATTAATTATTGATATTTACCTACTATATGTTATCAATATTGTACCTACCTATTTCTTATTTTTTATTTATTCTTAATTAAGTTATTTTTATCTCACTGTATTAAGTACCTAACACTCTATGTAATAGTTTTTAAAATCTTCTTTTAAAGCCGTAAAATTCTGAATTTGTCATTTTATTTTATGAATTATATTGAGATATATTATAATAATTGTTTTTCACATTCATAAGACTTATTACGTATATGGTTATAAAACATCTTATCACAGCTTTTAAGGGTTTTTTAAGATTAAGGTTAAGATTAGACCTTAACCATGGCCAAATTAACCAACGATTTTTTTAACATAAGTTATACCGCACGCTCCATACCTTAGAGAGCATATTCATTTTTGGTTTTCACAGCCCTGATTTGTCACGGCCATGTATCTCACGTGTACGCATTTCTATAATCTTAATTTTTATGTTACTATAACATCTAAAATTCTTATTTTAAATATTCAATTTCCACTCTTCCTTTTTGTTTTATCACTTAGTTATTAATTTTTTATTATTTTATATCCTACATTTTTTAACTTTTTTTATATATTACTTAATTGCCAATCACAACTCCGGTCATTTGGATCTCAACTCCAGTCATATTTTTTTTTATACAATTTTATTTTATATTAACCTTTAATTACAATTCAATTTTATATTATTTTTAATTACTACTGATGATTACTGTTTGTTTACTTAACATTATATTTCTGCTGTGGAGAGCATGTTAGGCAGCGATCCTGGAGTCGGCATCCCATTAATGATTACGGTCATTGGCAAACCTGAATCCGCTCAAGGCCAGCGTGAAGAAGTTAAGGTTACCTCTCCAACTTAAATAAAACAATGGTGACAGTATACAGTGATGGGGTGTTAAAACCCGATACAATAACATTGATACCCGAACGTGGCTTAACTCAATCATATTAACATTACTTTTAGAGTGCTGTGGACTCCTCAGGAAATATTGCAGCATAAAGATTGTCAATAATAAAGTAAATTGAACCATCCTTTTATATACTGCCCTTCGCTTGGGTAATCAGGACATAAAAATCTTTTCAGGTACTTCGGTGTCCCTGTTCAGAGGGCTGGCTTCTCCATTGATCAGATCGATATTGTCAAAGATATTGCCTATCGAAGAGTTGGCGAAAATTTTTTCTTTGATAAGTGTCATGAATGGCTTCTTCCCTCTACTGGCACCTCTGGTATTCAACTCGCTGTATGCTGCGACCATAGACGTGTTTCCTGGCGGCATTTACTTAATCTGTGCCTTTGTTTACGTCACTATGTTTGTGATGTTTTGGTGAGTTACGTTTTAGTAAGATACTAATGCACATATTGGCCGTCAAGAAAAATTGACTCAGCCGAAATAATTCATTGTATAATTAAAACAATATTTGTTGTTCATTTGTTTTTGTTTCTTTTCTATGTTTACAATTTCGCTACACTTTAAGGTTTGTTTAGGATATAAGATTCAAGTCTTGAGACTGTTTTGTGTTATGATTTATGATGCCTTAAATCCTTAGAATGAAAATGATTCCTTGCCAAAAATAGTATATGCTAATAGTTAATTTGAGAGCAGATTGAATATTTTTGGTTTTTATTCTTTATAACCTGAGTTATAGATGAACATTAACTTAATTATTAAAGCAAATAGTGCTGAAACTATAGATACAACAAATACACGAGCAGTCCAAATTGTTGCATTATTAAAACGAGATTTTGATCAACGTTTTGTAACCAATAAGCTCATTTTAAATGAAATTATAAATGAAAAATTTTAGGCGAGGTATTGTTTTTGGGCAGCCAATATATGTAACTCAAAAGTTATATTCTTTTGTTATATCAGTTAAAATGGCCACAATGATAAATGAACAACATTAATATTTTTTACTTAAAATTTACTCTTGAAATAGCATTTTGTTATGATTTTATTATGATTAAATATGAAATAGATTAATTAACTAATATTGTAATATTTACAATATTAGTTATTTAATCCATGAGAGTATTGTCACATACTCTCTATTTCTTACTCCACGAAGATCATAAAAGATTTTCAGAAAACTTACACCCATACAACACAATAATTATATTAGGTTCCAAACATGGTGGCTTTTTTTTTTAGTTTCTTCAAATGATTTGTAATGCAATATAATTCTATTACAGTTTCGTGAAGTATTTCATGGGGAAATATTCATCAACACCGTATACTGCTCTGGCCAGTTAGACTGTGATTGGAATTGAAACTGTATTGAAATAGTTTGTAATTGTAATACGCATTTGTTATATAATAAATACTTTTTTTTATCTTTAGGAACTAACAATTAGATGATGCATATTAGGTAATACAATGGTGCTTGAAGGGCACAATGAAGTACATTGAACAAATAAGTGTTACTTATAATTGTACTGAGTTATTTTTAGCAATGTAGAACTAACGTCTTGCTTCCATTAGTTAAATACTTAAAAATTGATACTATAAGTGATCTTAAAATGTGTCAATGAATAAGTTAAGTATTTTTTTTCTTTTTGCCAACAAAGGAAAGTGAATGTTTATTAAGTACATCGTTTATTTACTATATCTATATAAAAACAATATTTACAAGTATTCTATATAATAGAAAATATATCTAACACAGCCTTGGGTGTCTAATACAGAAGGCTATATAAAACATTCAAAATTAAGAACTGTAAAAGCAAATCGTTTTGGATACTGTCATTATTGAAAATATTAGACTAACACATTATGATGCAAAGTATTATAATTTTAACACATCACAAACAGTTCCTAACCATTATTACTATTTGACTCCAACTAATGGGAATTAGCACTTGTTTGATTTTAAATAATAATGAAAATTGAACAAATTTGAAAAAAGTAAAAAGTATGCCAAGAAAAAAGAATAAAATATAAAATAGCATGATTCCTGGGCAAACCATGAACATTTTTGGAATACTATGTTGAATAAGTTTCAGAAATTGTGTCTTAATTCAATTTCTGAAACTTTTAAAATGCAGTTAAAGACCCAGAAGTCATTTGAAGAGCTATTTTGAAAACATTTTGTAGGTAAGCATAACGTTGCAGCTGACAATGCTCCTGCAATTGAATATTTGAATGATGATAAATTTGAAATTACGATGGAAAAAATTATGAAAGTGAAGAAAGCTGCCCAAATATAATAGGGTCTCATCACCGATGCGGGGGGTAGCAAGACGTAATACCCGCGAAATAAGAAGCAAGTCTTGTTTACCTGCTTTTTAATAAGTGCTGGAAAAATGTTAGTGAACCCAACGACTGGTGTAAATCCTTCATTGTAACCTTTTATAAATGAAGGGTTCGTGGAAGTTTCTGGAAATCACCACCCTTGCACGTCATAATATGCCCTTTGTAGGCCTCCGCAAATGTCAGTTTGACCACATGTTTATACTTTTTGTTGTTCAATGGTTTCATTGATTCCCCTTACCTATTATCCCAAATGAAACATTGAAATATGGTTTAGGGCTGTTTGCAAACCTAGTAAATTGATTGCTCCTCCTAATTCATTTAAAAGTTACATTTCAAATAGTTTCTTTCGCATCGTCCTTCTTGATTATTGAGCTGGCTATAATCGAGAAGTGTGCTGCGAAAGAAAGTCAATTTTTCAAGTATCTGCCATACTCAAGAAAAAAAATACAATTTGTAAATGCTAACTGTAAGATTTAACAGATTGCTCATGTAGGTACTTGGAAATGTACTAAAAGTAAATAAACGTACTAGCAAAAAATTTTCTTTAGTTAACTAAGTTTTAGTTTGAAATATTACAAACATCTGTATTTTGAAAAAAAAAATTGAGGCAAGTGGGTAAGACTGTAAAATATTATTGAAAAATTTGTTTCATTGGTGTTTGTGTAGAGTAAGAATATTCACATTTTAAGGAATTTGTGAAAATAAGTATTTATGTTTAGGCAAAGTGTGTAGTAGGCATGTCAGTTAAATCATTGTCGAATTAGCTACTTAAGTGTATAAATCTAAGATGGGCTATTTTAAGTTGTTTAATTGCTAGGCTTATGGTCATATCCAATCATTCATACGATATATCGTTTCAGAAAAATACTTTCAAATTACACGTATTAGTGTAAGAATAAAAATACTACATAAATACCTAAAATTAATATTTTTTCAAATGCTTGTACATCCGGTAGATATTTTTAGAGTTCCAAGCCAAAATTGCAAAAACGGAACTTTACATGTTCGTCCGTCCATCCGTATATCACAGGCATTTTATTCAAAAATTACATGACATATGTTATAAAATGTATAGTGTAGGTGTATTGTATAAGCCGCTACTTAGTTTGGTAGTTAAATAACAAAATAAATATCTCTATGGGGGCACTTCATATATATAATAGAGGCTGATAATTTTTTTAGCAAACATCAACGTGTGGCACAGTTCTTTTAAAAACAATGAGGTTTCTAAGCAATTTTTTTGATTACGTGAATAATTACGGAAATAATAGCTCCGGAGCTAGGAGTAATTATGTGACCCCCTCTTTATTTTCTAAACCGCATGTCCAAAAATTAATGAAGATAAAACTTAATAAATACTTTCAACGAAAATTATTCTGAATATGATCATATATACTGTTTTTAAATTATTGCCGAAAAACTATGCTTCTCAACAAAAGAACGCAAGTGCCATGTAGACACGCTCTTACACGAAGATACACTTTAGTTTACATACTTACTTGTTTTTATAGATACAGCGACTAAAATGCTTATGACTATTCTGTGCAGGAAACATAGAAAAGTGTAACAATGTACTTTTTTCGACTATAGTGCATTTCTTTGTAATAATGGATCCGGAACCTTATAATGAGCATGGTCCGACATGCTCTTGTTTTATATAAGGAATTTTTCAGGTTATAGTTTGGACATTGAAACCACTATAATTTCTTAACAGACTAAAAGATTAAATTCCACTCCATTTTGATCCATTCCATTCTGTAAATATTTACAGAATCGCATTGATCAGAATGGAATCGATCATGCATCTTTCCTCAAACATTCATAATTTCATCTGTTTTTAGAATAACTTTGCAACTAAAAGTATATAGCTTATAAATAACATAATTTAATGAAGAGAAAACCCTATTCGGCCCAATTGCGGCGCGCGGCGATGCAAAGTTCGCCGAAGGTATTATATTAGTCTGTGATTTTCCACATGTATCCCACTCACCTCTTAAGAAACAAGTCAAATAATTGTGTAAATATACTTCACGCAATTCACGGATTCCCTCCAGCAATATCATCTCTGCAAATTTCCCAACAATAAATCGTGTTTGCATATTTAATAACAGTGAAAGGCATTGTTATTAAACACTTAAACATTAATCACATACAATCTTAGTTTCAAAAACGCTAATATCGTAAACATAACACTTTAAGAAAACACCTAATACTTTAAAGCCGCGCGGGTGGTCGACGCACCGCGATTCACCGATGGCGCCTGCGTGCGAGTCTCAGATGACGTGGGGGGAGCGCATCACCTAAGGTATCTCGTAAGTTTAAACGTTTACGTTCTAACTTATTTTGACGTGATAACGTCTTATAAATTGATGAACGCCGGTTGCACGCATGAAAAAGGGACTCTCATTGTCGCGTTCCGCCTGAACCGAGCGTGTGAGCGAGAGCGCGGAACGAGCGATGTCTCTTCCAATTCATCGGCGTACGCGTCCGAGTAGAAAGAGACAGCGGCTGCACACAACCTATACGTGAAAAGTTAATGTGGTTCCCATTGTTTATTATAACGACAATTGCGGCAAGCGATAATAATTCAATTCAATTCATAAGGGTTTGCAATTTTTCATCAATGTTCTCTTATGACGTAAAATTATCGCTCGTAAGCCGACTTAACAGATAAGTAATTTTTTCCTCAGAAAATACTACTTCACTGACTAGGAATTCTTTGACAAAGAAGGAGATTATGAATATTTGACGCATGATCGATTTCATACGGTATACATAAGTCATCTTTATGTATATATATACACTAGCTACGCCCCGCGGTTTCACCCGCGTGGTGATGAAAAATTGTGATGATGATGATAGAAAGCGTTTTATTTTTTTGTCAATTTTTCAATGTTTTTCTATTATTTTGCTATTCGGGAAGGAGACAAATCGAACAAAATAATAAATATAGTTTAAAAACACGCTTTTAAAACACATTAAACTAAAAAGTGAAAAATAATCCTTAATATGAACCCAAAAAAATAATGAACAATGACGAAAAATACTAGTATTATTGCGGAAAAAGCGTGGGTTGCCTATATACGAAAATATGGCACAAAGCGCCAAGCTATATATTATTGTGCAGTGTTATCGAAATACATTCAGTGGTTTTTGCGTGAAAGAGCAACAAACATCCATCCTTACAAATTTTCGCGTTTATTATATTAGTATATATATATATAACAATTTACTTATGTATAACTGTGTCTATATCAATGAGATAATACGATTTTATTTGAAAAGTTTATTACAATATATAACAGCCGATATTAAAAATCACTTGTAGAATATATAAAACTCATATATAATGTTTACATAATACGTGATTTTACAAAATGTACGTTATTTTATTTAGGAATCGGACTCTATGACTGAAATAATCTGTATTCTGACGTCTTTAATGGAACCCTCTGTAAATGAGATTGATATTTATTTATACCTGGAATCTGGATACCTGAGACACTGAGTAAGTGGAATACCTCTATAAGTGAGACTAATTTGCAGGTCCCTTGATGTCTCAATTAATCAGCTTTCACTGCTTTTTAAAAAGTTTCGCTTGTATCATGTCTATGGTGCTACATACGCATTTTTTTAGCTCCTCGCTAAGAAAATTTAAAGTTTTCGAAAATCGTCGGGTTTTTCAGGAAAAAAAACAAAAAAACCGTTTTACTCCGTTTTTCGAAAATCAAGTTTTCATCATAACTTGACGTTTTGAGATCCTAAGAAGCTCCTCTAACGATTTTGTGATGGTGTCTGTATGGCTGTGGCGCGCGCGCTTGTATACGTGCGTGTATGTAAACCTCTTATAACTTTTGAATGGCTAGACCGATTGGAACCAAATCTACGCATTCCAAGAAGTTCTATCAAACTTGAATTTCCTGAAAATTTTAACTGATTCGGATCAATAGATTCCAAAAAAAAATAAAAGAAACTAAGAATTTTTTTTTAATGTGGTAGGTATTGTTGGAATAACTTTTGAACGGCTCCACCGATCGATTTCAAAAACGAAGCTATTAAAAACCACGTCGATCGCCGCTAGACCGGTCAAAATCCCTTGATTCGTTCGCGAGACATCGTGAACGAAAAAAATTGCAAAAAATGATTTATTAAAAGTACTCCGAAATTTTTTACCTAATTAAATGCATGTTCTGAATTATTTTATAGAACTTAAAAACCTGCGTTGATTGTCGCTTGTTTAATTAAAATCGATTAATTTCAAGAGATATCAAAAACCAAAAATAAAAAAACTTTAAAAAAATTCTGAAATTCTGTATCGAATCAAATTCGTATTCTCAAAATTTGTTACTCAAAAAATCACATCAAATCCTGTATATTTTAAAGTGTTTCGAACTCAAAAATAACGAGAAGTTTCAGGTTGACCTACAGGCTTATCCACTTTTCTAATTTTTTATTTTGAAATCGTCTCTTGAAAATTGCAAATAAATGATTAAAAAAATAAAAAATCATGCCGAAATTTGTTTGTTTGTAGATTATGCTTCATTTATACCGCCTATTTTTTTTATATAAAATGTATCTCCAACGATTTAAATCTTAGTATCGTAAAAACTCTACCGGTTTGTGCGTGCTATTCCGTATTGCCGTCACACCTGAATGCGCCTCGCCTCCGTCCAGCGGTCTACTGCCGACCATAGATGAATATGAATATATAGACTGCCGACTTTCGACAGTAAAAAACGCGGGTGGATTTAAGTTCCATGTCAACAATTTGCCGTTTTATATATAATACTATGATAAAATTCTCCAAAATGGTGCGAAAACGAAGTTTCTGCAGGTAGGTATTTTAATTCATTCGAAGATTTATTTCTTTCAACAAAACGTATCCCTAGAGCAACTCCAATCAGTAGAGACTTTGGTTTTATTAATCATGCACATACAATAGCTTACTTCTATGTAAATTACTTCGTGTGAATGAACTAATTGATACAGAATGTACTGATTTCTTTTGCATTTAGATTCTGGGTGAGAATAGATATCAAGGATGGAATTTATCACATTATTTAGGTGGTTATCCACATTAACGTGAAGTCTGTGAGATGGATTGGTGGTAGCGCAAATTGAGAGATGACCATATCATTTCTATTTAATACAAGTTTAGGAAAATAAGTCAAATAAGAAGGTATTTCAGGCTGGGTAAACGTCGATCGTAAAATTTCAAAAGGGCAAAAATGTTACTACTGTTGAAATAGTCCACTACGCTCTTTCTAGCTTTTCTATTGGTCGGGGAAAATTTGCATTAAAATCTCTTTGGTTGTGCTGTTTGTATCTGGCTAGTTTCATTAAATAGATGACATTAAAAAAAAAAGGAAAAACAGTGTCCCGTCATTTTTCTATTGTTTTTCTGTCCATGCACCAAAATAAGTGAATCTAACGTTGAAATTCGATACATTTTGAAGTTTTATTACAAAACAAAAGAAAAATGGGACACAAGCCGTAAAAAAATTGTAACGTTTATAGATCCAAATACAGTGTCGGTAAGAGTAGCCCAAACCGGTTCAAAAGATTTCAGTCCATTCATTTTGATGTCAAAGATTAATCTGGCTTTGGTCGACCTGTTACGGATAACGTCAATATCATTTTGGAAAAAGTAGAGCAAGATCGGCATATTAGTTCTTACGACACGGTTAAAGAGTTAGAGATTGGTCATAAAACAGTTTTGACCCATCTGAAAAAAGCTGGATATACAAAAAAACTTCATACTTGTGTCCCACACGGGCTCCCTGACAGAAATCTAATAAATCGTATACGAATACGAGCGGCTCGCCCGGCGGGCGTCCGATCGGATATATTCAGTGAAGACGAGCGCTTCCGACGGCTGTTTGTGTCATCCCACTCCGTCTTGTAGAATACATGTCGGAAGGTTTTAAAGTCAAAAGTAAGATAGTGGCGGTCTTCTTTGACGTAGCCAAGGCCTTTGATAGGGTATGGCGCGCAGGCCTTATACATAAGCTCTACCAACTAGAGCTTCCAAATCGTCTAGTAATTATTATCCACCAGTATATTAGTAATCGCCACTTCAACTTCCGACTTGACAATACGTACTCGTCAGTTAACCAAGAGCTGGAGTACCTCAAGGCTCCACGCTCTCCCTGTGCTGTACTCCGCGGATGTAATTGATATCCCACGACTGAAAACAGGCGTCCAACTCGCGCTTTTTGCGGACGACATTGCACTGTATCTTAGATCAAATTGCCTCCGGAACATTCTACCACGTTTACAGAGGCTATTGATGAGCTGACTCGATGGTTCCAACTCTGGAGAATAGAAGTCTATACGACTGTATCTCGCGAAAATCAAGTATTACAGTACCAATAGATACCCCGCATTTACGTATATTAAATCAACCAATTCCGTGGCAATAACATTACAAATATTTAGGTATTACGATCGATAGGCATCTCCATTTTAAAGATCATATCGCTCATGTTAGGTAACTAGCGTTATTTTACCTATCCCGCTTATACGGAATAATAAGTAGAAAAAGTAAAATGTCGTTATGTAATAAACGTACGATATATACGATTTGTATCAGGCCTGTCATGACCTACGCGAGTCCAGTTTTTGTTCATGCACGACCTCATATACATTATGATCTGCAAATAGTACAGAATAAATTCTGTAGAAGAGCAGCTGACGCACTATGGTACGTCAAAAACTCTGTACTTCACCAGGATCTAGAACTTCCAACTATTTCTAAATTTATGAAGGACGTATCAGAGCGTTTCTTTGATGTAGCAAGCAACCGTCCGAATCCCTTATTAGTTTCGGCCATTTCATGCGACCCACCTTCTTTCTGCACACCATTTTTGTAAAAGACCACGGAATGTCCTTATAGATCCGCCAGACGATCTCACCGTCGAGGTGGAAAAACTAATAGAATTAAATAAGATGGCTATTGACTAGGAGTAGGGATTAACCCAGTCATTACGACCTGTAAAGGTCATCAATCCGGTGCGCTTCTCGCACCTCCCGGAGTCCCTCTTTGAAGTTTCAGTCCGTGCTGTAAACTTCTCGTGACCTCCTATGCCGAGATGCTCGCTCAAAAGGCACCCATAGGGCAGCCACGCGCCGACGGCATCTCTATGCCGAAATGGCCGCGTTTAAGATGAAGGCGTCATAGCACTTTGCTTTCGCCATCGCAGATTCAAGTTGTTCAAGAGGTTTTTTGTCCATGCGAGTCGGACACACCCGTGCGCCCGGGCACACGGACGGCCCATAATGGGTTTTTCTCCTCCTACCCCACCCCCTTTCGCACGAGGAGAACTACAAAAAAGTGCTTGCAGTCACTTCGGCGTGAGCGCACGAGACGACCAGACGTATTGAAGAAAATGTTTAGATCCCCTAAAATACTAATGCTTTTAATATACTTCAAACCGTGTCCTAACATATCAATAGAAATAACAAAATCACATGAGAGCGATATATACCTAGAATACACGTATTATTATTTACCTTCAGCAATAAACTAGCGCTGGTTAATACCATTCTGCGATAAGTAGATTCATGTTAGAATTAAAATAAATGACTACCCCATTATTCTTTGAGTTGTGTTTAGTTGTTTGAACATATACAGTATTTTCTATAATAGTATAGAGATAAGATTAGTACATCTTAATTTTTTCTTGTGAAGAACTATAAAATAATTATGAAAGTTTCAGAAAAAAACTCCTTATATTTCGTGAAATTATATTAAAATTATTGTAAGTAGGCAAATGTTCAGAAGGGTCATCAATATCACACATTACAGAATCGGCCACCGTTAGATAATCTAGGTCATCGTTTGATTGTTTGTTCTGTCCTTATTATGGGTCAATGAATGGAATGTTAATGATAATAGATGTATTGGAACAAACGACGCAATCACACTTTGAGAACAATACGCGAAATATAAATGCAGTATTTGAACCTTAGGATTATACGTATCGTATCAAGGCATTAGCCTATTTTTAACACGAATATTAATGTCATTTCATTTCATGATTGTTGTTTCATTTCCTTGGACAGGAGCCGAGCCGAGCAATAGGTCTTCTGAAATAGTATTTGAGTAACAGGACTGAAAGGGTTGATGCTAACAGTATAAGCTCATCCTGATCTATGGTCCGCACGGTGATACCCCAAGGCTTGTTTCTTGGTCCGCCTCTGTCACTATTTGATGTTAATCTCTTACCTGATCTCGGTCGGGAATATTCATGAGATATCACTGTTCACTGATGACACACCATTGTTATTTAAAGTCAAAAAATAACAAATCGCCTACGACGGTATGAACATTGCTATCGCCAAATTATAAAAATTATTCACTGCAAAAAACCTACTTTTCAATAGACAGATGACTAAATATGTAAAATGTTTACTTCCGAATGTACAATGTAGCGAACCATTATATTGCGAAATAAGAATTTGGAGTTAGTTAATGCTACGGTATTTTTGGGAGTTACTCTGGAGAATGAGTTTAAATGAGGTGCGGATATTAGTACGTTGGCGAAAAGACTGCTTTTCTGCATATGCAGTTAAAAAAATCAGATATCCAAAGTACCATATAGGTTTATTTTGGCTGTTTTCATAACTTCATATCGTACCATATGCCGTAGAGACTTATCGAATTTTGTGCTGCAGAAGTGGGCTGTTCGGACAATTTACAGGCTGGAACCTAGAGTATTGCTTAGAACTAAGTTGAAGGAAATTGGGATCTTAACTCTGGCATCTCAATTTATATATGAAAATTTAACACATGTAGAAAATAATATAGTAATATTCGACATAAATTCAATAGAAAAATAAATTGTATTTATTTTTATTTCTTGTCTTGAAGGGAGCTCTGTGAGCGCATGTTCAATAATGTTCCTGAATATATACAAAATCTGCCCTTAAAGAAATTTTAAATTATTATTACGCTAAAAAAGGTTTTAGGCAATATTTAATTATTAGAATTTTGAAGACAAATATTCATGGATATAACCAGCTCGACTTCTTGCGGGTTTTCTTTTTTTTGCTATAGATCTGTATATGTATGATTGTATAATATTTAAATTAGAAAAGAGTTACTCTCAATTTTCTTGCTCATTCTTCTTAAGGGGAAACTGCCTTCTGACAACGAGTGATAAGTAGCAAATTAAACATATGTAAATTCTTAAAATAGTGTGACGTATTTCAAGTATTATTCATAACCTATGAAATAAAAATATAATTGAATTTGGCAAACACAAAGTAGTTATTTAGTGGCATTGTAGCACATGCGATTACTACCACAAAATATTTTGGTTGTTCATAAAGGTGCGCATATAAATATTTTAGTAAAACTTTTATTTCGGGCATAAAAAATCTATTGAAAGGCATTCCAATCATATTCAATACCAAATGTTAGTAGAATAATTGATATTTTTCAAAAAATAAAATTGAGAAATGTGAGAAAGCAAAAATTAGAAACGCAATGTCTAACCTTCTTAAATAGTGTCGGTACTTAGCACAATCTACTCACTTTAACTATCTACCTTTATTCTTCTAACAATATTATTTCTTGGTTTTACAAAAAACACATGCTTTCAAAAAAAAAAAAAATAAACGTAAACCACGCAGAATAATGCAACTTATAAAATTAAACATTTTACCCATGGACATAAAAACACGCAGACTGAGCTATGATCTACGTCATTTAAGTTAGTCAACTTACTATAATAACAATAGAGATAAACACACATTCACACATAAATAAATCACCGATTGTTACGTTGTTAATAAACGTCAGACCCGAGTTCATGACGTTGTGTCAATACTAATACAACGACTGACGCTAAGGATTGCTTCGGCCGTTGATTAATTTTCACTTCAATTTTGTCATTTCAGCCGGTGCTGCTCTTAATTCTTCTCAGCGCATTTTCAGGGAACTTGATTCTTCTTGAGGATAGCTAATTATTTTGAAATGCCATATTTTGAGGAATTTAAGTATCTTGTGAAGATTTTCTTAAATGAACAGTATTTTCATTTAACAAAAACTTAAGATCAGTATTTATAAAAGACATGATATATTTTCCTAATTACCTATTTTTCGCTTTCATTCTTTTACCATTATATCTCAACAAATAAATCATAGCATTGATTCTTTACCATAAATATTTTATCTTAGTAAGGGTAATCCTTACTTATCTAGGTAAGGAAAGAAATGCACACGAAATGAAATTGGGTGAATGATTTAAATTTCGATAAATATGAATACCTACTTATAAGTCCAATAATGAAAAATTTAAAGTAAGCACCTTTTTTCGCATATAAAGCTTCGTGATGATTTGTTAATTACAAAAATGCAAAAGGTGTTTTTATTTATTAATTAATTATTTTTTCGGTACAATTATGTTTCTTCAATTAGTTATCATACTATTCAATGGGTGGTGCGATAAATTTAAGATATACAAGAAATACAAAGTGTAGATAATTTATTGAATACTTGATAAATGTATTTGATTTATTTTAAAAATATGGGGAATATTAATTTAAAATTATTAACACCTAATAACAAAAGACCACAGTCAGTATTTCAGTAAATATATCACAGAACTGGACTATGATTACAGAGATAAGAGTAGTCACTAACTATTTAATTGATCAGCTGCACTGATCACGCAGGTCAGACATAGATTTTTTATTGTTCCATGCAGCTCAATGACACAGTA
The DNA here is from genome assembly GCA_005406025.1 of Eumeta japonica. Classification (NCBI taxonomy): domain Eukaryota; kingdom Metazoa; phylum Arthropoda; class Insecta; order Lepidoptera; family Psychidae; genus Eumeta; species Eumeta japonica. The sequence continues at coordinate 863,724 of BGZK01000028.1, forward strand.
ACAAAAAGGACATTCGCTTGAGGTTTCCTCGTTGCGTCAAGTGAATGTATAATTATCAAGGTTGTTTCATTGCAAGTCTTTAACCGAACGAATGCATACTTGTTGAATGTTACCGGCGATTGTGTTAAATTGAAATATACATTAGATGCTACAGGTGCATGTATCGTGTACGCCGAATTTTTTCGTCAGCAGTGTTTGTGAAAAATATTTAAATCAAAAATTGTACAAATGTGACATGAACTGGCAAACAGTTTACGTCAAATACTTTGGATTCTAGTGCTTCACACAACACGAAAAGAATTTGAAAAATTGTTCTTAAAATTTATAAACCTCATACGGAAGCTAACTCGTGTGCGCGCGATACCCGCTTGACCGCTTATTTGATAACGTTTTATCTTACTCGCCAAATAGACGTGAGCTGTTGAGTTTCATGAAGTGCTATTAATTTAATAATGCATTAATAATGCAATATAAACACAAGTGAAACGAACAATTAAAAACCAGTTTTTGTTATTGCTGATTGGTACGGTATTCTCCATTTTTTTTTGTGTAGATGTAGTTGTGATCGTTCACAGTTTGCAGAAATTATGATGCGAGACGTAGAAGTTCTTTACGAAAAAAGAAACGGTATATTAGACCATGAGTCTCCTCGGAGAATTCATAAACTTACCGTGGAGGTACCAATGTTTTTGACAATGTTCGGACAATGTTTTTCTGGTAAGTTGGTATTATATTCATCGCTATTATTGACCGATGCATACATTTATATATATATTATTATAAATTATATAAATATATAGAAAGATATAGAAATAAATATATATTTATTTATTTCTTAGTTTTACCCATTATGTGATATAAAAAAGCATTAATGACCGTACTAAAATTTCTAATCTATTCCATTTTTAGAATAATTATTTCTTCTAAATTATATTACAATGTTTTTACATGAGGGTCACCGAAGCAAAATTATTTTTCTGTACATTTAAAAAAGGCGCTCGACAAGAAATCAAAGCATATAATCATGAAAAAAAAAGTAATATAAAGCTATCAAGATTTTTCTTGTAAAAAAATAATATCATATACCTTCCATGACACCGAAAATAAGCTTATTCAATAATCGTAATTTATTGTCACTATCTTCATGCAATGTATTTAATGCAATAAAAATATTAGTGATATTTGACGTCAGTGAATAATATCATCACTCCGAAAATCACTTTCTTTTTTTAACGGAGTATAATTCCGATTATACAACTTGGCATTGGAATAATCATGAGAAACAAATAAACAAACATTGATGTAAAAAAAAAAAACTTTAATTATCTTACGAGGGGTTGCAGCAAAATTTTCTTTACGTAATCACGTGCCGTACGATAATGCCCATGCGGTAGACTGCACAAATCCTATGCAACAAATATGTTTAAAAACAATGTCTTTCTTTTATTTTGGCAAATCTTATGCAACAAGTATTTCATTGAAATATATCGTAATTGTGTATTACCGGTTCGTTCCTTTATCTGCTAGGTTTTGACGTGTTGTATACCTAAATTTCTGATGCGATCCGATGTCAATCTGTCTACGAGAGATCTGTGATAATGCGTTTCAGGAACTCAGCGACATATATTTCTTTACAGCAATCGTCATAAGTGACATTTTGATATACAGGACGTGTGTGAACACTCTAAATTATCCAAAGAGTGAATGCGAGCTGCTCCTCGCCTCGGGGCCCAAGTCGAACGAAACCAGACGAATAGAGAACGAGGTGCAGCAATACGCGTCCTATGTGACGATGGTGCAGTCCGTGATACTAGCCTTATTTCCCGCCTTTCTTTCGTTCTTTTTGGGTGTTTGGTCCGACATGTACGGCAGGAAACCGTTGATTGTTTGGCCGTTATTCGGTATGTAACACGTTTTTCCTATATTTTTTTTAATGCTATTCGTTTTGACGGTAACTATTATTGTCCCAGTATTGTCGCAGAATTATTACCGACAATCCCGTCTTTTTTTCTTAGTTCATAAATATATTTTCATGTATTGCTATGAAGTGTTTAAATAAATGAATGCTGAGTATTTTATTAAAAAAATGCTATCCCCGTTTAATTTCTAAGTCTGACTTTCGAGTTTCACTTATGGACCTATTATGACATTCGGCATTCTAATTTAAAAAATCTACGAGAAATATATTGTGATGGATTCCCAAACGGGCACTTATTTGAATCTAAAAACATCAGCTTCCCCGGTAAAGAGCAATACAAATAATATTCTCTTGTAAAGAGCAATAAAAATAGTAATTTTCATTATAAATATTGAACTAAGGCTTTTAGTTATTGCTAATTAAAAAAAAGTATGCGTTTTGGTATTCTTGCAATATAAAGTTTCATCAAAAATTTTTACGAGTTATTTAAGCGTGATTTACGAAAAATACGTACAACTACAAATACAAATAGAGACAAAATTCTAATGTTATTTAAACAGAAATAATGCTAAACATTAATATTTATATTTTCATGTATGAATGTATATATTATTAAGTTATTACTTAATAATATATAAAAATATGTATTCATATTTTCTTCATAATACAATATGTACGCTTACAGCCGCGCCAAGTTCAATGACAGACGATCTCGTCTTAAGATATGTTGGCACTGAAGGTTCGATACAAGCTTAATTGTCTATGTAGGCACTGGTGTAATATTGGTTACGGGAATTCCGAAACTTTTATCGTTTTTCTTTATTTGGAAAAAAAAATTAAATATTCTAATTAATAGTAATTTTCACAGTGAAAAGTTAAGAACATTTTCCCGTACATCGATCTACATCACGCTCCATACTCCAACCGATACCGAAAAAAATATGATTTTTATACGATACGACTACAAATTAACAATTTTAAGATTTTCCCTTAACTTGTCCCGTAGAAACATACTTCTTGCCAAATTTCATGAATGTATATCAACCTTATAGGTTTTGATTTATTTGCGAGAGTCAAAATATGCGACAAAAACGGCGATATTTTTTGATTGTATAGACTTAGAAACTTATTTTTAAATAGCTCCAAGAGACAGTAAGCCTAAGTTTTACGCATCATTTCAACTTGACACCTCCGACGCACACCCGAGAAAGGGAGTATCGACTGATAGGCGGACAACGAATTGATTCTTGAGGAATCCCTTTCTTCGTCCTTATCCTTGAGCTCTGTATCGCATCCATCAAGTTGGAATTTCGGCACCAAAAGCTGGTCTACTGTCAGTGTATTTTCCTTTTAGGTGGGTGCGTATCAGCATTTTTGATGGTTATATACAGTACGATGAACAACCTCGGTCCCTGGTGGATTTTGCTCACGGCCGTTCCTTATTCGCTTTCGGGAGGGGACGTCGCTTTGATAACCGGCGTCTACTGCTATATAACCGATATATCAACTGAAGCTGATAGATCTCTCAGGTATATAATTGTATTTAATTGTTCTAGTTTTATAAGTTCCAAGGCTGTAAGAAATGTAAAACTTGCCATCAACGCTCACTGGTGATAACTTAATGAACTAATTATTCCTTCTCATTTTATAAACATTTCGATATTTTTTTAACATTTTTTTACACAATACATTTCAAATTACTCCATGATGCCCTGTATTCAGAACTATTTTTTAAATACAAACGCAATGAATCATTTGAAATATCTGCTTAATGTTTAAGTTTGACTTATAGTGGCAAAAAAAATGTGCATTTTTTTAATTAATGTGTAAACCCTTCTCACGACTAAAGGCCTAAAACATGTCTGTAACATGAAATTAATGAAAACTTATCGACTATCACGAAAACCAAAACAATAATTTTATTGATTTATTTCTTCACTAATGCAAAAAAAAAACAAAACAAATATAAACAGAAACTATAAAATTCGGTTTTTTATTATGGGCGGTTTTCATAGAAAGTGTGTATGAACAATTTAGCCTCTCATAAATTCACCGATTTTTTATACGTATATAATACGAATGTTAATATTTTTAGCATTAAACTACTTCATAAAACAACTATATTTTGTGTATTCGCGTTGTTATTGTTGTTGTTATAGAAAAATCCATTTAAGGAACTTCTGTACGAAGTTTCTCGAACGTTCATATTTTATATGCTTTACTTGTAGTTTTACTCTTTTTTTAGAATATCCCTATTGGACACATCGGTGTTCACCGCGTCCGTCGTAGGCACGCTGAGTAGCCCTTATGTATTGAAGCTGATAGGCAAAGTTAATCTGCTTATGGTCACGGCAGCAGTCTATGTCCTAGCATATGTCTATGCGAACATATGGATTGTAGAATCTATTACGGTGTCGGTGAGGGTATGTGTTCTTAAATTTAACAACCAATTATAAAACTCCAATAATTGCAACTTAAAAAATAATAACTTGAAAATCCTTCAAGGTTTCTTACAAATTCGAGTTTTATAACAAATTTTTGAGAAAACGTTTGAAAGCGTTTTTAAGTTTTATTTAGGCAAATTTTCATGGTTAAAGAACGATTAAATCTCACAAACTACTTAAAATTTGCTATAAATTGTTTCTATTCTGTTTGACTTAAAATCCTGTATTTTTTATAATAATTACTTTTTTTACATAAGAATAATCATAATAACTAGGCTATTATTAAGTTGATAGAAGTTTTTGGTTTTATTGTTTTTGTAAATGACAGAAACGCAGTAAAAAGAAATGTAGAAATTAGACAGATAAAAAACGACATATTACTTCTATTTTTATATAGAACTAGTGTGGTAGACAGACACTTAATATACATGTACTAAACTTTGCTTTATTTTAAAATATAAATAAGATCGCCCACTGTGACGAAGAAACACTTTACATACGCAAAACATATGTAATTAGGTTCCTTTATTCTAAAATATAAATGAAATCACCTAGTGTGACGAGTAGACAAACCACATGGTATGTATTTACTTACACCTTATTTTAAAATATAAATGGGTTCACCTAGGGTGATGAACAGACAATATACATGTACTAAGCTTCGCTTTATTTTCTTTATTTTAAAATATTAATAAGATCACCCACTATGACGAACAGACACGTAATGAATATGTACTCAACTTTGCTTTGTTTTAAAATATGAATGGGATCACCCATTCTGTTTTCACAGGGAACCTTTCGGACGATGTTGGACTGTTCGTTGGTCAGGAGTATGGTGGAAACGTGCCTGAAGAGAAGACCAAATAGAACCAGATCCATCATTTTCCTTTTGATAATATGCAGCGCTATTTCAATACTAGTGATAAACGGTTTAAGCAATTTGGAATACCTGTATACTAGACAGAAGCTACAGTGGTCCTTGGAGAGCTACAGTATTTATGGAGCTGTGAATACTTTAGTCCAGGTCGTCGGTTTGCTCGTTGGAGTCACGTTCATGCAGAAAGTATTGAAGATCAGCGATATCCATCTAGTTCTGCTATCGTATTTGTCTATAATAGGCGAATACCTAATTAGAGCTTTCGCGGTGAAATCGTGGCACATGTACCTAGGTGAGTGCAATTGCTTTTCATATTATGAAAATGAAACAATGACTTTGTATTCACAAAATCAAAAACGACGTCGCGACCGCTTGGCTTTGTTGACCTTAAATCCATAGTCGGAAGACTTTTGATTTATGACTGTGAAATCCTTAAACAAACGATACTAAATTATTGTTCATTCTAGTCTACTATTTATTTCAAATTCTGTAGAGCTCGTAGTTTTTATATAGAAGTACGTTATGAAAATTACACGTACAACACCGTATACTTAATGAAGTTAAACTTCTTAAATAATAACTCTTCACAGATATAATCAAACAATAACAGGGTATAAACGTAAAAACCATAAATAATCGCAAAACAATGATAAATATCAATTACGCAACGTGTGGTACCTCAGCTGTTTATATATAGAGTCTGACACGTACATCTACAACGCGGGCATGCGCGACACTCATATGTTATCGGTTCCTATCATGTTGTGTACTTGTTGCTTTTTTGCTCCACTCCCATAGCGTTGCAATGGGAGCGTAGCTTTTTCTACTTTTCTTTACGTTATATCTTTTTTCTCTCTCATGTAACGAAACGGTCCTAAACGTGACGCGTCCTTGAAATTTCATTCTCGATTCTCATCCAATTATTAATTATCAAATGGACGCCTAAGAAGTTTCAGTTCAATAATATTACAAAACTTATCATATACCTTTATTTTGGGATCATGTTTGAACGCCGGCCAATAAGCACTATCAAAACGATACATTCATTAATCGATGTTACTAATATTTGTAATAGTACAAAGAAATCTATTGTGACTCGTTTCATTTAAGCCATGTGTATATTAAACTATGTGTATACATCATAATCGCCATTTTTAATTAGACATAATAAACATAAAGATGCCTTTCATCGTTGTTGTAAACGATAAAACGATTTTGAGTAATTTAGTACATTATTTGATGTATGATCAATTACGGTAATTTAAAACGCGTTTTATGGCGCCAAGATTACGTCAGCCGAGGGCGCGCGGGAGCAAAGCTTTTGCCCTCGTGTAATTTCAACGTAATATAGAAATCAACTCGATCGTTTCAAGTTAATATAATTGGTCCGTTCGACGAACGTTCTCCAAATACGAAACATTATTATAATTTAAGACGACCGATTTAGACGTCAAGATACAATCTTAATACAATGGGCCTCCATTTAACTGTTTAAAAAATTAAAATAAACAACACCATTTTTCGAATTTGTCGTTACCTATAATGAAATATGTTGTTATTGGCCATCTACAGGCACGTAGCTTTTTAAGCCTGCAAGGTCATCTTTTCTGGCGGACAAGTACCCACACTGATACAAGGAGGATCAAGCTAAACCAAATAAGAGCAGTTTGTATATACTATAAAAGTGATCCCGACTCCAAATTCGGGATCACACTACAAAAATATAGGAGCAAGAACAGGCGCATCATAACCACTGCTTACTCAGGGGCGCATGTTCTCATCGTAATGTCAAGGATACAGTCGGACAGGCTCGACTTATGAATGTCCCAATAGGAGAAGACTGCGATTTCAGGTGAATCCGGGATCAGACATTGAACACTAGTTCCATGGGATCTTAGGCTGTAGATTATATATTTCCGTTGTCATCCAGAGATTCAGAGATTTCTGCAAAAAAAAAATGGCCAGAAGATCTTGTTTTCCTGTTAACGTATGGACAAGCTGCTGTTGTTTAGTTTTGTTTGTTGACACTATCGTATGGTTTTTTTCGTCTTATATTTTATGTCTGTTCCTCAGAGCACAAAATTACTACTACGAAAAAAATGCTGATTATCACAAATAGATAAAGAAAAACTTATCTTTATAAACCCGTGCAGTTAGAAAGATAACAAATTTTGTGGCTGCATTCTGAAACCAAATGCCTCAATCTTATCGCATCAAATATAGTAAGCAATTTTGAATTATTTGAACATACCTACATTATAGATTTATTACGCCAATACGAATATTTTGTATTTTGGGATTAATGTAATATTTTTCATAAAAAGTCAAAAACATCTTAATGAAATTATTCAAATGTCCAAAGAAATTAAATAGATTTAGGATCTTCTAAAATATAAAAGGTAGAAACTTTTTGTGATAAATATGGGACATGCCACTTATCAAAACGTATAATTCAATTTATAAAATTGTAAGTAAAAAAAGGAAAAACCAAATAACAGCCCTAAATATTTTATATATTTAAACATATTAATTGAATTCGATGAAAATTTTGATAGTGTTTAATTTTAACTGATTTACCAATACCTGACTTAATAGTAGTTGTTCAGCTTTTCAAAGATAATTAACAGAATTATCTATTTTATTAATTAAAATAACAAGGCCAGTTACTAAAATCAGAATTGGATTTACATGGTTCACTGTCGTCACCGACATACGACGACAACTTCACATGTGTGAGATTTGCAATAAGACTTATTCATAGCGATATGAATGACGTGTGAGTATAGTAGGTATAATATACACCTATATTTCGTTTTCTTCTCGGACAGTTCGCAAATTATAGCTAAAGCAATTTATTTAAGGGTATTGATGTGCCTCGATTTGGATCTTCTGAAAAAAGTCCTAGTGACAGCAACTAGTCAAATAGTTTCAAAATGTCTGAATGTCAATTCTTAGGTCATCAAAAAATATTATGAAACCACTAATTAAATCGTTAAAAAGTGCCTTATTTTAAATATTTTTTAAACGAGGGAACTTTATTTTAACCATCGCTGCTATATACATAGCCCCACAATATCAAATTATTTTATAAGAGTTGGATTAACCTAAATGTAAATTACTTATATAAATATAAGTAATTTGTTTCTCTATGTATTTATGGATATGAAAACGTATTTACTGAATATAATTACACATTTTCTCTACGTATCTAAGTTAAATATGTGTACAGTTATTATATTCAAAACATAAAGATGCAATGAAATGCATGTACAGATAAGCACACATCATCTCGAAATGTATTAATTTTACCTTGCGAATTTTATTTATGTATTTAATTTACCATAAAGGTACAAACTTTTCTCCATAAAATAAAACAGACTACAACATTTTATTATTTGAGTATTTTGTGTTTTTTCTTTCATTTTAGTGGGGAAACGATATCGAAACCTTTATCTAATATCTCGATAATCTATTACAAAGACCCATGTCACAAAGATAACACGTTCTATGCAAATCATGATGACGGCGTTTAAGTGATCGGTCAATGTTCTGCGATAAATAAATACTTGTTCTGTGAAATTCTTGATAATTTGACTTTAGACGAACAAATAAATATTACTGCAAATATTTGTGAAAAGTAGAAAAGTATGATAAAAATTCATAATAGTTGTACTAATCGATTAGATTTCGAAACTGCTTAGTCCCGATATCTATACATATTTAATGAAAATAGGTTGTCTTTGTTCACCAATCACGTAAAAACTACTAAACGTATAGACATGGTACTGGGACCATTCGATGCGGAATGATTTGTAGATGGTTCTAGGCTACTCATTTTTCGAATTCCATGAATCCTTCGCCATTTTATTTAAAAATAAAAATTACCCAGCGATGCGGACGGGGCAGCTAGTATTTCATAAGCCGAAACCGTATCAAATTGGCTTTGGCATTCAGCTTGACGATGTGCAAACTAGGCTCAGTACACACAATAAATATAACTTTAATTACCCCTTTTTGTTAGTGGGTCTATCTGTAAACAATTTTGCGCCGTCGTTCTGATCGAATTTGTCATCGGACAGCGTCCGTAGCCAAAATAAATAAATCAATAGGTAAGTATTTTTTATACGAAAACCTATTAAAAAGGCCTTTGAAGCCCCAAACATGATCATTGTACTGGCGGGACTGCTCCTGCATTTGTTCCTTCGGTCGGCGAGCCTGCTCCCCCCTGTCAGCAAGCCTACTGCTTAGCCTGCTCCCTGATTTCTATGAGCAGGATGCTTAAATCCAAATCAGGAGTCACCTCCGCGGCCGAAACAACTATATTACCTCTTTATTAGTACACTAACACCATTACCTTTCCATCGTTCGTCGGCTGAACCACCGACTGGCCCTGAATTACCCCTTCTTCCACCTTTTCGACTTGTAAATTCCACTACAAACACAAAATGGTGCATTCAACAGCAGTCGGAGTTTCAGAATTCAAATGGCAAAAGACACAAACATAGACAAAGCAAAGTGGTTTTGCTTTGTGCTTGAAAAACTGCGTCAAATGTCGCAAGTGGAACCGAAGTCGGCAGATTCATTCGAGATATGCATTTGTCGATGAATTTCCAAGTGGTTTTTTTTTTTTTCATAACATATATTTATTTTTGGATCGTTTTTATAATTCTGTCCTATATTTTTATTTATAAGAATTAGACACCACTATAAGCCAAAAAGAAGTAATTGAAGCTTAAGCTCAACGATTTTCACAATTTGAAATAATAATATTTAGTCTGTAAATAGCATAAATGCAATAATAATTTTTTTGAGTGTTCGTACGCATTTGATTAAGGGACCTAAAATATATAAACTAAAATCTTTAAAACAATAAATTCAACGTTCACGTAGGGCCATATGATCGTCCCGGTGAAAGAATGATATTTCCTCACGATACGGCTTTTTTTATTGTGGAGAAAAAAAATCAGTTCTTCATCCAAGAGAACTATACACAATTTTTTCCTAAATTATTTGTTCCATCACAACCAAAAAACGTATAATAAAACACTAAGATTTTAATCGAAACGCATGCAAATAATAAAAAAATTAATATTTTAACATGTTTTATATGCTATTAATTCTAATTATAAACATAAAAATGGTACGGTGTGATAAAATTAATCAGTCTTCAAGTTTTTACACTTATAACGATATTTCCAATCAACATTCGACGAGTAATAAACAATTAACAAAAATAATAGAGATCAACAGTATTCTTCAAAAATAAACCATACTAAACGAAAATAATTTTAAGAATAAACTAAAAACAAACATTTATTCGATCAAATAAAAATTTAGCTCAGGGATCAATCTGAGTCGCAATTGTGGCAAACACAGCTAAGACTTTCTGTGCAGTTTTCGTTAGCCCTTTGCTTACATCGTTACAGCATTACATGATGCATTGAATCCACTTTTCTCCAGATCTGCTCTCTTAATATAATGTCTCGATGCGTGTCGTTTTCGTAAATATCTCAGGAGAGACACCTCGACAAGTCACTTTGCCCTCTGGACGTCTTTTTCTCGCCATCTACAAGACAAGAAAAAATAATACTTTTACTGTTTCAACCGTACCCACAAAAATTATATCAACCGTCCTCAACCCCGCCTTTAGTAAAATACAGTTTGTAAAATGGTCACACTTTGGTAGAATAACTAGTTTTAATGGTCACACATTAAAACTAGTTATTCTACAACCTTCATAAAAATCACAAACATATACTCAAGGCTTAAATAGAACACACGATAATATCATAAATCTCAGAAGGAAAATACTTACTTTTGGGTACCAAAATACAATATGGTCTCCTGTACACAACAACACTGCGCGGGGAACGTTTCAACAGTGAGATACGTATCCGGACCTGTTGTCCGCTTCGTTCTCCCCTTGTACCCTTCATTCTCCTCATAACCACTCGCGAGATATTTGTTCTATTTAAATCGTCCTTTATTTCAACCGTACCCAATCTACCCTAAACGTGTATTTTTTTAAAACACACCGACAAATATATTTTCGAACGTTTCAAGCTCGAAAATATCGGTAACGTTTTAGGGATGGCTTACAAATTGAACTGTTTTCCTCAATATTATCTATTAGTACGATATGCAACAATAATAACATATAAGTGACCTTTTAAAGTCTAGAACATAACTTTGACCTGTCAACCCGGTGCATTAAATTGTTACAGGTACATCGGTGTCCCTGTTCAAAGGCCTCGCGTCTCCTTTGATCCGGTCGATAATATCCAAAATAATACCAGGCGATGACATGGCGAAGATCTTCTCTCTGCTGGGCGTCATGACCGGTTTTTTGCCTGTAGTGGCGCCTCTGATATTCAACTCGCTCTATGCGGTGACCATAGACGTTTTCCCCGGCGGCATTTATTTGTTCTGCGCTTCGATAAACACCGTCGCTCTGGGGATGTTGTGGTGAGTTTCTTTTTTTTTTATTCGATTTATTTTTATGATAGATAACAAAAATTATAAACAACAAATTCACACAACAGTGTAAATTTTCATGATAATGAAAATACGAAATTTATATATGTTCGTTATTTTTTAATGGTTAAACCTCTTAACCTATCTCGATCAAACTTGCTTTACTTACTTCTTACCGATGGGAACTGTCTCATAACCACATGTGACATGAGAAATAAAGATAATTTAAAGACTTGAATCCTGACGAAGACTCACTTTACTTCGGTAGATAATCTCATTCGAACGATATATATCTAGAAATGAAATGAAATCAAAGGAGATTGTATTGAATTCAAGATGAAATCGATATAAAATTCTTTAAAGGCCCCGATGTATTCAACTCATTTTTCTTTCGTGTCTATCGCGACCGCTCGTGCTGGTATAGCTGTAGTAGGTGTGTTCGTGGGTGGTATAAGTTAACAAAATTTGATTATTCGCCCACTTATAGTTACTCTTTCTTATAGCATCATTGAGAAACAAACAAATATGCGAGCCGCCAGAGTATAAGTGGTCACCGCAGCCTATGGACGCCGCTCCTTAGGAGTCGCGAGTGTTTTGTCAGGCTGTTGCGAAGGAATAGGATATCTGTTGGAGAAAGGAGTGCTGTGATAGAAAGGGGAAGGGGCTGATTGAGGGAAGTCGGGGGTGACAGAAGGGAGTGGCCTACCGAAACTCCCACTCACAGGACGCAATGCAACAGTGAAAACTGTCACTTCACGCCCGTATCCTGCGAGTGTGGTATTGCACCGGTTGATACGGCCCATTTACCGGCTGCAGCTAAGTCCACACAATACCAATATTACACAGAAGGATTGGAACACACATTTTTTTTATTATGTATAAACTCAATTGATTTACTTACGAAACGGTTTCCTTACTTGAATTACTACACCTATATAAGAGAAGATAACAAAATAAAGGTGAACATTGATAATGTGCTTTGACGTGAAATACTGAAGTGTCTATTCGTGTGTCTAGTTTTCACCAACTACCCGCACTGTAGGATCCTGAGCTAACGAACAGTAGATCGATGGAGGCGCGCGTCTTCTCTCCTTTGAAATCTGATTGTATTTTGTAACAAAAGAAAGTTCGACCGGCTATCACTGTACTTGACGAGGATAAAGACATCTTCACGTCAACAGTTCAAAATATTTGAAGCATAACTGAATCTCACTTAGCTCCGTGTGTTGCGGTTTCATTAGCTTAAACAGACTTTCGTCAGATAAATTCTGAACCATCATTTATCGAGTGGCCATTTTGTTTTAATCAAACGCGCCATGAAAACATAGCTTTTTCACAGTGGTTATTTTTTCTCTTGCGATATGAAAAACATACTCTTATACTTTATACACTTATTTTTTTTAATAGCCATAAAGGATAAGCTAAAACGAAAAAAAGACAATTAAATTAAAAGCTATGCAAAAGTTAACAAAAAGAAAATAAGTTATATAGATGTACTCGCTTGCGGAGGGAGTGTTTTTATTTATTAAGCGGGAAAATATTTATCTAATAGGAACAGGTTATTTCTGCGTCTCTACTTGTTACTTATCTTTCATTCTGCGCAAACTAAGCATACAGACTTACATGATGCATGTAACTTTAGCGTAGGTATTTTTTATTAATTCACATTTTTTTCTGTTTTAGCGTTGTCAAGTACTTCACGTGGAAGTCTTCAATGGTCCCGTACGTCATTCTCAACAGTTAGAGTGTAACAATAAAACTATGATTAAATACAGCAATGACCAAAGCCTTTCACTTCAAAAGCAGAGGTGAAACACGAAGGACTTCAAACTTTTAGTGAGAAGCTTTATAACGTTATATTTTTCAAAACGCTTCAAGAACGAACAAGCAAATGCAAAGCACAATATTCGATTGCATGCACGCAAGAGACGCAAGATGTAATTCTTATTTTTTCTAACGTTTGACAAATTTATATTTATTCGTTTGATAGGATCGAATAAGCAACGAATTTATAACTGTTAGTATATATAATAACTATGATCACCACAACAAAGGGTTAATTCGAACGGCGTTTCGCAAAAGATTTCTTTGAAAAAAATGTCATGTTGTACCCGTCCTTTAGTGAAAATCTCTGATAAAAAAATCAATGTTAAACAGAAATCAATTCAGTTGCTTTTTCATTTTTAGATAAATTCGGTTTTCTCAATGATATCCTGACTTTTTCCACTTAGAAAAAAATAGATCTTCATCCTTTTGGATTAAAAAAGATGACATTTAGATACGGCGTATTGCCAAATGACAGGTCAATCGCTGAGTTTCACTACGCGCTCACAATCACGCTCACAACCGCTGTTTTGTTCCGCTCCACATGCTTGCGAGTGTTACAATCATAAACCCAAGTGTAAATAGACTACGGAGCGTTGTTACCGTTGATGTAAACATTAAAATGGCGATATTGAAAATAAGTCAGAAACTTAAAGAGGTTGTGTCATAATTTAGAAGCTTTGTTAATAAATTTTAATAATTATTTTGCAAATGATTTACTTAATATAGATTTTTTAAAATTTAATGTTAGTGATTATGTAGATAATTTATGTTTAAACATAATCAAAATGTCTTTTCTGGCGACAATTGAACATTCTCAATTATATTGAAAATTGCGTATTATTTAGGTTATGTTTGACAGATGAAAAAAATATATACATGACTGTTAAATATACACTAAAATTATTAAACATAATTATATTTACATGTTGCCGTACGTCGAGCATCTACTGGAGAAAGAAAAACTGTTACTAAAACAAGTTTTTTTTTCTGTCGCTATCTTTAACTTTTCAAATCACGCTAAATTTCTCAACGTCCACTTCGATCCCATCACCTCCCATGGCCCCTCCGACATCTTGTCATATGGGCCGAATCGCAGAAACGCCGCGAGACACCGATAAATCTAATCCCGCGGGTCTTCATGTTTTTTTCCTTTTATCTGAACTGAGATAAGTTATTTCTTTATCTCAAGTTCTATTATCCATGATTGAAATTCTCTTTTAATAGGGATTGAACCTACAACAATGAACTACGTCACCGAGCAGTCCTCTAGTTCCTTCTTGCTTCACTTTAGTCCGCCGCGCAATCTGTACAAGGCACGCGCAAATTCTCTAAACATGCAGAAGTTTGCCCGAGAACCGACGAGATCCGCATAATAGACCGGAACCGTTTGCAATACTTACAAACCGCCTAACATTTTTGCTCTAATGTCGTTACAAAGAGGACAAACCCACAAGACGTGATGCATATTCTCGTCTATCTATCCGCACATACTAGTCTCATTTAATCCCATTTCACGCCTTCTGAAGCACCCATGCGCCATAAGCAGCTATGAAGTTTCATAGACCGGTTCAATCCAGCCAGAACTGAGTCGAACCGACATGTCCGGGAAGTAGTGATACAGCTCCCTTCCATGTGTCTCCTCATCCTATCTCTTCTGCCATAACTCAACAATTTCATCCTTAACACGCCGTCTAAGCGCTCCAATCGCGGTCCTAGTAAGATTATCGCGTTCGATGTCTATTTTACGCGCAATAGTCACTTCAACTATTTATAACTATCTATAACTACAACTTCGTCCAAGACCAGCAGCGCCGACGTGCTAGTCATATGGTAAGCCTTAGTCAGTAGTGTTAGGGCTGGTCTTTGCGTCTTCAGTAGTGCACTGCGCACGTCGTGCAGATTGGCACGCATATGCCAACAACCCGTAGCATAAGTGACTGTTCCAAGATATGTCCCCCGGTAGACCGTCAACAGGGCGGATATCGCATTCCCCATGATGCGGCCGACACTCTGGATACCTTGCCAAAGTTCTTTGTGGTTCTTGGTTCTCTCGCATGTAGACTGTACCTGTTTCGCAAACGAGAGCCGATCTTCAATGGCCACTCCCAGCACTGTGACCGCGGAAACGGTCTGGATAGTCACCCCCCATCCTCGAGACAGGCTCTCTCTGTAGCCTCCCTTTGACGGTCATGGAGCAGGACTTAGTCGGCGAGAAATCCAACCGATTTCGTTCGCCCCACCCGCGGATAAGATCAAGGGCTACCTAAAATCACCCTTCGATTTCGGATCGAGATGGCACTTCCACCAAAACCGTCATGTCGTCCGCATAGACCACGACTTTAATTGCGATCGAAAATGGGAGCCGCAGTAAGTCGTCCAAGAGAACATTATACGAGGTGGGGTCTAGGCCAGAACCCTGTGGACATCCCGTTGTTGATTTCTTCTAGGTCACCTCCGCGCCGATAAACAAACCCACTCTTCTATCAATAAAATAATTTGTCAATATCTTGTACAGGTTAGGCGGTAGCTCTCCCCGCTTCACCTTAGTCATAAGCATGAGCCACTATGCGTTGTCGAAGTCACCGCTTATGTCAAGAAATATGTACTGGACATAATTTTCTGCACATTCCCAAGCCACCCCCAAAATACAGTTGAGGGCAATACTGGTCGACCTACTAGCAAGAAAAATTTGCTGGTAGGTACTTAAGTCCCTACTCAGTCCTGTGGCTAATCGTAGAAAAATCCGTTCTAATATCTTGCCTAGAAAAGAGAGGGTAATCGGGCAGTATGCTTTCGGATCAGTCACCGGTCTGCCACTATCCTTAGGTTAGATAAACAGGCGACCACTCTTCCACACTCTAGCAAACACACCCTCAATTACGCACTTATCATATAACTTTACAAATTCCAGCTGCACAGCTTTCCATACATGATTCACTATTTTGGAGCTAATACAAGCCAGACTCGGGACCGTGTTGGGCGGGACCCAACTATCTTCCCCAGCTGTCTTTACTAGAGGCGCCGCATCCCGCCGAGACAGGATCATCGCCGCCGCCAACCGCACCAGCACATGGTACGCCGTGTCCCGGGTCGGATCATTATCGTAGCTCAGTGCCCCGAGCACCTCAGACATGGCTCCTTAGTGTGGCAGGCGTAGTCCCTACACAGAGATAGGCCGTTAACCACATTATGCAGAGCAAGGCAGCGTCCCGAAGCCGCGCATCTCTCATCGCTACGCGGTTCTTCCACCGTTGCCGATGGAAATTTGCCCTAGCGCGCTTTACCTGATTACCTACACATCGCCGTAACCCTTGCTATACTTTTCTGTTTCTTGTCGTAATCCTTCTAAGTAAGTCTAATTTACCATTCCACCATTCATACCCATTGTATATCCTCGGCTTACGCTCAACTAAACATTCTCTCGCTGACGTAGCAACCGCATCCAAGTGCTCCGCCACGATAGCAGTGCAAGCCCCTCACAGAATGCTACTAATTTTAGATTGAATTGTTCATTGAAATTTGTTCCCATCTACTCCACGGTCACGTAAGCGCACGGACGGCCCAGCGATCGTAGATGGCGGGCCTTCGACGTTGTGTAAATGCAGGCCACGTCCAAAGATGAAGGCCTCCGTCTTCTGACGTAGGCATTACGTTTCCGGGCCTTCTTGTCTATTGTCGTTGCTCTCAGAACCAGCGGGGAGTGAGCATTACAATTCATCCAGACTCTTCTATCATAAAGGATATTCAGAACCCTCTCGAGGTGGTCCAAGTTTTTATCGGAGCGCTGTACTGGAAGTAGCACGAAATTATATGAATGTCATAGGACTCGACGTACCTCACCAAGCAGAGGTTATCGGACAGATGTGCTAGCACATTCGCGGTCAAATCATTGCGTGCAAGTAATACTCCCGCTTTGAGTTCATCGCCCATCTGCAGGAGTATGTTAGGTGCACCGAGGTATTGTTATAGTACTATCATGATACCCAATCCAGGCGCCTGGTGATATCTGGCAATTCCTGAGTAGCCACTATCGAACCACCCAGATTCACCTGCCCGATTTGAAGGTGTTCGAACCTATCCATATCGGGCGACGGAAATCTTCCTTTCTTAAGCGAGCTCGAAAGAGCTCCGCACCGGGGCTCTTTCGAGGGCGCTTACCAGCGCCTAAGACGGCCCCGACATTTTCAATAATCATAACTCCGCTAGGCGGAGTCCTACAGAGGGACTGCCTAGGGGTGAATACACAGAATTGTCCTTATCAGACATGACACCGTAGTTAAAAATTCTCTTCCCTAACTAAATGAAAGATTGGGCTATAAACGGGGAGCAGACACAAGCACAACCGCAAATATAATCATCAGCGATATGGAGCAAAACAAAAATACCTAAAATTAAGCTTACCCTAAAATCTATGCTAATCTTATTTTCCTAGAGTCTTACTGACGAAACCTAACCTACGAAATTAAAGTTAAAAAACATTTTTATCCTAACTTATGCTTCTACTTATCGTTCGACGTCTCGACGTCACGAATCACCAGATCACCAGCCATGGAAAAACGCCCATCTCGCTGTACCAGCCCACTGAATCGATACGGAATCCATATGGAACGGCTGAAGGATTATTTTGATCCTTGTGAGAGTCAAGTGGAACGCACCGCTCTAATGTTTAGTGGAAGCAGCGATGTGATGGCTAGTACTAAAATAAACTTTGTCAAGAGGGAGGAGTTACCAGAAAAGTTTAAAGCAATAAGAAGTATGTTTGCTATATTTTCATGGCTAAGTAACTAACACGATTTACGCCACTTTGCAAAGGGATATCCTGCATTCTGATTATGGGCACATAGTACTTTCTATTACAGAAAATTTTATCAAAAAATTAATTTGTTGAAAAAATGAAAAATAAACCCACGCCAACGCAATGATTAGAATAAATGAGAGAAAATTAGGCCACGCGTGTAACTCCCTATCATTAATTGTAAAACAAATTTCTTAGAATACGAAGCATTGATTTTAATATTGTATTTATATACGTCGGTACGGTATGTATAAGTGTTGGCGGTTTTTCTTTTTTTATATTCAAAACCACTAATATTTTTGATTAATTCTAAAATTCAGATTTGCTTTAAATCAACTTCAATAGATGGCTTTCGAATAGTGTCGTGGTATGCTTTTATTGAAGCCTGCATTCGATAAATTATATTCCATACAAAAAAAAATATAAAACATAACGTTCGGTATAGTATATCTACCTAAGATGCCGGTTGATTAGGTACAGAAAACATGCTTTACTGAAAAAGTTTCGTCTATCATGGTATACATTTTGGTGACAATATCTGAAATATCAATACGCAGTAATTATCTAGCCCAGTAGGAACTTTTTGTCTAACAGCTAGTGAAGAGAACGATTACACTACGTGCTATTTCTGCCTCTTTGTAAGAGACATTTTTTAGCAATATTTGATGTATAAATTAGACATTCGGCATAAGGATTATCCAAACAAGTCAATTTTAAACAAATTTTCGTCACGCTACATGCTATTTTCATTTTACGATAGTAATAAATCCCTAAACTACATTTAAAATGCGAGTTGAATATTTATTACATTTTTTTTTAATCTGACCCAATTTTTTTAAGTAAAAAAGTATGTATGATTCCCGATTGTAGCAAAATTGCTAAATATATTGTATATTGTTGAATTTTCACTTGCCGTATATTCTTGAATACGTGAACTAAGACCGAGGGATAGAAGGTATTTTGATATTTCTCATTTCATAGAAAACAGACGTGAAGTAGCAATAGCCTCCGCTGTCGCTTGTCGCGTTCTCCAGTGAGTAGAACGCAACAAGCGACGGTGTTTTCGTCTGTAAGTCGCCGAATTCTTTTCACTGCATATATTGCAAAATTAAGCCTTTTCGCCAATCTGGTAACATGAAAATTGCAATGCAATTTAGCATCTAAAATGAGACCAAGAAATAAGGTCACGTCTACAATATCCAGTATTTCATTCTTAACCATTACGTTTGCGTCGACTAGTTTAGCACTAGTCAAATAAAATTTAACAAGTTTTGTTTTCCTCTCATTGAGATTATTGATATTAAACCACTCAACTATCTCAAAAATGGTACTGTTTACTTCGTCAAAAGCTGGTTGTTGCCTAAATCTTAAAAGGTAATGAAGTATCGTCACCAAACAGTACAGTCCTATGCCCAACAAAATGTGGTAGATCATTAATGCAAACTATGTATAGAAATGGTCCAAGGACTGAACCCCATGGCACACCCATGCTAACTGTAGATCGTGACGACCTCTCACTATTATCATTAACACTTTGAATTCTACCTCTTAAATAAGACTTCAAGAAGTCCAAGTGATGAACCCGTGACACCATGATTGTCCTTGACAATGTAGTTTCCTAATCAATGTATCATCATGAACACAATCTAAAGCCTTGGATAAATCACAGAAGACATCGATTGCGTCCCGTGAATCCTCCCATGCATCAAAAATCTGTTGAATAAGCTCAATATTGGCTTCAGTTATTGAGCGACCCTTTGTGAATCCAAATAAAAATACATCAAATTATTATAAAAATACCGCAATAATTTATATAAAATAAAAAAAAAATTACTAAGTGCGGGTAGTAGTGCGGTCTAAGTTAGAAGGGTCAGATATACTATAGGATTTAAATAACGGAATAACTTTGCTTCATTATATCACGAAACACACTGCAAGCATTAAAAATAACTACTAAGCATGGAGCAATGCAGGCTATTATTGAATCTATTATTTTTACAGAAAGGCCATCAAGATCAGCAGTTTTTTTTTCATTTTTATACATTTGAATAAAAATGAAAAAACTGCTGATCGTCATTTTAATACCATCATTGTAGTTGACACGATTAAATTCAAACTTAATATCACAAGTATCAACGTTTCGCTTAAACAGAGATTTAGCGAATGTGCGATGATTTTAGAGATTGCATAGTTAAAACTGGAATGCTAGCAAAGAATTTTTCAAAAGCAAAAGCAATTTCTTTGAGTTTGTTTAAAATTATATCAATTTGTAATTGAAATTCTGTATGATAGTGTGCGTGTTTTCCAGTTTCACTATTGACTATATTCTACATAGTCTTTATCATATCAGTGCTATTTTTTATTTTATTTTTGACAAACAGATTTTGCGGCTGCACATACACGCTTAAATTACTTGGAATAATTCCCGACTATTGTAAATATATTATCGAGACAGGACGAAGCAGCTGTGAACCTGGTCGGCCCAAATATAAATTCTCTAGCTGATAACATTGCAATAAAGATTTAATTCTAGTGAAAAAACAAGAATTTTCCAATAAATTTATATTAAAATCTCCGCAAAAAGCAATAAATTTATTATTATGAGTTATTTTGTACAAAATATCCATTCCTTTGTCAAAGACGTACTTCTACAAGAAAAAATTGTGATTGCGATATCTCGTGATTTATCTTCAAGATTTCACAATATACTTATTTAGATTTCATAATAATTGTCATGAAATCTTATGATACATTATACAAAATGAACTTAATGGTCAAGAAATAACTAAGGAAAATATCTTACTTTTCATGTCAACTTATATCAATTTTTGATATACATATATTTACATAAGCTAATTTGGCTTCCCATTTAATCGGTTTCATACCTCGTTACAAAATCATTTTTACATGTAATATTCCACTTAAAAAATATTTTACTACACAATTGTCAATTATTTTAGGAATTAAAAAAGCCTGTTTGTATTTAACATTAGTGTGAAATAAATTTAATGAAATAAAGTATATAGAGCTTTTTTTAAATAAATTATCAAGTGTAATTAATTATGAGCATAATCATCATGTAGCCACAATTACATCTATCCTATACTGCGTCGTGCTCGTTACTGCAAATATACAAAGATACACTGTCATACTAATAATTACAACAAAATTAAAACTGCATTTTTTCGTCTATAACGTGTAAAATACCTGAAAAAGAAATTAAAAACATAATACAGGAAAACACTGCCTTTTTTCCTATGATCAGAAACGCAATTAATGGGTGTAAATCTGTCGAAAAGATGAATGCTCAATTTACTATGCAAATACATCCACAATTTTCATATTGTTCCATATTGATTAGAATCTAAAAAATCGTTTGGGAAATCAATAAAAATGTTGGCAAAGCCTTTTTACATCCATTTAGTGGAAAGTTTTAAAATGAAGCCTGTAATAACAAAATATTCATGTCATTTTTATTTCACTCTCTAAAAAATGATAATAATATGAACTCGCCTCTATTTCACAGAAGGGTAAGCAGAGACTAGATTTTTACATGATACAATAAACTCTGTTTAGTGTTGATTAGTCCCATATTGCCTTTATAATGGAAATTTCTGCTGCCGCTCAAGCGAGTAGTCAATTTAACTGTATGAATGAAACCGGAGGTACCACATGTATGCTAAGCAGGACTGGAAAATATTCTTATAATGAGACTTGAAGGAAATGTTATTGGGTCCGATTGGTTCAAATCGTACACCATAGAAAGGAAATATACATAAAATTGAAATCTATTGCGGTCTACCTACGTCGTATGTGCGAAACTTCGAATAAGTATTATTGAAAAGAATCTTCGCACATTCCGTTCGAAACTAGCAGCTCTGAAAATACACATACACTTTGACTATCTTTGGAATAACATGCCACAGCATGCTCCGCGCACCGAATACAGCCACCATTGCTGAATCCGTCACGTTATATCATTGCCAAAAATCCTAATTGATTGGCCAAATATTAAATCTTCATTAAATAAATCAATATTACTTATAAGAAAGATTTGTGAATAAAATACATATACTGCCATTTTGTTACCTGACGTTTTACTTGTAATGCATTCAATGTATTTCGCCTCTTATGGGTATAGTTTGAGACTTCTCAAAATTATGATCCTAAAAGAAAAACAACAAATCTCCAAAAAAAAAAGTTTATTTTCACACGAAAACTGATCACAATAATTATTGTGGTAACAAAAACTGGGTATAATTGCTCTTTGTGCTCTGTATGGGGTTGTAAACACTGGAAGATTTTAAGTCAAAGAATGTAACTCACAGTGACTGCATCAGTCTTTTACACAAAAGAAGTGTTTTTTTTTAGGCGACTTCTTAATTTTGCCCAAATATAATTGAGGCAAAAACTTGAGATTCAATGTGTAATCTCCATTATACAAAATCATGATATGCTGCACATCCACCAGATTAATGAATTGAAGAATGCCAGCTGCCACTCTAATGAAAAAAATACCTTGTAAAAATTATTCAATTCAAATGAACCAGCTTTGGATGTAGTAATACTTACTACTTACATTTTTGGTATTTATGGTATTTCCGCAGTCATTACTGTATTACTGTATCATAAAACAAAGTTGAAATTCATCTATGAATTAGCGAAACATAGTTAAGTGGAATAACAGGACAATCAAGAATATAGACCAGTTAGTAATACAGTTTGTGGACATGGATGCAGAGCCATATTGTATGAAACTAGTAGTTTTCTTTGTCAAAATTTTTACAACTTAGTTACATATCTGAGTGTTGTAACATAGGATTCACACGCTTAATACATAATTAACAAATGCTTAATTTTATTTTATTTATGACAAAATGCATAAACTAGGCATAAACTATACATAAAACTTTTAACTGAGCAAACATTAAACATCACAGACAACAAAATGCTCATACAAATTTCTTGGGCAACCACATAAGATCGTCCCTGTGTATAGTTTCCGCTCTACCCTGTGCATCATTTCGACCCTAGTTATACTAGTTTATATTGTGGATTTAAGTTATTAACAAAAAAAGTACAAACACAAAATATCTTGAAGAAAAACAATATGAAATATTACTTTACATTTCAATTGTAAAAATATTGTATCTATATATAGCCAATATCTATAACACATAACATGCCTTTGGTACATGGAATGGACGAAAACACACATTTGGTATGGTTATGAAGACTTTGTGGTTGCATTACAGTCATAACTTACTAAAACATGACCAGTTTGTTACAGTAATTTGCCAAAAATATTGTTACGTCAAACTGAATACAACATTCAGAAATTTATATAACACTATCTTTCAAAAAGATTTCGCACCTACCTCATACATAATATAAGTAGGTAACTATCTGACAATCGACGGGAGAATATGTAAAAAATAATAGAAAGAGCATATGCATTAGTCATAAAATATTATACTAAAAATTATGCCAGTAAGATATTGTTTCAAATGTACATTTCAATTATGTACATCATTTGCTTCGGAAAAAGTACTTTCGCCACAAATTAACAAATCTAGCTATCTAATTGGTAAGGGCTTTTTGACATTCAAAAATACTGGCAAAATGGCGACAAGCTTATAAGAAAATAACATGTATGCTTTGTCTATTTTTTTTACAAGATGTGCAGTATCAAGTGTTCAACTTGTATTACAAAAAAAAAAAGTGGAGTGCAATATATCTCACTCTTCAATTTGTACCTTCCATTCCTTAGAGTATTCTTTTTAAAAGATTTTCTACATTAGAATTTAATACAACTGGGTGTCTTAACTAAAGAAAACGATGTTAGTTCAAGAGCTGTTCTTAGATTAGATGAACTATAAGTACTGTAACTTCTATTTATCAGCTTTTCAACCAACTTAATAAGACATTGCACTGTCTTCAAGTTATACTAAAAGGTTTCATATCAAAATACAGTCTTAAACAAGTTGTCAAATTTATGAATGGAATAAGAGCAGGCACAAAACAAAATTTGGAATTATTGTAACATTGGATTAGGTTTCATGATTTTAAAGTAGTTTTTAAACTTAAAGACTTTAAACTTACTTCTAAAGTATAAACTTTATAAGCATACGCTTTTAAATTATGTATTTATCGCATGATAGCATGGATTGCAATGGAAGCTTTCACTTTTACTAGAAAATCGTGATGCTGCTATAAAAGAAATGTAAGGAGATTTTAGTTAACATATTCCCTTTAGGAACTTTGCAGAAATACAAAATAAAATGCGTGAGAGCCATATATATATACTGCTCGATATGTCAATATCAAATCAATAGACAGAATACCACTAACTAACTAAACATATTTCAACCAAAGATAATAATTTGACCTGGATGACGACCATCATAACAAATTACTCGTAATGCTGAAATTGACAAAAATCACCACGAATGGCGCCGACTTGTAAGGGTGGACCGTAAATAATTAGCTAATCGGTAAATAGATTCGAGATTGTGTGAGCATATTTTTTTTAATTAATTCCACGCACCATATCATTGCTTGATATAGTTTTATGCTACGCAAGGTATTAAATATAATTTTATTCAGAAAAACATTTTTATATAAAAATTTGTAAAAATTTTTAAAATGCCATAAGCACCAATCAATAATTTGCATAGTTCTCGATCACAGTAGATGTTGCAGCATAGTCTTCAATTATTATTAATTGTATAACACAGTATAATTACTGTGAATAAAAGGCTACATTGTGTTGTATGAGCAAACCCTAGCCATTTATTTAGCTGGTGGGCACTAATGGACATACCAAGTTACAAGCACAAAAGAGGGCAATAATTTATAGCAAAGATTAATCATGTCTTCTTTGTGCTTATGTAAAATATTCCGTGGTCAAAATTACATCTTTCACTATATATAACAAAGAGAAATAGTTGAACTCAATTACAATAATTCCAACTTTCTGTTCAATGACCGCAATGTATGTTAATTGATGCTAAAATCTTAAACGTATTTTTAATCAAGGTTTAATATAAGGTTAGTTTTAACGACAATGTCAGTATTAAGTCGGTGGTAATAATCAATATTACAATATATTTTACTTAGCTCTCATATCACTTATACGGACACAAACGCTTGCACGCCCGTCGAGCACCACTCGTGTTCCAACTTTAGGCACCATGTCTTCACAAGTACAAACACACACATAATTTCAAGAAGTTCTAAAACTACCACTCCTCCTCGGGCTCGTCGCCCTGCGTAGCACTGGTCACTGCGTTGTTGAAGTTCTGGAACAATTTGCCATGGATAAGTACATATTGTGTTACAACGAACACAAAATCTAATTTAACAAATAAATCTAATAATATTTTTGTTTGTTGACATAAAAATATGAGCTAAGTATTTGTTATACTATAAACATTAAGCTGAAGTATAATTTGGAATCAATAGAATACTTTGCGATATAACAATTTATTTACAGCAATGACGAAGCACATGATTCATGAAAAGACCACGCAGACATATATAAAAACTTTCGGAATAGCATCCAAATTCTACAACTTGGTACAGAACTACTCCAGCACTAACTATAGTAATTTGTTAATTAATTAACATTTAAGCTCTTCCAAACAGAAAAAGGTCTCACAAAGTCGAATCTAAATATATTTACTATAAGTGTACCATCTAAATTAACGTAATCTATTGATAGTAGATATAAAACTAAATACTCAAAAATTCTATAGAATCCCATATTTATATTTCATTATCTAGATGGTATTAATGTCTCACTCTTATTTTTATCACTCATAATGTATGTGTATAGGTGGTTGATGAATCATGGCTCTTTCGCATACTATATCGGCAAAAAACTTTTTATAGGTGAAACAATAATGACTAAATGTATACTCATCACTGTAAAATTATCTTCATTTGCTAAATTATGTAGTTACGGTATACATTAAAATGAAAATCCTCAAAAATATATTTCGCGACATGGCACAACTGGAGTTCGACATCATAAAACTGTTTTTGTTGAAACAATACCATTTAATATGCCATTTAAGTAAGTGCCTTTAGGTCTATATATATATAGACCTTACATATATATATATGTGTAATAGGTTCTCATAATTTTTGGTTTTTCCTTGTCATTTTTTACCTCATCAGCAAAGTGTGCTATTGAAAATATAATAAAAAAGTGTGATTTTTACAAAAGAAAAATTACAGTGATATGCTGTAAATTACATTACAAGTTATGTTGTCATATTTTCATGGATCACAATTTAATTTCATAGTTTACAAATTTATAAACAAAGAAATACTCAGGTAACTCTTAAACTACAAAGCAATAACAATCAGTAATATTTTAAACTCCTCCTAAAGATATATTTTTAAGACGTCATACCTGATATTCTGGCCTCTGTTTAATGCATGCAATAAACAATGAAATTTTATTGAAATATAAACAGTGCATACATTCAAGATAAAGTTGCCAATAGTAGATGAAAAATCACAAAAACACTTGTGTAAGCAAATCTTTATTGAATCATTGATGAACAATAGAAAAAGTGCTGTAAAAATGAAAAGCAACACAATATTCAGTGGAAATTTTGAGTGTGAAGTGGAAGTTAATTTTAACGCAAGTCAGTTGACTTTCTGAAGGAAAAGGTGCAAAAAACTTCAATGGCTTTCTGCCAGAGTTTTCTATAAACACATTTTAAATACAGTTTTAATTGAATATAAGATTTAAAACATTACAAGGATATCCTTTAATACATGATCAACACTAGGATTCTTAACAAAAAATTAGAAAATTTTGAAAATGACGCGATTTGTTTTTCGAAAAATAATATGATATCAAATTGTACTGCACGACATGAGTGTATATAATCCAATATTAATTAAATTTCGACTATTAGCCAATTCGAAAGTCCGTTACATTTCCAGATTTTTCTAAAGTCGCTCCCACACCTGCATTACAAAGCTTTGGCTTTTCGTCGCGCTAAAATTAACCTCTCAAATTATCGCGATACAAGGCAAAGTTTTAGGTACCCACATTTGCGGGACGAAGCTTCGGTCGTTTATGGCGCTATAAATTAAGCGGCTTCGCGACTTCAAATATGGCGGATGTATCCGACGCGGTATCGTTATATTACCTAAGTGTCCATAATTATCTGCTACATTTCTTATTGTATTATGCTACATAAAAAAAGAAATCTTAAAGGCAAAGATGGTGGCAGACAAAACTACACAGACATGGACCAAGGTTCACATTTTGATTAATACACATTTATGTATTAACTTTTTAATATTGTATAACTAACTACAATACTCGATTTTTTTAAACACTCAATGGGAAAACTGATAAACGAATGTCAAAATGAGTAATCTGAACAATACTTCAACTTTTTTTGGAATGAGTTCAAATGATTTTGAATATTTGCTTAATAAAATTGAACCTTTAATTACAAATCAAGACACAAAATTTAGAGCTATTCAAAAAAAAATATGATTATCAAAACCACTCAGACATTTAGCTACAGGAGACAGCTTCATAAGTCTGCACTATGTATTTAAAATTTAAAACCAAGTAATTTCTAAAATTATGGATGAAGTTTAAAAATGCAGACTTAATATTTGACACACTTAATGAATAATTAAACAATTTCAAATGTCAAAACATTAACACACTATTTGTTTCTTAGCTGATAATTCATTTCCATTGCAACTTTAATTGAAAACTATAAAGTGCTTGTGTAGTAGTAGAGAATGTGTTTGGTACAATGACAACAAAAGTTATGATTTTTTAAAAGCCTATTAATTTACAACCAGATAAATGTTTGGATGACATGTGTTTTACTTCAAAATTTTTTGAAATAAAGTAAATCATCTGTGAATTTATATAATTATCTTGGGTATATATATGCGAATTGTCAAATTGTACCAGGTTCATAGAGATAAGAGGAACAGAATAATGGAGCATTACGAATGATATAAGATAAATTCGCTGATCATTTATTTTGTAATTAATGTAAACAGTTAATAAAGAAGATAAATATATAAAGTTGCTCTACCTCAGTATGAATACTTGTACTCTATTCGCAAATTGGTCTTAAGAAGCTGTTCACAGTAGTGAATGTAAACCAATTTGTTCAGTAAACATTGTCATTCCCTGTGCCAGACAGCTTCGATTTTTTAATTTTTGTTAAATGAATACAGTAATAGGAAATTGGTTTTCTTTTCTTTTTTGATTCTTCGATACTGCATTCCTATGTTAAATTGTTTTTGATTTGACATCAAGCATCTTTTATTAGGTTTCTTTTTTATGGTTTTCACAATGTTGATTCCCAATAATTGATTGATACTCACAATTTTATAGGACTTCCAAAACCATTTAGTTGGTCCACTCTGTCATGTTCGTACCTAACAACAATTTCTATCCAAATGAACAAAGCAGGTGTGGGAGTACGGCCGAAGCTAACGCACGCTAAATTCCTTTGATGTGTGTTTAAAAACCTTACTATCGTACTGCGGCTATCGTCACGCAACCCGATAATTCGTAACGCATGCCAAACATGGCTTCCTACGTCTGCGTTTATCGCGACAATAGACGAAGTTTCGTGGCGATAGACGCAGGTGTGAGACCGGCGTAAGATGAGAAACAACAGATTGTCAATAAATTATAAAATATTTGAATGTAAGCTGTAAATTTAAACCATAGACTGTAATTCTATTTAGAAATAAATAGACTAAATGTATCTTATGGTGAGGATAGAAAAAAAATCATAATTACATTATTAGAAAGAGTGAAACATTTTTCCTAGTGAAAGGGACAAATAAAAACAGAAATGGAAAAAAGGAGAAAGTGTACATATTGATATTATTACTTTTTATAGGTGCAAATGTATAAGTGCATTTTTTTTGTCATAAAAACAAATATTAATAAAATTATGTATATAAAATAACATCATAAAAAATGGCTTACACATAAATTATGATACAAACAAATTCAAAGTTTAAAATAGCTAGTCTCTATGATTTTCAAAGATATATATATATATATATATATATATATATATATATATATATATATATATATATATTTCTAAACTTCTGTTATAACTACATCAAAATGGCTCTACTTTATTTAAACTTTGTTTTTAACAAAACCATTGCATTCTTATAAAAGAATTCAATAGATTAAATGGATGTATCTCGGAAATCCCCAAATCCACCCTTAATTTTACAGTAGTATACAGTTTTGCGGCAAT
Source organism: Eumeta japonica (assembly GCA_005406025.1). Classification (NCBI taxonomy): domain Eukaryota; kingdom Metazoa; phylum Arthropoda; class Insecta; order Lepidoptera; family Psychidae; genus Eumeta; species Eumeta japonica. The sequence goes on from BGZK01000028.1 coordinate 893,344, forward strand.
TCCGTAAGGATACTTACACGTATGTCGCTGCCGCCATAACTGCTGCTGCGGTACGAGGCAGCGCCGCCGCCCTCAAGGAAGTCCGGCACCTGCTGCTCGGCCTGGCGCAGTATCTTGGACAGGTCGGCCACCAGCGCCATATCCTGGTAGCACCGAATGGTCCGTTAAGTTTTTAATTCAAGTACGACTATTGCACGTCACATGAGGGTATTTTATTGTATTTACTCAATAATTTAAAATCCCTTATTCCCTTCCCCTGCCACCCTTACACAAAAATATCTATACAATACAAAATATTGATACGGACTTTGTAAAAGTGGCGAAATTTACCAGCCATGATGATTTGAGACACAAACAGTTGCACAAACGTCAATATACTAATATGAAGTGATAAAACAGTCACCTTTTTTGAATCGAAAAATGAAATAGCCTTGCCCCTGTTGCCGACGCGGCCGGTGCGCCCGATCCTGTGCACGTACTCGTCAATGCTTTTGGGAAGGTCAAAGTTAACCACTAAGTCCACATTCTTTATATCTGGAACAAAAAATAAAGTTTTCGTAGGACTCATTCATTTGAACACACTAATCAAATATATGTCATTATTACTGAAAATATTTTTTGATCATACAAATAATATAAGTTTATATTCTGCACATAAATTAAAAAGTCATTTCAGAATTCAAATCAAACAAAAAAATAAATAATTAAATTATAAATCATCAAAGATAATTGCTCTATTTTTAATATGAAACCACATAGCTTATTTGCGATGCTGAGGTTTTACATCATTGCTTACAACAGTCCTTCCTGTCTATAATCATCAATTTAAAACATTGATATATTACAATGTACGAAACTTTACCGCTGTGAAGTTAGTTACGGAAAGCGTCGCAATGGCGTAATATACGAACACAGGGGAGGAGGGTTCTGCGCATCGCGTCATTCACAAACAATTCAGAGCCTCACAAATCCGTGCATTGTACTGTACATGGTTATTATTCCAATGACTAAATAAATACTATCATTTCACTCTGTCACAAGTAAAAAAGTTTTAGAAGAATGAAATAAATATTGACATATCGTATTAAACTCATCTCCAATTCGTATTTTTATACTATGGATACTATGCACATGAGAGTGCTGGAAATAGGCACATAAAAAAAAGAAAATTAATGTTTGAAAATATTACATATTATTATTTTATTTACCTGTTTCTCAGAATAGTTGATAGAGACCTCAAACCTCTATATGGCCATTGATGAATTCTCTCTCAAATTAAATTATTATTAATATTTTTGAAGATTGCAACATAATCTGCAAATTGAAAGAAGTTCCTAGTTCTTCTGCAGTGTAAGTTATTACCACACAGGTGACATGCCAATAAAATACTTCTTTGTTTATTAAATTATTTAAATAATGTTATGAATAAATTAATTCTTTTGGTTTGAAATTCACTTATTTTTCAATTTTCACACTATTCTAAAATTCTGATATAAAAATTGGTAATTCTTTGAGAAATTTACTACAATAAAATCTGTTAACATATAATTTTGATTTGAAAGTTATTTAATTTTTCTTATAAAAAGCTATGGATCGTTTTCGTTTATAAAATATTATGAGCAAATGCTATTACACTAGGATGCTAAGGAATTGAACAGTAATATATAAAATGCATACTAGCAATGCATAGTAACAAGTAGTAACAGAAATACAAGGGAACCGCCTATTCATTTTATGCTTTGATGTCAAATTATACAAAAACATTCAGTTGGTTTAGGAGTAATACAGGGAATTATTTTATGTAAAGGCACAGACCCAAAGGCAAAAATTTGTGAAAAAAAACTAGTTCTGGTTATTCCAAATGCTTAGAAAAGTAGTCATGAAATTTTACAACTTAGGACCGTAAAAATATACCACTGAGACAGTTTACTGAAAACATTTAAATATCAATCCTATACATTTTTATAATGAAGAAATCGTGAACAGAACAAAAAGAAATTAAGCTGTATATGTTAGCACATATAACGGGCGTAACTAGGCCGCGGGCGGCGACGGCGGTGGCGACGAGCACTCGGTGACGGCCGCTCTTGAAGGTGGACAGCGCCTCCTCACGCTCGCTCTGCTCGCGGTCGCCGTGCATGGTAGTGGTGGGGCAGCCCGCCTCAGACAGGAACGAACCGAGGAAGTCCGCGTTCCGCTTCGTCTCCACGAACACCAGGACGCGCTTATTCGCTGCCACCATGTAAATCACAATTCCGTTTATGCATGATATGGTCTAATATGGCTGGACTGGTATATCAATATACATTTTGGATTACAATTTTTATTGTTTTGTTACACTTTTTTGTAAGTAAATAAAACTTGGTATCTCACCAATTAAAAATATAACACAAGTCAACTCCTTTTAGAATATTTTTATTTACTTTTGAATTTCACACTTTTAAATCTTTGGTAAGGTTATTTTTTAAGATTTGATGTGTAATAAGGCTCATTGAAAATATTCATAATAATAATCTCACTATCATAAAATGTCTTAAGGTAACTACACAATGTAATAAATTCAATTGCACTAGCTCTTGGTGCAATTGAATTTATTACATGTTACAGAGCAAGAATATGTCTAGAAAAAAATATTAAGTAACAAATATACACAAAAATCTAAAACTACACACCTCATAATATTCATTTTAATTTTTGATAAGAAATAGAAAAAGAATTTGTAAAGTGCCACATAGAGTATATTATTGCAACTAGTGAAAACCAATATCTTTAAAACAGATGTGTAACAGTAGAGATAGAATTTCTTACTACTAGAGGTCGCCACCAATCATTGCAATACCCCATTTGTGGAATGGATCATTTCTAAAATTATACTTTTATTAATTATCATCGCATATTGATTAAACAGCTCTTTTTAAATAGGAAAACTGAAATATACGAGCTGATTAAATATGACAAAAACATAACAAAAATTAGAATTTAAATTAAAACCATTTGTAAAAATAATAACTGCAAGCAATCTACAATTCCGTCACATTTTCCTAGTAAAATGAAATTTGACATCTATTTAATGTGGCATTATTATAACAATGACATCAATTTCTTTATGTTTTTGTTTATTAAAACTACCTCATTGCAGACCTTTTTACATAAAAAAAATCTTTACCCAAGAATAAAAAAAAAATGTCAACTACCCTATTTAAATTGAAAACACAATGACATTAAAATTTTTGAAAACAGAAAACAACTAACGGTTTTCTTCAACTATTTGACACAGCTGAGCCTTTTTCTCATTGAATGGTATTTCCATGAATATCTGCTCCACGTCCGTGGACGCGCCGCCGACGATGCCAACAGCTACAAACAGATAATCTTTAAGAAACCGTCCAGCTAGTTGCTGGATGTCCTCGGGGAAGGTGGCCGAAAACATAAGGGTTTGACGTTCACCCTGCAAACAAATAAATCAAAACTTACTTTATTGTGACAATTACATAGAATGAAGTGGTAAGTTGATTATTGAAGTGTAAGTTTGATTAATGACAAAAAATCACTGGCTTGTATAACTTTGCAATAGTTTTTCATTATAATATAGATATATATTTTTTAATATATAGACAATATTCTAATGTAAAATATACAATTTGTTAACCATTAGAAATGCTGTGATACAATAGTTTCATTCAAAAAAGATTATACTTACACTCTGTACCATAGTGGAGTGTTCCATGACTTTCTCGACATCCGGCATGAAGCCCAGATCCAGCATACGGTCCGCCTCGTCGAGCACTACGAAGCGGGTACTCTCAAAGGAGACGCGACGACGATTCACGAAGTCTATGAGCCGGCCCGGCGTCGCCACCAGGATGTGACAGCCTTTCTGATGGCAGAAATTTACATCCATGATTAGTATTGGAATATAGGAATAACTAACTCTAGATCATTGAATTCAGTTTAGAATTTCATATATTGGGTTACCTTATGGTATCCCCAATCGGGAATACCACGTCTGGTTTGGACCCATCTCTTTAGCACATGGTATAAATTTTTATTTTTATTGTCATTAATATTAATATAAAACTTTGTATTGTTGTAAATATAATATTAATATAATACATTGAATATAAAACTTCTTGTGTGCATGTGTTCATATTTGTCTGTCTATTATGTGATTCCATATGTCACTTGTAAGTAATAAATAGATAAAACAGGGATTCAGTGAGTACAGTGCAGAGCATTTTTTAATTGCAAACATTATTTAGCAAAAAAAAAATCCACATTACATTAAAATATCAGCATGATCTTAAAATTTAGATGAAAAATTATTGTTTATCCCCCAAATAAGAAAGACAAAATTTTATCAATTAGTCTTTTCACATATGTTTCACAACAAAAACAAAATAATCTTACAAAATATTTTTAAAATTTATAATTCTAGTGCCTAAGAAAGGAAATAAGTAACATTGAAAAAATTGTTTATGAGCAACAATCCAAACAATACAAATACAAACTATAGATGCTAATAAGATTAGTCTCTGAAACCTTTGTTATTGGCATGGATTATTTCTTTCATCATATAACATACATTAAAAATTAAGTAATGCTTTATTTGAAATATTGTTTAATATATTTAGACCGAAATAGAAATACAGTTTTAAGAAATATTTTAAATTCCATTTCTTTTGCTCTAATAAGAAAACACAATGAAGTAGCATTTATAAAAAAAAAGTAAAATAAGAAAATTAAAGTACACTTGGTGCTTAACTTACAGATATGTTGTCGCCCTGGTAGCGCACGGCGGTGCCGCCGTAAGCGACCGCTATCTTCAGTATGGACCCGTATGCGAACTTCCTAGCTTCATTGAATATCTGCAGCGTCAGCTCACGCGTTGGTGATATAATAATTACCTGTGGCAGAATAGTTTTAATGAACTTGAAATTATACAGGTAATACAATATATTTTTGAAATATAATTGTTAAGTGACTTATACATAAAAAAATATTATTGAATCAAAATGATGAGTCTTTTCTATTGTTATAGTCGGTTGTATAATAGTGTTTTAAATCGGCATATAAATGATTTTAAAGTTTAACTTATTTTCATAGATGCATAACATTGTTTATAGCGAAAGACACATGGACAGTTTTACAACTGGACGATTTGCTAGTCAAGAGTTGATTTGCCAAAGCATGGCCTCATATAGACTAATCACCACTCACCAATCCACAAACAATATATATAGCACAGAAGAACGTAAGTCAAGCCAGTACAGATGAAATTATTTTCAACATTTATTCAATACTATCGTTATGTACAATATTTACCCTGATTGTATTTTTATATGTGTTATATGCTTCACCAAAGGACTGAGAACAACTAGTCAATAGAGCAGAAGGCATAGAAAATCTTGAATTGTATGATTGCGGTGGCTTATATAAAAGAGAACATGTGTCTGTAACGACGGCGTTGCGCAGCGGGCTTTCTAACACCTTCATTGGCCGAGTCGTCTTGTGTGCATGACTATGTGGTTCTGTTTACAAAATGCGTTCGATTGACGCAACCGCTTAAAAATGTGCTTTCTATGCTTTTTTGGAATACATAAAAAATTAAAAAAGCAATTACTTCATCTAAGCTAAATCTCTAGTTATGACTTTTGGCATTGTTTTTTTTTTTGCCCGGCCGGTCGGCATCTTCGTGAAAAGCGTAATTTGAGTGCCAAAGGATAATTTTATAAGTTATTAAAATCTCATCCATTAAATTTCTTTAATAACTTTAAAATGTCAAGATAATTTTAATAAATTATGTATATATCAATTCAATAGATTTTTGAACTTTCACAAATAGTGCATGCATGGTTCACTGGATAATGCATAAATTGAAATTCAATCAACTGGGATTGGTTTAAAAATCTGTACCTGAACTCATATCAAAATCAGCCAATTCCACAATCGGCCATGGTAAACCGTAAGGATCAATCAGTTCAACCAAACATAATAATGTTCATATACACATACCCTAATTCGATGGAAACATTTTAAATATTAAGCTTTGACTTTTAAAATTATTTAGACTTACATATACTTATGAGATACATGACAGTAAATATGCAAGATAAAGCCAAAACCAGGTGAATTACTCAAAATCTTTAATTAAATCTCACCAAACATAAAATAAAAAATTACTTTTAACTGAGGTTATTTTTTAATAATCTCGATTTTATTATTTTTTAAAACAATGAGTTGGATCAGTCTGTAATAATCTATCTAGATTCTAAACCAATATAACTGCAAACCAAACTTACCTGTGGTTGTGCACAAGTATTTGTAACAATGAGTTCTTTTGGTTCTTGGAGTAAGATATTGATTATCGGGAGAAGAAAAGCTGCCTGAAAAAAAAAAATTATATATTAGCACTTTTGTACTAGGCGATTATAAACAAATTAGTTTCTTAAAAATATTTGTTACTGTCTGTTAAATACCAATATGACCATAATTGATCCAATTGCAACCTAGACTACTCACCAAAAGGAGTTGATATCTCTTAAAGTTTAAAAATTAAAACCCAAGCAGAATGCATTAAAATCTATTTGAAGTTTCTCCCATAAAAATTAAAATTATGTCATAAGATGGTTATTTTTAACTAAGAAATCTCAAAGGCTTCACCATGATAAAGGTAATAAAATTAAAGTATGGGGATAGTTACATGTGATTACAATTTAAACAAATTATAGATTTTTTTAAATTCCTTATAGTAAATAAAAATTTAATTTTTATGGTTCCATGCATGTATTTTATATAAACTAGCAATAAAATTTCAGTTTATTCCGTGAAATAAAGAATTTTTTAGTGGATTTTGCTCATAATCAATAATTTAATCTAAAATACATGTAAAGGCATATACAATTATTATTAAATAAATATTATATGTATAAATATATATACTAAATAACAAGTAATATTAAAAATTTTGATATCAATGATTGTTGTAATTGTTGTAATGTTTTGCCATTTCTGAAACATTGCTTATAATTCTTTATCATATTTGTCTATATTAATCATATTATTATCAAAGCATGTTAATTTAATATTGGTCTAGGAGTGTTTTATTGATATATAAATCTGTCAAATGAGTTAGAAATAAAAGATAATTCAAATTCATAACACTTCCTATTCTATTTAATAAACATTGTTACATAATTTACTTGCAATGATCCCATGCTATGATGATTTCCCTGAAATACCAATAATACTCAAAATCATTTAAGTCCCAAAAATCGTTTAAGTAAATATTTTTTCCAAAACATTTTTTGTAAAAAAAAATTGACTCTTCATATAAACGAACATAGAACTGCCGCATCGTAGGTGTTCTATCTTTTACCACACAGAATTCTTTCATTCATGATGACAAACTGCGAGTTTTAGATGACTCCTCAACTGATAGATAAAGTAGTTACCGTATTTCGATTGCAAGATGCAACATAAAAATCTAAGTGACTATAATCTGAAATGTTTCAAATTCAAAGTAAAAAATAATCACTTGCCGTTTTCCCAGATCCAGTCTGGGCACAACCCATTAAATCTCTTCCATTCATGATAATGGGTATGGCATGCTTCTGAATTGGAGTGGGTTTTTTATAACCAGATTTTGTTATATTATCCAAGACATATTTTCTAAGTCCAGCTGTATCAAAACTCACTATTGGTTTTGGTGGATTTTCACCAGTAACCTACAAAAAAATATTAATATAAATAAGATTTGATCGGAAATTCAATTTTGAAGCATCAAAGCACTAACTTTCACAGGACATTTTTGCAGATTCATAAATTACAAACAAATTTAAATATTGGAATCAGTGGTCACCATCTAAAATAAGAACAGCAGCTTGCTATCAAAGTATAAAAATCATATTTTAATAGTAAAATTCTTAACAATAAAATTCACGATAATCAATTTTGACTCCAGCGCTTTAAGTGCGCATTGAATTGAAAATAGAAGCAGAAAAAATATGTGTTATTTCTTTTATTCTTTGTACATAAACCATGGACACTATTAATTGCCAATTTTTAAATGATTAATCTAAAAAATATTCTATAACAATCACAAAGTCAAACTCACTTTGACAGCTATATGATCAAATTTATCAAAATTGATGCCAGATGTGATAGTGCTGCTAAATATTTCATCTTCATCCTGAGTAGGTTCTGGAGGTACGTAAGTAACAGGCGCGGGTGGAGCAGCGGGAGCACCTTCTTCATCCTCTCCAGGGCTATCGCCCCCGCCGCGGCCTCCGCCCCTGCCTCCGCGGCCGCCCCTGCCGCCGCGTCCACGACCCCGACCACGTTCATTCCTATCGCCGCGCTCGTTCATATCACCTCGACTGTCACCATCGTAGTCTCCACCTTAGTCACAAAAGATTTTGTTTTTATGTTGATGACAATATAGTTGTTAAAGTAATATTTTTTTACTTCAATTTGAAAATTTATTTTGAGGTAACTCAAATAACCTCGAAATAAATAACCTCAGACTCACGAACTCTAACTCGCGGCACACGACCTGAGGTCCTCATCAACGTTCATACTGTTTATTTAAAAATCACGCACTCAAGGGGTGAGTCGGAGTTATTGTACTTGTAGCTTAGTGTTTTAGCTACGCACACATATAAAATTTGTTGATGTATGTATAAGAGGGGAGTGGAGGGAAGGAATTCCACTGGCGCGCGCGGGCGCTACGTTCATTCGGCCATGAATGAGACAATTGAACGCGCGTTTTTGTAATTTTGGCGCGAAAAATGATGCGTCATAAACGGCTTTTATGGGATGATATTTTGAATAAATTACAAAATTATGATAATTTGGACATTGATTAGGTTGAGGATTGTGAAATAGAAGGCAAGTTATTTATATATTTTTTTTATTTTCATATAATTCAGCAATAATTTTCGAATGATTGTGACGTTTGGTATTTCTCTTTTTAGATTTAGTTTGGACGGTGTAAAATGTTCTGGACAGTCCATCTTTATTATCTGATGGAGAAGATATACATGAACCTGTCGCTGAATCGCAACTGCAAAAAGGGAGATCTTTGAACAGGGGATGGAGAGGGTCTCAACGAGATCATTGCGGGTGTTGTGTGCTCTGCTACCCGCAGCCGAACTTCACAAATGCAGCAGGCCCTACCAGAAATCGATGAAGCCAATGGTTGATGTTACGGACCTAGGGAGTGACCACCTGATGAACCGATTTTCGAAGATGGTGAACAAGATTTTAGCTCCTATAAATGAAAATTCATCGGAGTATGATTGCTTTTCAATCTTTTTCTGGAAGAATTTTGGAAGTTCCTAAAAACAGAAACCAACCATTACGCGGCACAAATGAAAACAAAGCAGCCCAGACAAGGAGAATTGGAACCAGGGAGTATGTTAGATTTATGGAAACCGGTAATGTTGCAGGAGCTGAAGTACTTCATGAGTATTGTTGTACAATGTCGCTAATATGCAAAAAAAGTTTTGACTCTTACTGGTCTGGTCGAGAATTTATCCAAGCCCCATATCCAATCAAAATAATAACCAGGGATCGTTTCAGGGCCATATATAATTGCCTACATCTGAATAATAACTCAAATTATATACCATGAGTTGAAAATAATTATAATGCCTTCTTCAAAATAAAACCATATTTTGACATACTTTGCCACCAATGTGCCTCCAGTTTTTATCCTGACGAATTGTTGACCATTGACGAAGGCACCTGTGGCTTCAAACGTCCAGTTCATTTCCACGTTTTCAATAAGAACACCAGATAAATATGGAACGAAAATTAACATGCTTTGTGACTCGCGAACAGGTTACAATGTGAACATGGTTCTATATGTAGGTGATTTGAAGACTGTTGAACAGATTGTGACAGAACTGAGTGAGCCATATTTTGCAAAATGGCACACTATATACATGGACCGTTTTTTCACCAGCCCAATTGTGTGGTAGATCCTCTCTAGTTGAATAATATTAGTATTTTTGGCACTGTGATGCCCAACCGCCGTGGTTTACCCCAGAAGTGGTGCCATCAAGAATTGGAGGTCAATGAAATGGCTTTTAGCCACCGCGGCAATATGACTGAATGCAAATGGAAGGATAAACGTGATGTTTACTTCCTCACAACCAAACACACCGCTTCCTGGACAGAAGTGACTGTAAAAGCCAAAGGAGGGCCTACAAAAGAAATAAAACCAGATCGTACTTTAGATTATAATCTAAGCAAAATTGGTGTCAACTCAAATGATCAGTGCATATGTATCATACTACTCATTGAAGAGAAACCCATGAAATGGTGGAAAAAGATGTTTTTTCATTTAATGGCACATGCCATGGTGAATACATAAGTTATTGTCAAGGAATCAAGGACCAAAAGAAAGAAGCTGCTATTTTGAAAGTTTCTTATGACTTGTGGTGAAGGTCTGGTGGAAGAGGGGTCTCTTGATGATGCAGGCGCCTATCAACAAGTACCCTCAAGCCACCGGTCTACCAGGATAGTCGACAGACACTTCCTGGAGTGCATACCGCCCACAGAGAAGCAAATGAAAGTGACGCGAGTTCGCAAAGTTTGCGCAAACTCTATCAAGAAGGAAACTGGCAAACGAGGATGTAAGGAGATTGTATACACTATTGCCCACACTATGAAGTACCAATCTGCTACTACGGGCACTTCAAAAAATTTCACACAAAAAAAGATATTTATTTATTTTCCATAATATAGAAAAGTAAATCTAATAGATGCAAAAAGAATTATTTTTTATAGTCAATATAAATATACTGAAAAATGCTTGTGCACTAGGGGTTGTAACGAAATGAAATGCCCCGATGTCAGTGTTAAACATGTCATATACAAAAATTATACATATTTTAATTTGAAATAGCATATTCTTTGATTATAAACTTATATGCAATTAGTAAAAACTACATGAAAAAAAAAACAAATTTAACATTTACATGTTGTGTAACTTCACATTTATTGCTAAATGCAAAAAACAGAAACAAAGACAAAAATAGTTTAGCCATTTCTAGCAATAATTGTTCAAAATAATTTCATGCTCTTTGTGGGTATCAAATTTTGGACAGCTACAATTTAGTAACTATATTGTTCAGGCCATACACGTTTTAAAAGTTATTTGTATTTCCATTTCTTGCAATGTTTTATAATTTTAATATCTTTAATAAATTATCTTTTCATGAATGCCTTTCGAATTCCTGTTCAAAAAGATTGAATTACTCTAGCACTTGAAAATTTAATTCTATAGCACACAATGAGATAATGCATTTCTACATCATACACATAGGACATATTTAATATTATGGCAAGCATAGATCATAGGAAACAGTACAGCTTACGAAATTACATCCAAATGTTTTACCATTCATTCCACCGCGTCCGCCTCGGCCGCCGCGGCCCCCTCTGCCACCGCGCCCGCCGCGTCCACCGCGTCCTCTTCTATCGCCGAAGCCATTGCTTAATTCGTTATTGTCACGATCTATAAAAAGAATCGTCGGTTTATATGGTTGATATACTACATGATATATGTATTAAAAACACTAATCAGTACTCTGATACATTTGGTTCTTCTTCCAAAATAATTGTAACTATAAATTTGCATTTTTTTAATTAGTTCAACTTGGTATACCAATATTCTTCTTAACATCCAGCATGAAAATGAAGCTTTATTTTAAGACGGGTTCACCTTTAGTTGTGGCCACATCCGGTTTCGTTATCCTCACTTTCATTTAAATACAGTAATTTTCCATCCACATAGACATGGCATGAATTCCTAAATTTTGTATAACAAGCAATCTTGTTTATTAACAATATTGATCCTGTTAGAATATTCAGTTCTGATCTCATTCCTGTTCCGATTCTATTCGTTTTATTATTTACCTCTTCACCATTATATTTATTGAAATATAGCCTAATCTTCACTGGAGTAGTACTCAATAAATTCATGAAATTTGTTTGTATATGATAGACAAAAAACTTCAAAAACCAACATGTTTCTTGAGATTCTTATAGCCTATGTGTTTACTGAACTTTTGCATATATGTGAAACTTGCATCCAAATTTGTTTAGCTATTTTTATATGATGCATTAATGAACTAGCAAATACACAGTTTCTTTTCTATCATGTGTATGCAAAATACCTTCGTCATATATTAACTAAACCTATGTGAATGTTTCTTTTAAGCAGTAATGTAAATAATTTATTGATATTATTTTCATATCTTGAGGTTCATTATTTTTTTTTTTTTGTAATTAATAAGTTCAGAGCAATTATTAATTAAACTAACTTATCATAGATCCACCTTTATTTCTAATAATTTTAAAAGGTTATATTGTCAGCTATTGAATTGTAAGTTATTGGTTAGCTGATTGAAAGGCTACATTAAAGGGTAAAATTAAATATTAAACATTAATGTTACAAAATAGGCACAATGATTATTTGTTGATGAAGATCCACGCGAAAAGATTATTACTTAAAATAACTAATTTAAATGTTCACCTACCTCTAAAAAGAATTAATATATTTAATTTTTGTCTACCCAAATTTATAATTTGATCATTTATGGCAATGCAGTAAAGACGTATTTTCACAAATTTTTGTATAGTACTTTTTACAAATAATAATCATAGAAATAAGCAATATAATATTAACTGGTTAGGCATTTTATATTATTATAAGTCTAAAATAAATAAATAAAATTTTCAAATTTAATGCGTAATTTAAAATAAAATTATTACAATATTACATATAAAATTATTTACAGCTGACACCATTTCACATAATGTAGTTCATAAAAATGTGTTCAGATAACATGAAATATCTGTATCTCTTTTTTCTTAGCTGAAGTTGTAGGTGAAAGAAAGAGAAAGATATAGTAAAGAAAATGATTTCTTTAAAACCTAAATTTTATTATTAAGAACAAAATTAGTCGTAAACTAATGCACCATTACATGATACACAAAGACATTGTAAAGAATAATGACCAAAGGAGACATGTCCAAAGCTTATTCTATAAGAAGTTGGTGCACAGTTGATGTAGCTGTAAAGCCGATTCATAAGCCACATCTACACACCTACTACAAAGCCAATTTCGTTCCATCATTTTGTTTATGTAGGTATACTTCTATGCCTTTCTATTTCGATGATCACAAGGCAGAATCTATATATTTCAGAAATATTTATATAACAATGATTACAGTAGAAGTAATATTGGAAAAACTTAATGTGATAGAACTAGAATAAATAAAACTTTATGATTATTCCATCAACAACTACTAAAACATTGGAGATGATACTGTAATATTTTATGATTATTAAATATCAAATGTAACATAACAAAAGTCCTTATTAGATTACAATTTTACAGTCAAACTGAAGGCCTTGATCCTTAAGCACTTCACACTGGATCTTTAGTTTCCAGGCCCGGAAAAGAAACCAGATATGTTCCAATTCGAAGGCAACACTCTTTCACTTTATACTTGCTTTATTTCAATTGTTATTTGTAATTGTTATAAACATAATATTACAAATAAATATTTTCATTTATTTAATTTGCACATTAGATTTACTATTGCCCAAAATTGTATTTTACGTTGCTCATTTAATTTTGAGGTTGATATCTATTTGAATATTGAACTTATACTTTGTTTATAACACTGAACTAAAATTTGATATACAATAAAAGATAAACTTGCTGATGCCATGGATAATTTATTTTATACATCTGCATATTGAGTACCAAACTACACTGACAAATTTAAAACAGTAAGTCCTTTACCATAACTAATTAATGATTTTTTTTTATATTAAAAAATGAAATAAGCCATATACATGATCTATGAGGTATAGCAGATTCTGGAAAAAAAAAAACCGATTTATAATCATTCACCACTTCAACTTTACATTTTCATTTAATAAAGCTATAGTTATGATTCGCCCTATTAAAAATATCAGTGCAGTGCAGTGTCTTGCAGGCTTTGTCTATTTCATGTGAAACAAATGAAGTAAGATTGACTGATACTTTTGATTGAATGATAATGGTTTTTTAATATTAGGTGTACAACTTTGCTTCCGCCGTTTTTTTTCCGAAATTCCCGTTTTTTTTCCGAAATTCGAGGCTTTATTGTAAAAAACTGGTTATACATTTATGATTCAAAGTATTGTCCATCGCTGGCCACTACTTTCTCCCATTTTTCCGGCAGCATACTAATCCCGCGTTGAAAAAACTGGTCATCTTTTGAAGCAATCCACGAATCGATCAAATTTTTTACTTCTTCATAAGACCGGAAGTGCTGGTCAGGCAAGCCATGTACCATTGATCGAAACAAGTGATAGTCCAAGGGAGCAACGTCTGGAGTCTGGAGAATACGGCGGGTGGGGTAGGACTTCCCATTTCAACGTTTCCAAGTATGTCTTGACCACTTTCACAACATGGGGTCGAGCATTGTCATGCTGTAAAATAACTTTATCATGTCTCTTGTTGTATTGTGGCCGTTTGTCTTTCCATGCTCGACTCCGTATTAATTGCGTTCCGTAACAATCGCCTGTGAATGTTTCAGTCGATTTTAACGACTCATAATACACTATGTCAAGCTGATCCCACCAAATACTGACCATGACCTTGGAACTGTGAATATTCGGTTTGGCCGTCGATGTGGAAGCATGGCCGGTATATCCCCATGATTTTCTACGCTTGGGATTATCGTAATGAATCCATTTTTTATCCCCAGTCACAATGCGATGCAGAAATCCCTTCCATCTTTGCCTTGCAAGCAGCTGTTCACAAGCAAACAAACGCCGTTTAACATCTTTCGGCTTCAACTCGTACAGCACCCAATGTCCTTGTTTCTGAATTATTCCCATGACTTTCAAGCATTTTGAAATGGCTTGTTGTGTTATTCCCAATGATCCTGCCAGTTCTTGTTGCGTTTGACACAAGTCTTGATCAAGTAATGCCTCCAACTCTGCATTGTTCGAAAACCTTCTCTCTTCCACCGCCATGCTGGTCTTCGACATCAAATTCACCGTTCTTGAAGGGTTGAAACCACTCTCAGCACGTGTCACTAATAGCGGCCTCACCATAGGTATTTGAGAGCATTCGATGAGCCTTAGCCGCTGATTTCTTCACATTAAAGCACAAAATTAAAACCTCCCACAAATGACGAGAATTTGACTCGTAAGCTAATATGTTTAATCGATAATAACTTTATGATGCAGACACAAATCGAATAATATTTTAATGGCGTTTACAAATACCTAAGCTTATTGTATGACATCTACGATCTATTTATTTCAACTACCACTTACCGGTACAACCATCTATTGAAAAACAATGGTAGCAAAGTTGTACACCTAATATTTCAAAATTTTTAATATATAGATATTTGCATTGGCAAATCCTAATAGATTCAAACCTCTAAATACTTTTTATATTAGAAATTGTTAGGACTACAACTTTTGTAAACTAAAAACCTAAAACAAAACAATTATTCAAAAGTACAAAATAAATTCGGATAGTAGAAAGTTATAAATTTTATGAACATAAATTCTGCAAATCAAATACAAAATTTTTTTTAAGCATGTAGCTTTTTTTAACTCTTTGTCAAGGGCATCCATACGTTCTGGAGAAATCAATGATTTAAGTTACCTTCATCTACAGCAGGAAATGGAGAAAAACCTCGGCCCATGGAAAGGCTGTGTCCCGTGTCCACAGCTGTACTGCTATCGGTTGAGACTGGTGTAGGAGCCACCTATAAATATTCCAAATTTTATGTTTACTAAAGAAAATGCTGCATGAAGATTGCCATGAGAATACACTGTATTTATAGTGATAAATCACATATAATATTTGTAGAGTAACAGGACAATTTGCAGTTGAAAAGGTAATAGATTGATCATTTTTAGTATAACAATAAACTGAAACATAATTTTATAGAAAATTAACAAAATTATACTTCTACATTTTAAAAATGTTATAATAATCATAAATAATAATCACATTGCATGGGCATATGTGATAACCAAATAATTTGAAAAGATTTGGTAAATATTGGATGAAATCAATACGACCATAAATCTATGCTTAGAGACATTTTCATCACACTCCTAGGATTACATCTCACCATACCCTCTCCCATGTCAATATATTTTTTATATGAAATCTCATTAAAAAAACATTATAATTTCATAACACTAGGAAGACCACAGCTGTCAAATAACCACAATTTTATTTTTGATCTGACCTATACCCAGAACCAAGACATCTTAATTGTTTTTGTTTTATGACTTTTAAAAATTCGACTTTGTTTTCTGTTTTTTGAACTGTTTATAAGAAAAGCTTAATTGATGTTTATACAAAACAACTACATATAGTCCACAATAATCATTCGACTGCAATGTTTATCCCTTTCGACCCTGAGTCACACGATCGTGAGTTCCCACTTTGGAAAATTCTACTGAACTCGGTAGTCTGTTTCATCGAACCAAACCGAGCTCGCACGATAGTGAGTTTATCCGACTGACCAATCACAGCTAGTTTTCGCGCTCTCGTCTGTCAGTTGCCATGTGCGCGCCGCCAAGATGGCCACGTTCCTTGACCCCGTGACGAGACGTCGTAAGTATTTTTTTGGTTTTATGTTTTTTTTTAGAGTCTAAGCATGATTTATTGTTTATTTAACTGAAAATAGTACAAAGTGTCTGAATTAGCACATATTATGTCTCTGTTTGTTGTCGTTGTTGATTTGTGAACTGCCAAAATCAGGATAGCACGAACGTGCGACCCGGGTCACAATTCAACTATATCACGATCGTGACATGTTATTGTTTGGCACTCTATTTATATGATTCTTGTCTTTTCAGGCGTACCATTAAATAATGATATTATCCTTGGCATCCTGCAAGATGGCAACTGTTCGGATATTGATTTTGACGAACCCGATGAGGAATTTAATCCAAAAACGTCAATTTTGGATGACGACTTGATTATTAAAGACAATGATGGCCCGTCAGAAGCTCCAGCTACTCCATCTCTTCCGCCTGGTGTGCCACATCCAAAGACAAGTGTTTTAAAGAGAAAGTCAATAGATATGTATACTAAAGCTAACCAAGGTGAGTCATCTAAATCATGTTCCAAAAAAGTCTAAGAGAATACCTGCAGCCAAGCCACAAGTAGTTGCATCAAAAAAAAAAGCCGCCGAAAATAAAATTACCTCCCCGTAAAAGAATTTGGAAAAAAAAATACTATATAGACAAGCAACATGATTATCCTACCCATCCTGAGCCACTCGAAATTCGAACTCCCACCCAGTATTACTCTGATTATTTTACTGAAGATCTGTATGAGCTTATAGCCCTGTGTACAAATCTTTATTATTTAAGAAAAAAGGGACGTGTATTGAACACCACAAAGCAAGAGATAAAAAAGATTAATAGGTATTCATCTTCTCATGGGCATACTGTCCTATCCCAGAATGGTCATGTATTGACGAAGAAACATAAGCATCAGTATGATTTCGTCTGCAATGACAAGGGACCGGTTGATGGCTTTGCGAACTAATCTGCATGTCGTGGAATCAGATTCTCCACCGGCTTCCGATTCAAATAACCCTCTTTGGAAAGTGCAGCCCATAATAGATGCAGTACGAGAAGGTTGTACTAAGATACTGAGAACACCTGGTAGGTACTCGATTGATGAACAGATGATACCTTTCACTGGTAGATGTCATTTAAAGCAATACGTAAAAAACAAGCCTCGGCCTGTGGGTCTCAAAAATTTTGTGGTAACAACCAGTGACGGGTTAATGGTGGATTTTGAAATCTACTACGGAAACAATCCTGTACTTACTCATAATTTGGGTCTGGGCCCTGCCGTAGTTCTGCGCCTACTTCAAAGTGTCCCTCCTGGAAGTTGCATCTTTTTTGATAGATACTTCACCACTGTCCCCTGGTTGGAAGAGCTTTCAAAACTTGGATACCACGGGACTGGTACAATAATGACTAATCGTATACCAGATAGACAGAATCTCTGCTTCAAAGATGACAAGCGAATGGCAAGAGGTGATATCGAGCAAAGAGTTTCAAAGGATATTGTCTTGGTGAAGTGGAAAAACACAAAAGCAGTACTGACTGCATCAAATTGTACTGGCGGAACAGAAATCGAGTTAGTTCAACGATACGACAAGAAGAACAAATGCTACATTGACGTTGATGCCCCAAAAATCGTTACAACCTATAACTCATTTATGGGAGGTGTGGATGTTTTAGACCAGTCCATTGAATACTATCGGTCATTTATGAAGACTCAAAAGTGGACGCTTAAAATCATTCTGCACTTCGTTGATTTGGCCATGGTAAATGCTTGGCGACTGTACAGGTGTGATTCTATTGCTAAAGGCGTACCAAAAAGCAACATCCGAGATCTTCTTTCATTCAGGTTTGAAGTAGCTGAGACACTGTTGAACACTCCTTACAGAGACCGGCGCGAAGCTTCGCCTCTTCACGAAGACCCTAGTGAACCACGTGCAGGCAGATATAGGCCAGCTACGTGTCCGTTAGTGGGAAAGAGATTCGACGGATACAAACACTTTCCTGCGTTTGATGAACTGAAAGCACCACGCACTTGTCGTTATGAAGGCTGTTCATCACGTTCAAAGATCAGGTGCCGCAAATGCGACGTATACTTGTGCATAAGCCGTGGAAAGGACTGTTTTTATAAATACCATAATAAGTAAATTGAGACTATATTACTAATGAGACTGATAAGATTCCTATCTTTTTTTATTATATTAAAGTGCCAAGTGGATTTTATGTTACGCCCTAAGGGTATTTTCTTGTTAGCCAGAATGGCGTTTATGTTTTATTTTGTATTTTTATAATGTTACGACGTATTCTATTGTATAGAAGACTAATTAAAGACTAATATGTGATTTCCCAATAGAAATAGGCAAAAATCTGTGATTCACAGTAAAAATAAATGTTTTCTATGATTCTTAAAACGTATTTTTATTTTATGTACACAAGACTTTACTTTAAAACTAAAAAAACATGTTTTATAAAAGCATATTTCTGCAGGAATTCAAAAAATAAATACGAACTCACTATCGTGAGTAGCACAATTGAGACCCAGATCGCACGATCGTGCTATGGCTATTTCAGAATATTGGCTTATACTAGATTTTTTTTATTATTTTTCCCAATAATCCTATGGTTTACCCATCCCCATTTTATAAATAAGAAGTTCATCGAGAGAAAAAAAAATCTCAGGTCTGAAAGGGTTATAAATGCGAGTGTGGGTAGTTGAAACAAAGTATTTGTATTGTCATTTCTTTAAGTTCTCACCAAAGTCATGACGTATAATTGTTCCCTTTTATTTTACAATAACCATGTCGAAGAATCATTATCTTCATGATCCTGAAATACTTGAAGTGCTGCAAAATATACTGTAAGACCAATCAGATTGTGAGCAGACTTAAGAAGAAAGACACATTTTCTAATTAGATTCTGATATTGAAGAAAGTTATAATATTGCTGTTAGACGAGAAAGTAATTTTTCTAGTGAAGATGATGCGTGTACTCACAGCGATTCTGATGGTAAGTGCACATATATCTAACTAATGTAGTTATGTGTAGAAAATTTCAAATAAATTATTTGTTTCAATATTCTGAGAAAATATGTCATTGGTTTAGATTCACTACCTCTTTCTGCCTTACAGGGTACAAATGCAAATCTAAGAAGAGGTCAAGGTCGAGGTCGAGGCCGTGGTCAGGAGCCAAAGTCGAAGATATTGTGGCCGTATGTCAAGAGTACAAACTGAAGTTGTTTATCAGAACACTGATGGCACTGTGTCTTCTAATGGAGTACTTTGGAGCCCTGGGAACTTGTCAGCATCAGATCAACCTGGTCGCCGTCCACGGCAAAATGTTCTGACAGAAATAGCCAGTCCCACTTCTTTTTCCAAAAGGTGCTTCAAAGGTAGCATTTTTATCAGCACAGAAACTCATTATTGATGACTCCATTTTGCGGCATATTCAAAAGTGTACAGAAATTGAAACCCGACATCAGCTTGGAGACAATAGTTGGTCACTATCAATGAACAAACTTGATATTTTTATTGCAATTATCTATGCTCGAGAAGCTTGTGGAGCTAAAAAATATTGCTGTGAATGATCTATGGGATAAAGATTGGGGAATTCAATTTTGTTTGAAAAATATGCCACGGAATTATTTCAAATAAATAATGCGGTTTTTGCATTTTGATATGTGAACAGAAAGGGTGGAACGTTTTCAAACAGACAAATTTGCCATGATTTCTGAAGTATAGAATAAATTTATTCTGAATAGTATTTCTTGTTACAAAGCCCGGCAAAAACCTCACTGCTGATGAACAGCTGTTTTCCACAAAAGTTAGGTGCAGATTTTTGCAGTTTATGGCGAACAAACCAGACAAGTTTGGCATAAAATTTTGTCTTTGTGTCGATCTTGATACTAAGTACTTATGTAATGGTTTCCCATACTTAAGAAAAGATGAAACTCGCCCACAAAATCATCAAAGTTTAGGCAAGTGTGTTGTATTACGGCTAATGGATCCATACTTTAATACAGATTGAAATATTTACAATTGATAATTTTTTCACAAGTGTAAGTTTGGCTCAAAAGCTAATTGAAAAACATACGTCAATAGTTGGTACTGTAAATAAAACACGACGAGATGCACCTGCTACCATAAAGACTGCTTACCTTAGTTTATATGAAACACGCGTATACAATTCTGAAAACTGTACACTTACATTGTACTATGGTAAACCTTCAAAATCAGTCATCAGGTATTTATTTGTCATCAGGAAAGTATTTGTCAATGGCAGTGAACAAAATAAAAAACCAAGTACTGTCAAGTTTTACAATTCTTCAAAATTTGGTGTCGACATAATTGGTCAAAGCACCTTCTTGCCAATGGCCTGTTTAAGTTTTTTACAATATTTTGGATTTAGCAGCAACAAATTCTTGGATTTTATATAAATAACTAACCGAAAAAAACAAGAAAAAGTTTTTCTTTATTTGGCAAGAAAGTTAGTAGGCTAAGAGACTCATGACTCACAGATACCATTGACCTCACAACCTAGCACTGACTCGCTTCCAAAACTGAAAGTGGAACGTAATAGGAAGAGAAGACAGTGTTCTATGCAAAAATGCAGAAAAAAAACTTACAAACATTGCGACATGTGTAATAAACCATTATGCGGTTCTTGCAAAGTGAACAAAATATTTAAATGTCAACATTGTGCTTAAAAAAATGTTTCTTTTTTAGTATTTCTCACTTAATAATAAATAGATTTATGCCATTTGATTGTTTCTTTAATTACACAATGTATAAAATACAAACATCAAAACATAACGTTTAAATAAAACATAAAAACACATAATACATCATTTGACCACTTGGGGAGTTCAAAATTTCGGTCTTCCTAGTGTTAAAAAATGACAAATGAAATAGTTACAGAAATTTAGCAAACACCAAATGATAGACTTCAAGACTCCATTTTCATACACAATCTTCAAGCCAAAGTAAAAGTTGACTGAATAAGATTTAAACAAGTTTTATTCTAAATGTTTCCAAATTGTTGTAAAAAACCATGGTAAACCATTAGTCCAAAAATTTGTATTAATTGGTGGTTAGATCATTATTATTTATATTTAATACATCCTGCTGGACATGAATATTTTTGTACAACATACAACACATACACATTTATAATGTCACAGTTTGTTTTACAATGCAATGATACTTCACAAGTGTATCTTAAAAGTACAAAATACCCAAATGTTTAGTGGATAAATCGTTTAAATCTTTGTCACAAATGGAATTACGGTTACATTATTTTTGTTGGCTCAAAAGATACCTATAATCCAGTAACTTGATATACGATGAAAATGGACCCAATAAACTAATGCTTTCCTATTAAAAGTAATAATCTACGTCTTAATCGCAAGAACTATTGTAAAAACAATAATTGTGTCTAGTGGAAAAACAGAGATATGAGGCTTAATTCTATAACATATAACAAATTATTCAAGTCACTTATTTTTTATATATAGATTACTTGGGAATAAACATTTAATGTAACATTAAGGTAGATATAAAACTATTTCTTACCATTACTGGTGCATCATCCCATTCATCATCCATGGTTCTGAAAAATTTCGTTATTAATTATTGAGGATTTACATCACAAAATATATATTGTCTGGTCCCCAGTCACCCCCTGGCATGAAAAGAGGACAAAATCTTATATTTAAATTTCGTTATTGTCATTATAGCAACCTACACGTGAAGTAATATGGAGTTATAGTTAAACTAAATTAATCAACAAAAAATCTGTATATTGTACTTGTGATAACAAAAATACTAGTACCTATTTGAATTGTTACAAAAATACTTCGATACAGAAAAAATGTACAATAAAAAAATAGGGTGTCAATTATATAAGTAATATGGGATTCACTTTCGATGACAAATCAAGTTAATAAGTTAATATGCACGAGGCAATACATTTATCAAGTATTCCAAAAAGCCGGTAGATTACGCACGTGAGAAAAATAACAATTTACAACAGCAAATCATAACTAAAATAATCTATAAAGAAAACACTTACAAAATATATTAAAATAGAAGAAATTTATATAACTTACAATGTAGTATCAATAAAGCAACAAATAACGTTCAGCGAGTTCTACTCCTCAAACATAAAAATGGCGGCTTCAAATAACGAAACAAAGAAACGGAAACTATTTGCGAAACTTAGCAATACCATAGAGTATATTTATTTGACGTTCAAATTACACATCAATCCATTGTCAATCTGTATTTGTTGTTTCTCTAATTGATGTCCGTTTTACATAAATTAGTTTTAAAAAATTCAAACGGAACATTCACATACATATTTATCATAAACAAGCCAAGTGCGTGTCGGGTCACGCACAGAGTAGATTTCAGTAATTACCTGTCACAATATATGGACTTAGGAGTTTTTTTGTTTAATACTTTGAACATATTGATTGAAATCATGATTTAATAGCTATTAATGTCTAAAAATGAGCCCATATGGAACGGGTGTTAGAAATTTCATAATTTTATACAATTATGTATATAATTTCATCATTTTATTTAATTTTTCATAATTTCTTAATTTTATGTAAATATTTTCATAATTTTATTCAATTCATAAGCTTATATTTGTTAAATATTTTCCACAGACAACAACATTATCGAATTAACATCAAAAGAATTCGAACGAAATTTTGTTTTTTACTTCTTCGAAACACATTTTATAAGTTGGCCAATTATTATTTGTTAGTGTATAAAACTTTAGGTGTGACAGTTTTTATTTTAACTCCTTTTATATTATACTACTACGAATTTTCTCAAGTCTAAGAATAACCATTTCCCATGAAAGAAAGATATTATCATTAGCAATTTAAAGCTTGACATTTCACAAACGGATTCTGAATTCAATAAAACATCTTCACAGACAAGATTTTTTAATGAGCTATTCAACAGTACTCCCACACCATGGGATAAATGAAAAAAAATAATCTCTATTTTACATGTACGGGAGACATCTTTAAAAAAGTTTTGTTTTACAGAATTTTAGTCTACCACTTTGTCAAGGTGTTTAATAAGTACACCTTTGTCAAATTATAGCTTTTTAGTACAAAGGATTTCTGAGCTAAGCCACGGACAGACAAACAAACGAACGAATAGACTTACTGAAACTGTAAGGGTTCCTTGTTAACAAAGAAACTATAAAAAAAATTTATTTTTGATGTATATACGGAAAAAAGTTTGTAGATAAATATAGAAGTTGTCTTAAAAATATACATTTGTTAGTAAATTATACACTAAACATTAATGGAAAAATTTGAATAGAATTCACATTTAATATAAATTAATCTATACAAATTAAACTATACATTATATAAGCTCAATCCCTTATTAATGTATAAAATATTGATATGATCCAATTAACATGTACATTACTTACGATGTTTTGATTGAAAAAAAAACATGTTTTATTTGTAAATGCACAGTAACCTACCTATGAACGGTCAAAGTCCTGCTCCAGGACTTACATTATTTTACGTTAAAACTGGATTTATTTTGTTTTTTGAATAGTGTTTATGGTCATAGTAGCTAGTTTAGGAACAAAATTAATAACTTTTACTCTGTATTAAATGATTGGAAGACATTGTAACCTGTGTATTTTTCAATTATTAAGTTGGGCATCTTAAATTGAGATCCAATTGCTCAGTGGTCGAGTGATAAGTCTATATTATAGTTTTAATTAGAAAAATCACGATCGAAACGCTGAGTGGCGATGTGCTCTTCGTTTATAATAGTGGTTTTTTTTTTTATTGTAAGTTGGTTTTCTTATTCAAAGTTCACTTCTGATATGGTTCTTATACGAAAAACAATAATCTAAGTATATTTTAAGCTTTTCATTCGTTGAAATGTTTAAAAATCGAACAGTCCAATAATCTAAGTATATTTTAAGCTTTTCATTCGTTGAAATGTTTAAAAATCGAACAGTCCTGGAGAAAGACTGAAGGGCCGATCAGGGGTAATTATGGGAAAATATGCCATCTTAAAATTTTGTTCCATACAAATTTAAATGTCGTATTTAGCGAAATTGAGAATCAATAACACAGTTTTCATGAAAATATTTTAAAACATTTTCCTATGAAAAATTTGTTGTTTTCTATGCATTTATGCAGAATAATTATTCAACTTTTCATAAAAGTACTTTCTATTACACTAATTTAAATAAAGTTTGTATTATAGAAATTCCTTTGCGAATCGCGGCTTTTCGAATGTATTTATTTTATTTTTCATAAAATAAATAAAAAAAAAATATTTTTCAAATTTTGCAATGAATTAATGAAATTTCAAAGAACAAATTACTTCACTTAAAAATGTCTTCAAGAAAAAAATTGTTCCGGCAATAAAAATTTACCTGATTTGCGATACCTTGACATTTTTTTTATATGTCTCTTGTTTTAAATTGTATAGAGCTTCTGTTTTTATTGATTATTATTGTAAATTAGCTATTAAGGAATAAATAAAATATAACAACAGACAAAAATGTTCTTTTTTTTATTTGTAATTTAGCAAAAGCTTGTAAGGTACAATTTTCTGAATTTAACTTCTTATATCTTTCATTAAACAATTTTTTTGCATGATATTCTCTTGTAAAAAGTTAACAATTATCGAAATACCTAAAATCTACAATATCTATAGGGACCTAGCACACGTTCTATGCGAAAAATGAAGTTGTTTACATTCGGTTACTCGGTCGCAAAGCGCGGCGAGGAGCGAAATTATCCGACCGACGGCCAGAGACAGTGGTGCCGGACAAAGCTGTCACTTGAAGAGGTAACGAAGATTTTTTTTTAACATTACTTAGTCAAGTGCATTTTATATTACTCAGAAATACGTTAAATTCAAATAAAGCATTATACTCCATTTATTTTATTCATTTCCATAATTGTATGTGATAATGTTTTTTTATTTACTGTTACGTATTTTTCTGTTTTCCTTCTTGCGATGAGGAGAAGGTAAAAAATGCTTAATGCACACCCGCGCACCCGTGCATTCGGGTAGTGTGGGGCTGAAACCCACTAAAAAGTCCCGCTGTTGAGATGGCGGGTCGGCAGTGTTGTTTGCTGGAATGATGTGACACCTTCACCGAATGCGGCTGGACGGCACACCAGGGTGTCGACGGCGCGTGACATGCTCTATGGGCGATTCCTTAGAGGATCACCTCGGCATAGGATGTCGACTGGACACAAACACGGGTCGGGTCCAACTGTTCTACCTGGCACGGAAGCGGCTCGGTGGAGTGGGGTCATATGGCCTAATTAGATTTTACAGACTGAGGGATACCTGAGCTTAGTCAGACATTAGTATTGTTGACTTCCGTGACATTTTCAACTGCCGCTGTAAGAGCGTCATATGAATCAGTAAGTACATTCCGTAGTCTACGGACAAAATGATAGCGTACAGGTGGCTCATAGAAAGCTGCCGAGCGGAGAAGCGCATTGGGATGCGATTTCGCGATGTTGAAGATCCGCTTAGATGAGTCCTTCATTTTGACTGTACTGGCTGTAGGGAGTTGTAGATCCCTGTTTAGTATTGAATTTTTAACGCACCATTGAGCGTTCGTAGTATCTCTACAGAATTTATTCCGCATAACTTGGAGTATAACAAGTACCTTTGGGGCGGCAAAGACAGGAAACGAATATGTCATCGCCGATCTTATACACATTTTGCAAATAGTGCGCATATTACGCAGTGACAATTTACTTTTTTAACCAAACATAGCACCTAGGCGCCCTCGATATAAAATTACAATTTTCCTGACGAGCTCGATATGATTTTTGAAGTGAGGTTTTCTATCGATGGTGACTAATACG
Source organism: Eumeta japonica (assembly GCA_005406025.1). Taxonomy (NCBI): domain Eukaryota; kingdom Metazoa; phylum Arthropoda; class Insecta; order Lepidoptera; family Psychidae; genus Eumeta; species Eumeta japonica. Next base: position 919,851 of record BGZK01000028.1, read on the forward strand.
AATTTATAATTAAATTACCACGAAATGTATACATTCAACATTTGAAGGTGGGGTGCGTCTAAATCAACAATTTGTTGACTCCTACGCTTGCTATAAATTTGAATTTCATGGTGGCTGACATCAAGGTTAACCTCTGTCTTCCAGGTACGGATTCATCGACCCAGCTCTTGAATGGCCCTATAGACTTTGAGGAGAGTTGATTTTTGTGCCTTGTACGATAATACAGTGCGGTATCGTCCGTGAATAGCGTGAGTTGGACGTCTGACGTCGGACGCGGAATGTCTATGCGGAGTACAAGAGGGGCGAGAGGGTGAAGCCTTGAAGAGCTCCTGCTCTGATTGAGACGATCTGGTACTTTTATAAATAAGACCCATGTGTTATACCTTATCGAAGGTTTTAGCTACATCGAAAACTGCAGCTACGGTTTTTTCACTTGGATTTATAGCCCTCTGTGATGTTTTCGACTAGACGAAAGGCTTACTGATAACATTAATGCATAGTGCGAAACCCGAACTGTTTACATCTATAATAGGGCCTTTCTCGAGAAGATGATCGCTTAAGTAGGTTTTAAGATTTTTTTCGAAAAGTTTATCTTGACCGCTCAGGAGGCTAATTGGTTTGTAAGTGGCAGGGAGGTCATGAGGTTTCTTTGATTTATTAATACCATTTACCTTCGTCTCTTTTCAAATGGAAGGGAAATAGAAATTTTGAAAGCACACGTTTAATATAGCAACTAGGAAGCCCAATAGAGACAGGGAAAAGTCTTTGATACCTTTATTGTTCATACAATCGAGGCCCGGTGCCTTTCTACTTTTGAAATATTTAATCACCGTTTATACTTCGCGAAGAAAGACGGGAGGCAGATCGCCTTTGGGTTTGAGGGAGGCTTTGTGCTGGATCTCTTTCTCGATAATATTATGCGTATGAGAGCGATATAGGTCGTTCCTTCTAATGTAGGAATTATTACTTCTAACAAAAAAGAATGTTTTTTGTTTAAAAAGTTGATTTTTAGAATATAAAAAGCCACATAGTGTGACTTTATATTTTTGATAAAAAAATACATGTAGCGGTATAATTGCTTTTATTATTTTTTAGCCAAATTAATAACATGCCAACAACAAACGAAACATTTTTTTATAAATTTGTGTTTCATCTTTTTTTTTATCTTCGTGTAATTAAATTGTGACAATACTAAACATCTACAATCATTACTTTGACTTCTTCATCTCTTTCGAAGCTCTGTGTCTATAAATACCTCAGTATGTATTTGTATAGTGAATAGTGTGTTTTTGAAGTATATTGTTACCATGAAGACCATTGAAGATTTTGAAAACTGAATTCGTGTGTCTGCAGCTACTACTTAATTATAAAAAGCCTTTAGGATATTGAAAACTATAAATTTAATCCATTATATTTTTCAGGTGTTAAAAAAATAAGTTCTATTTCTACACATACTTATATTATGGTATAAATTTGTTTATGGTATAGTCTATGGTAGCAGCATAGACTAATATGGGTAGTGGGAGCACCGAGCAACCAGCACCATAGAGAAGTATGGCTAGCACTGTCGGATAGTATAGTTTGTGACTGTCGGTGACCTTCCGTGACCAAACAGATCGCTTTATAAATAAACATTTGATAATCATTAAAATAAATTCAATGATCATAAATACTAGTTATGTGAAAGTATTCATATGCGAATGGACGTATATTCTTAAGAATGTTTAATTTTTTAGAAATTACTTAGTGCTTTTCGGGACGTTGGTACTGTAGTGGAAGTGGTAAAATTGTTGGCGTCTGATTTTTTATATAAAAGTATTGTAAAATGGAAACATTTGAGGTTGTTAAAGTATGGGTAGTAATTGATAGTACAGTGAATTCTATTCCTTGCTCCGATACGTGCACAGCAGAAGAGTTGTGCATTGCACTTTGTAAAAAATACAAGATACCGCCGCTTACAAGAACGCTTTTTGCGCTAAGAGTTAAAGGTAGTAATTGCTTCTTAAAAGATAATTTCAATGTGCTCTCTGGTTCAAGGGAATATGAATTTAGGATACGTTTTAAGGTATGTATTTATGTTATTATATTTCTTGTTTGTCATTTAGAGAGTTATAATGTACTTTAACTATTCAATAGGCCAGAATTAGGTAAACTAGATACCGAGGATAAAGAGAATATCAATTTTAACCTAGTCTGATCATGGTTCTTTTGGGTGCTGTACACCAATATTAGTAATAAATAACAGAGGTCAATTTGCTGCTTAGCCAACTACAGCTAATTATTGGTGTGAAACTATTATAACATTTTTAAAAATTTCAAACACATTTTAGAAAAACCTAGTCAACAGTTTTCATGTTCTAAATCAGCAGGTGTTAATTAATCAGTATATTGTCATTTTCATTTGTGATTACTATTTTTGTGCTGCATCAAATGTGACTACAAAAATAGATAATATAGAAATAATTGAAATTTTTCTTTTTTTATCACTGTCTTCTTTTACTTAAGTCGGGCCATTCATTTGCCTATGTCCAATTATTTTATTAATAGAGTGTATAAGGTTTTTTTCTTGTCCAAAAATGATTTTATTGTTTTTTTCTGTCATGTTATATATATTTTTAGGTGCCTGTATTGGCTCATTTAATTACTTTGGATGAGATGACATATGATTACTACTTTCAACAAGCAAGAAATGATGTCAATAGTAATAGTGTTCCTGAGATTAAATACCCGGATCACAAAAAAGAACTTTTGGGTCTTGGGATCACAGACATGTATGTATTTTTGTTCTAGTGTTTTAATTATAATATCAGACTCATTGCCTATATTAATCTATTATGAATTATTTTAGTGAAAAATGGCCTAAGACAATTTTTAATTAAATTTATAATTTTAATTTGTAAAAATATATATATATATATATATATAGTGAACAAACACATAGTGAAGCATAAAACCTGCTATAAACTTATTACATACATAAATATTAAACTTGATTGTGCATAGTGTAGTTTATTATAGTACAATCTTTTTTATTATTATTATTAAAAAATCAAAGCATGTTAAGAATAATTTTAAACTTAAAGAAATTTGTGCTCATTTAAATATCTATTTTTTATTGCGGTTAAAAAGTAAATTAAGTTAGTTTATTAATTTAACTCTCAAACAGTATTAGATACGTTTACAAAGCTATTACATACCACAAAATATGTATTAATTTTTAATTAATTTCATTCTTTATATCTATTTTTATTTGTGTTATTAAAATGCTTTATTGAATATTTTCTGAAAATAATATTATGGAAATGTACACTAACAAATAAATTAATAAATTCAGCACACCTCTTAACTATAGAAACTTATCAAATCAGGTTTTTATTATGTCAGAGTTCCATAAGATATTTTAAAAGTTTGACACTAGCATCAAATACTGACTTCAGAGTGTTAACCTAACAAGCATTTGACCATTATATAGTAGGGCTTCAGATCATATTGTGGTTGTTAACACATTGTTATCTGCACTACGAGACAAACATGATAAACTTAAGTAAGACGTGTCTCTGGTTATCTGATATGGAATTTTATATATTCTTCTTACAGCTTAAAATCAACATCTTGTCATTAGCGGTGCGAGATAGGTTTGTTAGTGTAAATGCAAATTTATTAACTGAGTACAACAAGAAAAAGCCCTGACTAGAATTTATTGTAATTATGTGAATTATAGCATGAAAAAATGGAACTCGGATGCAATATGCCTATTAGTCCCTAATCTTGACTATCATAATTGTAGTCGGCTCGTTATGCAGGGTTGTATTTACTGGTTTTACTACCATATGTAGTACTGTTATTTATATGTGTGTGAGTGATAAGTAGGTCATATTGACACTCAAGATTTGACCCCATATTTTACAACAGATAAATTTAAATAGAACTCTTGCAAAATACATAAGTAAAAATCTTAATTATTACTGTTTCGTCTTCTTCAGTTCAATTTACAATCAAACAATTTTCTATCATTTGCCATGAAGTCTGGTGATTTTTCCTTGATAAATTTCCATATTAGCAAGCAAATTTTCTCCACAAAACTTAATACAGTGGAATCTCAATAACTCGAACCTCGTTAAGTCGAAATCCTCAGTAAGTCGAAAAAAATTGCCATTCCCTTCTGATGAACCCCTAAATATGCGGTATCTCGAATTATTTAGACTTTGTAATTCGAAATAAATGTTATCTCCCTACGAAGTATTGATAATACATATTTATACTCTATAACTCGAATTTCAAAAAGGAGACTCCGTAAGTCGTAGTTGGTAAAATATAATGATGTCTTATTTGGAATTCCCCGAAATAATAGCAATAAATTCCAAAATGAATGTTCGGGTTCAAGGGGGGGCTTCAAATCTATTGTTTTTGTCTTGTACACATGCAATGAATGAATACATTCATGAAACTTTCTAAATAACACAGCTGTGAACATTATGTTTGTTCCTTGTCGACATAGTCATATGTATCTTGAAGTTCTTGTTAACTCGATTTTTTTTGCATTTCCCTTGACATTCGAGTTATTGAGATTCCACTGTACTTCTTTGGTCTGCCTCTGGCTCACCCTGGTTGTAGTGTTTTGAATAGTATTTTTGCTCCCCCACTGTTTGACATCCTTTAAGTGTGCCTCATCCAGGCCCATCTTAGTCTCCGTTACTTGCAGAATATGACAGTAGTTTTATGCTCAATGTGTATTTTGAGTTCATGGATAAATATGTTTCTGAGTACCTTTCTCACAAACACAGTCAGCCTTTGCTCATCTGTTTTAGAGGGACACCAGTTTTCACATGTTTAGGTGAATATCAATGTGATTATTATATGGTACATGGTAACCTTAGCAGTTATATAAGGCAATTTGAATTTTGATAATTTATTACAATTAAATTGGATTTATCTCATCACTTATTTTGTTTTGGGTGACGAAATCCAGCTCTAAATATTTAAAGCTGTTTACTGCTTCAATTTCACTATATAAAGACTTTCAACATCACTATTCTACCTGAATCATATTTAATGAAATTATTAATTAAATTTATTAACTTAACATTAAGTACCTTGTGTAGATTCTGTGATAATATTACAGGTTTCGTGCTATACTTGAAGAAAAAATTTCTCTAAAAGATGCAGTGAGAAATTATAAAAATCACATCCCGAAGGTGATACTGAGGAGGCATGGTCATTTTCCAAAGAAATATGCCCTTGAAACTATACCTACAATACTTGTGCACGATGTAAAGTAAGTATTTGTCACTTTTTCTTTTTCAGAAACCTCAATTTCTGTGCTCTTGTATAATATCACAGGGCATAAACAAATTGTGCTTTGCCAATAAGTTAACATTACATACCCATGGAGAATGAATTTTTCTCAAGACTGTACTTCCATAAACCAAAAATTTTAGCTGACAATAACCAACTTTTAGCATGTTAAAGTTAATATTTTATGAATCTTAGAATTAAATTAGAACATAAAATTTCATTGGTTAACAGGAAATTTAAGTAAAATAATTAAAAAAATAATAATTTAATATCCTTATAAAATCTATAAGAATTCTGGCAATGTAGCAAATCCAATCGCATTTGCGCATGCATCCATTGTGCATACTTTTTTTAACCTATCTCATTGAAACTTAAAATCTCTAGTGCAACCCACCATTTGCGACATTGTCGTCAACATAACCTACTTTAGCTATGGCTGAATATTTTTTTTAAATTTATATTATTCAAACTTAATTATTTTTATAACAAGGTACCCTCAACTTGATTTTATTTTCTCAATGATTTTAGCAATTTTTTTTCAATACCTATTGAGTTTTTCAAACCTTTTTAATAATTTTTTTCTTTATGAAATATATCAAAACATGAGTAAGTGTGACACCTAGTATGCTATTACAATGTTAAATTGCCTATTTTTAATTTCTTCTTATAAAAAAAAACTATGAAATCTAGGTCTATGAAATTTTCACACAACACATATTAAATATATTTTTGTCGATCATAAAAAATTTTAATTGATCTTATTATTTTGACTCAACTCCTATACCTCCTTAAGCCGTATGTGTCTGGCTATTCATAACGACACTGGGAACTGGTTCTTAATTAATACATGTAAGAGGTCAATATCCACAATTTTATGTGTATAATAACCTTCAAAAAACTTGTATTATTATCTCATGACGAAAAACATAGCATATTAATTGATCAGTATAGTCAGATAATATATAAGAATAGTTTTGTTACCAAACATGAAATATTGAAGATGTACTAAAACTACATTTTATGTGTAAATTGAAATATAATTTCAAGTCTATATTCATGGTCTATATATTGCTGGTTCTTTAAGAAACTAATAGACTCAAAACTTAGATTTATATAGACTCAAATTTAATGTCTAATTTTTTTTTATTTGTTACTTTATTCATGTTCTATTTCAGGTTGCTTATAATAAATATTTTATCTGCTGCTTTACCATTTTATGAAGTTTTTTATACAATTAAAATGATATTTTAATATATTTAATTGTATATGTTAGACATTTAGAATTTAGGTTTTTTTTATATACCTTTCTGTATGAGTAAGAAATTCATCTATTTTCATTCTTAGATTTTCAAACTTGATTTTGTACAAGAAATTCCCAGTTTAGTTAGAAATTCAGTAATAATTGATTTATTACATTTGTATTTGTATCAATTTATGAATGTGCTCAATTCACTTGATGATATATTTTGATTTAAAAAATCTGATTTATTGGATCTTTTTGTTTCTCAGATCTTCTCGGTTCATTCATTTTCGAAATCATTTTCCCCTATGTTAATATTCACATTATAGATGTGAAAGTTATGTTTGCTTCAATGTTTGTTTTTTGTCATGCTTGATCTGTTGAATGTATTGGAGAGGTAAAAAAAAAAATTGTTATGAGTAGATACCACAAAAATCATAATTAGGAATCACTAGTTTTAAATGAAAAAATAAAATTGTCAAATTTAAATTAAAGGCCACCAAAGTATATCCGAAACAGCTATTTAGGTGAATATTATTTGAAATGGTTATTGGATACATTTAAGAAATTATTATTTTTTAATCATTTACTTTTAATATTCGGTTATTGTTTGCTAGTGCTAAGTAAACAAGACTAAACTGAACTGTAAAAAATATATTTTAGTTAAAAGTAACTTTACAAAGAGGTTGTGGAAGAAGCTCAAAATTTTCATTTTCTTTCTTTAATTACTATCTAATTTTATTTTTTGTTAAAAAACAGTTATGTGAAGAGTCAGTACTTGCAACAGATGTATACTCTTGCACCCAACTATCTAGCAGAAGAGTATTGTGATGTGCAGTGGCAGACTGGCAAGAGTGTAGTACTTGTACATCTTCATGTGGCACCCTTCCATGAACAACAACCTGGTCTAAGGCTCTACAATTCCATCACAAGAGAGGTTATATATCTTTTTTTTGGGTTCATTTTGGATTTGAGGCTAATATCCATTTTTATTAAATTTAACAAAACAAAAAGTACCAACTAAATTAAATAAACCATATCCTAAATTGGGTTCTATGGCCATGTAATAAGTCATATGTCAATGTGATAGATTATTAAATAAATTTTTGTTTATGTGGAAATTTTTGAAATATAAGTAAGTTTAAAACCATTTATGTGCTCTATATTTGTAATAATATAAAGTATACATTCGTCACATTACAAAAAATTTTAGCTACAGCATAACCAGCCAGCGATTGCAATTAGCTCTTAATCTTTTTACATAAACGATCATGAATGTCCAAAATAAGATAATGAAAAATAAAAGACATAGAAATTGCCTGTTGTTTATAACTGTGTTTCAAGTTTATTTGCAATAAAATATATCACTTTAAATTTTGTCTTTATCCCTCGTTCCCCCTGTTTTTTATCAGGCTTCTGCGACTACTCCTGTAAAAATTGTCACAAAAGCTAGAGCACCCTATAAATTACTACTTGGGTCTGCGGACTACAGGATTTTACAACAAATTTTTTTACATCATTATCAACAATTTATGTGAAAAATTTTTTCCAATGTAGTACTTAATACCTTTGTTCAATACAAAAATAGTAATAACAAAACATTAAAAAAAAAAATTCAACATTTGGATTTTTCATTTTTTATTAACTTAGAAAACTTATAATAAACAAAATATACAACTTTAAGAAAATTTTGTTTGTGGGTCTTAAGTATGTATTTAAAAAGGGCTCCAAGAAGCACAAAATTTATAGGTCAATTATGTAAACTTTTATGTCGATTTTTATGACAAGAAATGCCCATGAAAAATGTGTTAATTAACAATTGTATAACATTTGAAAGATTGAGATATTTTTTTTTTCAACGGGGCTGTATTCTTTGAAGGGATCTAATGATACTATAATTTTTCCAATTATTAATATTGATAATTAATACTGTAATTTTTTTTATGTATTATATTTCATCAGTGGCTTGCTTGCTTGCACCCATGCCCAACTGGCTGCAAGGAGCCTTATTTTCAGCGCTAAATAAAAATTATAAATAGTGGAGGTAGAGTTCCGGGAGTAGGGACTTATTTTTAGGAAATTTTCTCCTCTTTAAGAATCTTTTTTGATATTATCTTAAATATGAATTGTTTTTGAGTTATAGGCAATAAACGTAATACCTTTTTTTTCATCTTAATTTGTTTATAAGTATTGCAATTTTTTTATGTGTGGAAAATTCCTTAAAAACATTTTTTTAAGATGTCATTCCGAATCCAATGAGCTATCACACATATTTTTAGGAGCTTTGTCAAGAATTTTCACGTTTTTGAACTTGTAGAACATACTAATAATATAATCTGGCAGATAACATGCCTCTGAATTAAAAAAAAAAACATGTAAATTAGATAAGTGGTTTCCCTAGAAAAAGACATAAACAGTCAGACGGACAACAAAACATTGAATTTTATAATATGTATAGATTTGTTGTGATTCATATTACAACAATATTTATTGTATACAAATATTGATATTTTAAATTATTTGTCGATAATAACATCTATAAAAACAAATAAATGGAAACAATAATTGAAAAAAAAATTAAAGTATAATGATTTCACTGATATGCAATCATTACGTTTCTTTATACCCTCTTCACCGCTTGTAGCATCTTGTCATGCTAAGGAATACTGTCTTGTTTCTGAAAGCAACATTTACAATTTTATCAATACCAAATTGTCATTTATTTGATTTAAATATCCCTTATATCGCTTGATGATGCAGTGGCAATAAGTCATTTAGGAAAATACCTTCTACACTGTGATTAAATATTTGAAATGTAATGCATTTAATAAAACTGTAAAACTAGGTGTATCTGTACCTTGAAGGTGTGAATGAAAAGTAGATAGGGGACAATAAGAAAAAATTAATGTAAGAGAAAACAATGATTTTCAATTTTTGTCTGTTCATGCATGTCTATGATTATTGAATATGCACTCACACAGATTACTAAATGGATTTTAATTTGGCTTAGAGTAGAACATAGGCTTTGTTATTTTAGTCTGTTAAAAAAAAATTTAATAGCCTGAGAAGTCACAAGCCAAATAATAGTTGCTAGCGTTGAAGGCTTATAGAGACATTACATTATGAACGAACAATAACAATCAAAAGAAAATGAAAAACAAAACCTACACAACCTTCTCACCGTGATGCACTCGACTTATTGAAAAATATACAAGGGTAGGAGGGGCTGAATGGTTAGTTGAATGGTGAATGTGTTGAGATGTGTTAAAAAGTTTATGTGACAGATTGAATTCCATGTGGGGAAAATTATGGGTAGAAAACTAGATTATAATAAGTTATTTTAATAAGGTGATGAAGGTTTTCATCGAAGTGAATTCTGTTTAACTGATTTCTCTTTCTGACTTACAGCAAATTGGTTTAATTACTTTTAATATAAAGAAAATTAGTATCTATAAGCATTATCTATTGTAGTCTGTTTTATTATGATATAAATAAGATGACCCTGAGTGACAAATTTCTTATGAATTTACAGTTAAATTATTGTTTATTAACAGATAAACTGCTTTGTGATAACATACTGATTAAATATTGACTATTTAATTTGTAGATGGGTGGAGTAATGCTGCCGTCTCAAACATGTTTTAAATTTTTGCTTTTAATTTGCGTACTGATGTTTATCATCACATAGAAAAGTTGTGAAGTCAAAATTGAACATGTTTAAGATTTAATAAAACTAGTAGAACATCTGCCTTGTAAATATTTGTAATATAAAATTGTAGTACAAAATATTTTTTTTTAATATTTTTTGCAGTATTAAAATATCACTTCTCTGAAATGACAACCACAAATGTTGAGAATACAATTTTTTCTATTAATATATATTTGTTTTTTAATTATAGGCTATAACACAGTTCATTTCTAAAGAGAGTCTTTCTTATTTTCATTAAATTTACTACAATTTATAGTTCTGATGTAAATAAGTTTATCCATTAGACCTTTATAATTGTAGAATTAGCTTTCGCTCTTAAGTCACTTCGCTCGCGTAGCTACTGGATAAAGTCCATCTTTTACATAGGTTTTGTTGTGATCTTGCTCCCAATCTCGCTCTTAATCTTCATTTCAATTCCAGTATGAAATGTAGTTTTGATTTCGACTTTTACTCGTAGTTCCTATACTGGTTTCATATTTGAAATTCAAAATATCTTTATTTCATAGGTTTGAATAGTGAATTATATTCTATGACTTTATCTATCGTTTTGTTTTTTTAATGAAGAGTGTCTTCTGAAGTAGAAATAGGATTCATAAAACTTGACAATAAAAAAAAAATCTTTAAAATGGTTGGCCCTGTAAGTCATCCCTAAAACTTTCCACTGTGATATTTTTCAATTTGCCTTTAAGCTTTTTGAGTTATAAATATTGTTGTTACACTGAAAAGATCGATTGTAGTGCTTTTTCGAATTTTCTGAGTTCAAAAATATAATTCTAGTACATTTTGAGCTCTCACAATTCAAAAATAATAACAAAAATTGTTTCTTTTTTAATTTTCAACTAAAGTATCTTTGGAACACTTTTGATTTTGATTTGCTTTGTGGTATCTGGTGCAGTTTTTAGACAGAAAAATATGACGCAGTTTTTAGACGCACTAACGTTTATCCAACGTTAGTGCGTCATGTATTTTCCATGTATTTTGAAGTAACCTTTTTTTTCGGATTCTTCGTTAATTATATATCTCGAACGAACCAACTGATTTTGATGCAATTTTTTAAAAGAAAATAATGCATTTAGCAGCCTTCAACGTTGTTTTCTACGAAGAATAACTGGATAGGCTTTGGAATTTTTCATAGAGCACTTTATCAAATCGAAAAAAAACGCTTTTTTAAGAAATTTTCTTCAATGGCGTCTCTTGGACTATGATATCTTTTCGACTCCGTTTGATGTCGTAAACTTTGTTTCGGTTCGTTAATTTGTTCAAAAGTTATGAGAGGTATGCGCGCGTGTCAGCACGCACGCACGCACGCACGACGCACATTAAAAATATTTAATTTTCTTAAATTTTTTATGAAGATATCTTTAGAATTATTCAATTGATTTTATTCTCTTTTTGGTAACAATTCGCAATTTTTCTGTAGTTTACGGTCGTCGATGCACCTGGGTGAGTTCTTTAGTCTTGCAATTTGCTTTTCGATTAGTTAATCCATTCGGAAGTTGAGAGGTTTGTACATACACACCACATAAAGACACCACTCAGAAAATGGTCGAAATGGATTCCTAGGATCTGAGGAAAATTCGATTTTAGAAAATTGGGGTGAAAACAAAAACTTTCTAATTTTATGAAATTTTTTTAATTTTCATAGCGGAAACTTAAAAAACAGTGTATTTATGTACGCACGTAAGAAATTATACTTCTTGTCAATAAGATAAAGAGAAGAATTGCTTTATTTATTTAATTATTAAGTAATATTACATTAACTTGTCACGAAGTAAATGCAAAAATTTAGCTTAATACTATAATTTATTACTTTCAAATAAAAATATCTTACGGCATTTGTCACATTCTTAATGACGATTTCTTTTAGCAATATGTTTGTAAGAAAACATGGCTAGACCTTCCATAACAGTCGGAAAGTCAAAACTATTATGTATCAGTTTCCAAAGCATTAATATCATTACATACACTAAACTGCTCAATAAATAGTCATTCGAAACTAACTTCATAGTCTCTTACGTCGGCGCGCGAAACTTCGTAACTCATACATTACATCAAGATACATTTTGATCTTTTCACCCTGATATCTCCAAAGAACTGTAATTTCAAAAAGAATTCTATTCTATAACGTAAATACATTTTTTTATTCGTAATTGTTTTTTTATTGTAGAGATAAGAATAATCAAATAGAAAATTGTTCTAAAAAAGCTGTTAATTGAGTATATTATATTTATGCTTTATAAATTGAGATGACATATTTACAATAATGATTTTCTAGGACCTAGTTTGTTAATTGCCCAACGTCCTTATTCTGCAGTGCAAATATTCTATCAATATTCCTAAGGCAAAATTCTATTCCATCAGTTTATGGAAACAGCGAAAAGAAACTAATTTGTTGAGGCTGTTATCTGACAAATCTTGTATCTCTTTAATTCTATAAACAGCAGGGCCGTTCCATTTTCATGACAAATTGCAGATTGAGCAGAATGGTTAAGTAACATTGAGGAAAAGAGCAGAAAAAGAAAGAAAGAATGAAGGAGAACAAGTATAACAAACGAGTGCATTCATTATTTTTCTTGTTTTTGCCTGTTGCAATTTGCACTTTAAGCTACTACAATAAAAATAGAGGTGATATATGAAACAGGAAAATTAGTGAATATGATATTTTCTTGGTAATAAACAGGTTGTATAGGGAAAACCACAAATAATAATTATGGTATCAAATTAGAGATTTATTAGTATCAAAAGGGATGTTTTCTTGTTTTAGTATTTATAATTGGACCTTGAATTTGTTATTTCATGTTATTGTATTTTTATTGTGTATGCACAACATATTAAGAAATCAACATTGATATATAGGATTGCAATAAGTAATATAAAGGTTATCTGGAAGCATCTTTCGTCTATGTCTCAATGCTCTCTTCAGCTGTTCTCTGTACACATTCAAAAGTAAATTTAAATTACTTTAAAATGTCAAAGTCTCTTAGCTAATTATGAAATAGGCCCTTCGTATCATCATATTTTATGCATTGTACCATAAAGAATAATATAATCTTACAGTGGATCCACATAGGCACAATAGAGGAGATAATTTATTTAACAAGAAATGGCGACAATTGTTTGGAAGTGTCACGGCGAGGTACACCGTTATTTTTCAAGTTCAAATCCGAAGAAGAGTTGTCCTCATTTATTTCTGTCTGCGATGGTTATTACAGGTACTTATTATGTTAATGGCAATAGCTGTATGAATTTAAGAAAGTTTCTGAGAACTTATTCCAGTGCAACATTTTTGAAATGTAAAACTATACTTTTTCTTTGAAGAAAACAAGAAAATTATTCTACCATGTTTGAATTTATTATGCATTTGCTGTTAATTTGGAAGGTTTTCCTCGAACACATCTTATTGAGAATTTTGTCATGTGGACTATTTTACAAATAGAAAAATTGTATTTTCATAACAATATACAGTTTATTTACAAAATGGATGTACCATGCTATTTTTACATTTATAAATGCATATGTTTTATATATGTATATTTCTGTTAACATTTGAAATATGTATGTTGTTTATATTGATTCAATGGGGAATTTCATAATTTGTAATGACAGATATTTTTAAATGTTGATTTGGAATCGTAATACTTTTCTAGGTTGATGGTCAAATGGACTTTCAACTTGTCCAAAGATGATGAGACTCCTTCATTAAAAGACCTGCATAGATTGAAATGTCATGGTCCAGTTGGGTAAGTTGTATATGATTCATATATTCTTTCATAACTTGTTAAGTTGACTTTTACTGTAAGATTCACCTATTTCATTTTGATGTTTTTTTGATAAATGTATGACCCAGCTTACTGGTTTTTGAAACATATTCATTTTTCAGAGGAGCATTTTCCTATCGCAAATTGGAAGAAAAAAGGGGAAAGAAACATGGTTGTTACATAATAAGGAAATGTCAAGACGATTATAATGTTTTCTATTTGGATGTGTGCACAAAAAACAGGTGACACTTGATCAATGTATTATTTTAACATTGTAACATTATACTCATAATAATAATTTTATATTAATGTAGTGATGATGACATATCATTTTAATAATGTCAAATACTTGACATGGCAGTGGTTTTAACTATATTGTTGCAGAAGAATTGAAAAATTTAAATTTTCATATTAGAGTTTGTTCAGTCTGGACATGTATATTTGTGAAACAGCATCATCATTTTGTTTGCAGAACGACTGAAACTTATCGGCTGGAGTTTAAGGGTGACTGCTATCAGTTCAATAATGAACAATACTACAGTCTCGATCATCTAGTGAAATGTCATCAAAACCCTGAAGGCCGGATATATCTCAAAGAATGCATACCGCCCTCTGAATATGGTAAAAGGAATATATGTATTGAAAGTTCTATCTTATTCTTTAGGGTTTCATACATCATATGGAAAAAATACATAACCTTGCACGAGTTTGAGGATCAGCATGTAGTTTATCCGTTTATTAATTTGTCTGTCTGACAAGATTCTTCTTCTAACACATCGATAGCGATATGAAGTTGAAATTAATATAAATTACTAAGGTCTATGGTCTCTTGGAAGTGTTAAAAGTTAAAGCAATCAAAAAATATGGCAATTTTGTCATGATTTATAATTATGTCACATAAAAAAATATTGTTTTGCTATTTCGAATTGACATTTTCAGTTGGAGTATTGACCAATTGATACGTAAGAGAGAATTTTTTTTTCGCTATAAAAATTTAAGATTTTCAAAGTTTCCCATGTTTTCAAAATGTTTTTCAAGAATTTTTTGAAAAGAGATATATTTGCCAGAATTGATTTTAAAAAACAGGCTAAAATCTTTGGGACTTGGTGGATGAAATATTGTACATATATAATTTGTGACTGGTCTTTTTGTTTGAATTGACATTATTTTTATTTTATTTTTTTTAAATCATATTTAAATTTAAATATTAATGACACTAATTGACTCAGCAGATAATGTACTGACCTTTCTGGTAAATGGCATACTGGTATAATATACATGGACAATGAATGAAGTCCTTGATCTGTTGTATAAACAGATCTTGTTGTCAACTCTAATTACAGTATTGCTTTCGATTCCAATCTTGGTACTGCTCCTTATTTTATTCTTATTCACTTTTTTGATTCTCATCCCAGCCCCACATTCGATTTTGACCTTGGTCCATTCTCGATTTCGATTCCGGTTCTGTTCTCAATTTTGATTTTGGTTTTTGGTTACATCCACGGTTATGTTCTTTGCCTTGTATTCAATTTTAACTTCGCTATTGGCCACCGTGCCGATTTAGATGAAGGTGAGGGCAAACACTATACCAAAGTATAATTTTAATATAAATAAATTACTCTAAGGTAGTGGCAGCTTCCTGTTAACGAGTAACTTTTTAAAATTATCTTAAAATTCTGGTTCTAGTATACACATATGGAGAGAGCCAGATATAAATGATAGTTTTTTTTTATCTGGAAACTTCTTGACAAATAACATTTCACAAAAGCTTCATCATAATCTGACAATTGGCTCATAGGCCACAAACAAGGAAATATTTATTTATAGATATGTAACTGTTTGCTATTTGACAAAATAAGACAAAAATATATCAACTATAATACATAAGCGCATACCAAGTTTTATTTAAAACATATACTTTTCAAAAAACCTGCATCATTCATTACACGATGAGTGTATTTTACTTTATTTTTATTTTAAATATTTTATTTGATTTTAGCAACATAAATATATATATATATGATAATTAACTTTCGCAAACAAATCACAATTGCTGTTATGTGGTGAAGTGCAACGAAAAGGCGTGCGCATCGACCAAGCAGAGTTGCAAGAGATACTCAAAGACAACAAGAGCCCTCGCTGCTTGAGCACCAAAGACATCATGCTCTATATTGGTGAGTTCAGTTTTACATTAAGAGATTTTATTTTAATTATCATTCATCTTTTATTGTGTTAAAAAACTCCTTCAGTTGCTAGATCGTTGATTGCATAAATAAATCATTTTGATGACATGATGTTTCATCAAATAATGTACTTTAGAAATGCAAATAATCAATGTTATTGTCAGTGACGACACCACGATGCTGGTTTAATAAAGGACCGTTTTAATAAAACACATTTTTCACTATTCACCGCTTTCCCTGCATCGCTTGCAATGTACTCGCCGGCGATCATAGCACTATTGACCAGCGGGTCCGGCACCTGTATTTATACTTACGCACCTGCGCGGACGGGTCTCTATGCGAGTGCGTGTTGTGTGCTGCCGTGTGCGGGAGAGTAGCCGTTCATTTATCTTCCTCTAACAATTTTATTTTATGTACAGCATTTAATGTTTACAGTAGCGTCTTATATCTAGTACATTATATCTAATTATTTACATGTACTCTTATATCTAGTTTGACACATATTTATTATTTAATATCGTATATACTTCGGTGTCCGTTTCTCTTTTTTTAGCACTTTGTTTATTTTTAAACTCGTCGTGCACATTCTTTCGCCGTTGCCTTCTTGCTATCCCTATTGCGAAAGCACGACCAGTTTCTTCGTAGCACGGTGCAGTACCCCCGTCGGTGTTCTCAAGTCCACGACTCGTACTATTCCGTCGGCGCCGAGATAGACAGCTGTCACGCGCCCTTGTAGCTAGGAGTTATGTGGCAGCATCTCATCCATGAGCAGCACGATGTCCAACTTTGGGCAGCCTCCCGTGTCTCGTGGGTTCCCGCCGGTGTTGGAGCGTGGACAGATATTTCCGCACCCAGCGGGAGCAGAAGGCGTCGGCGGGGCGCTGACTGCGGCGTCACTGCTTGCGTCCATATTCATTGCTCTCTGAAAATGCGCCCGGTGTCGGTACTCTTCTTGAGCCTCCCAGCAGGAAATAATTTGGCGTGAGTGCTTCGGGCTCATCCGCAAACAGGGACACGTGTGTAAGTGGGCGGCTGTTGACCGTGTACTCGGTCTCTAGCAGCAGCGTCGTTAGCACGACGTGGGATGGCGTCACGTAGCGTAGCGTCTAACCCATTTCACGCTTTGCACCGTTCGCTCCCATGCGCCTCACGTGAAAGGCGTCTGGGAGAATGCAGTGCCACTGTATGGTTTGAGTGGACGCCTCGCGCGCCGTTGCCTCTACTGCTGTTCTTCGTAGTTCTGTGTCTGCTTCTCGGAGGTTGGTGCCACTGTCGCACCAGATTTCGGTTCGATGCTCCTCGTCTGACTATCATGCGCCGCAAAGCGAGTATGGCGTCGGTGGGGATGAAGCCCGCTACCTCCAGATGTACGGCTCGAGATGATAGGCACGTGAATAGGACGACGTATCGTGGCTTTGCCTCCCTACCGTGACCTCATATGGTCCGAAATAGTCGAGCCTTACATATGTGAAGGGGAGTTGCTGGTGGGCGAGTCGGGCTTTCGGCAGATTCTCTACCTTGGGTTCAGGTGGGGCTGCGCGGCGTATGCGACACGACACACGATTTGACGACCGTGCGTACCGCGTTTTATAGTCGGAGCATCCACAGATGCTGGCGCACCTCGTCTATGCCTCTATAGTGCAGGCATTCGTGGGTTGCCTTGACGTATAGGCGACTGTATAGGTGTATGGGTGATCGTCATCGATCACTGGTGGAGCTTTTGTCATTGTCAGAACGTCTTTTGCAGCATCTATTCTCGAGTTCAATCGCAGGAGGCCCTCGGGACTTACGTAGATTGACAAGCTCTGGAGGCGGCTTCCTCGCGGTGGGGGGCGACGGGCTCGCAGCTCTGGCAGTTCTCTTTCGAAGCATTCCTTCTGGACTGCCCTTGTCCAGATCTCTTCAGCTTGTGAGAGAAAGCGTGCCTCCAACTGCGTTGCGGCATCTCTCGCGCTCGTATTTTGCTCGACCCGGGTTCGTGTCGTCGACTTTCTCCAGTCCGGATCGGTTTTCGTTCTAGGTTTCGTCTGTTCCTTTTTGGCGGCGTTTATCGTCGCTTTGGCTGTGGGCATGCGGCGGTTTGATGAACTGTAACGCTTGGGTCGTAGCTCTTCGTAGTCTGCTCCACGACGAGAAGTGTTTCACATCTGGTAGGGCTTCTCGTGTTCTGCTATTGTCTCTGAGTCGGGCTGTGTGCACTCCTGTGCTGTACTGTGTGCAGTAATGAAAAGGGGTTTTGCCTGAAATTTTAGTTCAGATTCTATGTATAAAGAATTTATGATATTGAAGAAATAATTTATTACTTTCCATTAATATTTTGTATGTTTAATTGTTTCCCAATACTGACGCCATTTATAAAATACTCAAAAAGGGAAGTTTGAAACGAATTAAGATATTTCTATTTTGTTGTCAGGATTGTCAATTTTACTCAATAAAAATATAACTTATAATAGTAGTTATTAGCGCACGTATGCGTTAATATTGGGCGTACCTAGCATTTGAGGCGTATGCATGTATTAAAATGTATAGACAGTGTAAATACTAGTAAGCTTAAGAGATGAGTGGTTCTTTCTGTTCGCTGTAGGTCATAGACGTGTTGAACCAATGCCATCCTTCATTTTAGAGGATCGATGGTTAAGAGAGTAATCAAAGATAATACAGTAGTGGAATCTCGATTTTGCAATGGTATCATAAATAGGTAATGCAATCAGTCTTTGAATTAATTAGAGATTTGATGTATTTTTGATCCGGGCCACATAGAGGAAAAAAGAAAAATATACTTAAATTGGTATTATTTATTCATATTAGTTTTAAGGATTTATCAAACATACATTTGACTTTATGCAATGTTTTGTAATTCTTTTATAATATGCCTTTTATCTTTGTTCTTTTTTGATAAACAATCTACCAACATAATGAGTATGCGTAAGTTGGAATTTTGTCATGAAAAAATATTTGCTAGAAATGAAATGTAGGTATGATAATTTGTTGCATATTTTATATCTATGGACTTCATTAACTCCAGTGATATTGAATGAATTTTGAATTTATCTTGAAAGATCAATTTAGACCAAAACATTAATTAATTAGTTTTAGCCCTACACAATAAAATTTAACTTATACTAAGATAAATAAAAAATACTAAGAGAATTTGGTTGTGGGGTGTTAATTCATCCATCATACAGCCCTGACCTTGAACCTTCAAATTTTCACCTGTTTCAGTTTGTTCATTTCAATTCTTTGTGTAGTGTTGGTTAACATTAAGAGGGCTGTCAAAACTACTTGTAAAAGCCCAAAATTTCTACTACAATGAGATTATGTCACTACAAAATGGCAACAAGTTATTGAATAAAATATATATATATATATATATATATATATATATATTTTATTCAATAACTTTTGCCAATATTATTAATCATTAATAACAAGACTAACCTAACAAACAAAATGAAATGAAACAGATGATGAAGTTCAGGTCAAGGTATGATGGATGCTAACTAACAAATTCTCTTAATTGCTGAACTAAAGATGTGTGTGGTCTAGCATTACCATGGTGAAAAACCATATCCTTTCTATTGATCAATTACAGCCGTTTTTTCTCTACTTCTAGCTTGAGTTTTATTAGTTGTTAGCAGTAGAGATTGGAATTAATGGTAAAAGCTCATAATGAATAATGCCCTTCCAATCCCACCATACACATAACATCAACTTATTGCAAGTTAATCCCGGTTTTTCTATAGTCTGTGGAGCTTGCTTGTCTTTGGATCATGATCTTTTTTGCACGTTCTTGTCGTAGGTACTCCATTTTTTGTCACCAGTAGTTATTTTTTTCCAAAATGATTCAGATTCATTATGCTTCAATGGAGAATCGCAAATGAGTACACAATTTATTAGATTTTTTTTAGTGAGCTTGTGTGGGACCCACATATTGAGTTTTGGAACGAGGTTCTTTATTGCACGCTACACTCGGCGAATGTAACGTTACACTACACGAAAAAAGCGTAACCGCAACGAAAAATGCTGACTGCTGATGCTTTAATTGACATTTTTATAAATTTGTTTGCCAACGTCCATTCCACATTGAATACACCAGTTCTTGTCCGATCACCGAAGTTAAGCAGTATTAGGTGTGGTCAGTACTTGCGTGGGTGACCGCCTGGGAGCACCGCGTGATGTTGGCTTTTTTTTGGTGTTGCATTCTTTTTGTGGTAATTTAATTTGTATGTAATAATGATAGTGTTATAATCATTTATATTATAATATTTTATTACCATTAATTCATTTTTTTATTGTATTTTTTGTATTATTATTTTCAAAGGTTGTTTATTTATTTCATTCTGCTTGTATATAATTTATTATTCCCTTTTTTTCTTCAAAATATTAAATGAAACTCTTAGATTGGTCTCTGTTCTGGAGAGTATTCAATTTTAAATTTTCAATAAATAAATACTTATATAAAAATGTAAAAGTGACATCTAATATTGATTTCATAATTACATAACTGTGCAAATTGATAAATTTAACAAAGTCATTAATAAATAAAACATGACACTGTTTAGTGCCTTTTCACATTTTTAATAATTATTCAAAAAAATGTATATTTACAAATTATAAATATTTTTTACCATTTATTGATTTATATTATTATTATGTAATTAGTTACTTTCAAATATTTAATTAATTTCTTTGTTATTATTCAATTCATAAAATATATTTACTTATAGCAAAAGGAACTTCGTTCCAACCAAGTGATTTAATGAGTTTTTATATATTCAGCTTTTTTCAAATAGATCAAAACTGTTTTGTGGTCAATCCCCAGCTCTTGAGCTATGTCGTAAGAACTGATATACCGATTTTTCTCTCTTTGTTCCAAAATGGCATCGACTTTATCACAGTAACAGATCAGCCAAAACGTGGTTATTCTTTGACATCAAAATTACCAGACTGAAAAAGCTTGACCCAGTTTTGTGCTACTCTTAATGACACTGCATCAGGTTCATAAAGGTCACAAATTTAATTTGCAGTTTGTGTCCCATTTTTTCTTTTTTTTTTGCAATAAACCTTCAAAACATATCAGATTTTTAAGTTAGATTCAATTATTTTGGTGGACAGAAAAACAATAAAAAAATGGTGGAACATCGTTTTTATTTTTTATTTTTCTTTTTTATAATGTTATCTATTTAATATTGTCAAAATTAGTAGATATAAACAGCACAGTCAGAGATTTTGTTGCACCTTCTATACTAATATTAAATATAAACGCGAAAGTTTGCAAGGATGGATGTTTGTTGCTCTTTCACACAAAAACTATTGAATGGATTTTGATGACACTGTACAATAATATATAGCTTACACATCAGAATAACACATAGGCTATAATTTATAAAGATATAGTGTGAATTATTCAAAAAATAACGATAAGTGTCGAGTAAGTAGGAAAAAAATCTGCCAGCTATTCTGGCTTGCGCTGCAAAAACCGTTGGAATTATACATATATAATGTATAATGGAAATATTTATCTTAAATAGTCCTAAAAACAAGCCCATGACAGCATATATCTATCTTTGAGTAAGGCATTATCGCCAAAATAATGAACCATAAGTACAATAATAATTGATAATTTTTTTTTCTTATGCACATTTGGTAGTAAGAAATAGATCCTTATATCAAAATAAATACTTTTATCGCATCTGGTGTTTAAAGTAGATAAACTTTGTCTTTTACACTATATCATTTGAACAAATATTTGAATAGCTATGACGATAGACAAGCGAGTGCGCGATATTATGGTGCGGTGCGGCGACAGGGTTAAACCATAAAGGTAGCAGGCATACATTTGAGCACGCAATGTTTTTCCTACGGCCAGCTCTATGTGGCTTGCTCACGAGTTTCTAAATCGCAAAATCTGCATGTTTATACAGACTCAAATAAATCGTTTAACATAGTTTATAGGAGTATATTGCAGTAGCCACCTATAACTTTTGCACTACCATCAATCATTATATACTTCCGTACCTATCTATCCTTACAAACTGTAGCGTTTATAATACCTATAATACGTAATAGCGAATTAATCTTGAAAAATACTTAGCTCCAATTTACATACATTACACAATGTAATTGTTCGAACATTTATAATTGGAGAATAGTTGGACCGATTTTCATTTTAATTAATAGTGATGTTATGTGTAAACTAAAATGTATAAAAAATCAGTAGGTATGGATTATGTTTATTTTCCAACAATTTTTAAGCTGTCGCTTTATATTGCTTTATAAAACATCAGCCATGTAAACGAAATAGCTACGAATATATAGGGGCTGTGGTTATAACATCAATGTGTATAAATTGGCCCTATAAAAAATTTTC
The DNA here is from genome assembly GCA_005406025.1 of Eumeta japonica. Taxonomy (NCBI): domain Eukaryota; kingdom Metazoa; phylum Arthropoda; class Insecta; order Lepidoptera; family Psychidae; genus Eumeta; species Eumeta japonica. The sequence goes on from BGZK01000028.1 coordinate 942,406, forward strand.
CATATGAACAAGATGAAAGAATACATTTTATGCCTACGCGGGCGGAGTCGCGGGCAAAAGCTAGTTTTTATTATAATATACGAAAAAACTCTCCCCGAGCTAATATATACAAGAGTAAATATATCAATGCCCAGCCCAAACTACTGCGCCTACAGACTTGAATTTTTGTAGAGATTACTGTTATAACGTCGGTGTGCAATAAGAAAGGATTTTTAGAAATCCTACCCCTAAGATTGTGTAAATGATGAAATACAAATGTCAAATTTATACACATTGTATGTTGTATGAAAAATGGAAACCGCAGGAGCCATTTGTTTAAAAACTTATATCTTAGTTAATCACTACTAATAAAAAATGACGCCTTAATTAACATGAGATTTAAAACATATCGGTAACGGTATCGGAATCGAAAACGGGACGGGAAACGGAATTAAGAACGCGACTAGGGCCAGAATCGAAAACGGGTCTTGTTGAAAATGAGTCTGGAGTCGAGATCAGAATCAATAGTGTGACAGGGATGCCGTATCGAAAGCAAGAGCGGAATTGAGATTGACATAGTTCAATACAAAAGATGAAGAAATCATTTCTATGTTCATCATGGCGGAGCGCCGGCTTTAACTAAATGGATAAGCTACCCACAAAAAAAGGGCATAACAATGTTTGCCGGGTCTGCTAGTGTACATAATGTCTAATTATGATGGTGTACTATGTACCAACTTCAAAATGTCAATCTGTCATTATTTTTATTTACATCCTTTATTTTATCACAATAATTTAAAAGCATAAATTTCTTTAATTTTTATTGCATTCAATTAAAAGAATTCAATCTTTATCTAAATAATCAAATATAAAACCTTCATAGTTTTACTTAGTTCATGTGAAGAGGTCATATAGAATTCTCAAATACTTTGACTTTCAATGTTGACATTTATTTAATGAGTTAAGATGTATGTTATTTACTCTAGCTCAATGAGGTTTTCTTGTATAATTATAATAGTGTCATATGCTGTTGCAACTTTTTGTCACTGTGATAAAATAGACAACAAGACTGATTTGAGATTATGTAAAATAACTCATATGGGTTTGTGCTATACTGGCACAATTAGCAGAACTGGACAGGGACTGAGGTGTCAGAGGTGGGCTACGGATGCTCCAGTACATAAGGTGGATAAAGCAATCACAAGTAATGATTTTCCGGAAAGATCTATGGCAAAGGCAAAAAATTATTGCAGAAATCCCACCAGAGTTATGGAAGGGCCATGGTGTTATACTATGAATCCATCTGTTGAATATGAATCTTGTGATATTCCATTATGTATGCATTCCAAATGTCGTATAACTGGTCCAGGAATGGAGTATGGAGGAAAGATGTCGCGTAGTACCACCTCGCAGAAATGTAAGAAATGGAGTAAAAACTGGTCAAATAAGAAATTAAATCTACCAAATGGTACAATAACAAATGCACAGAAATTTCCAAGGTTTCGTTTTCCAAGCAGAGATGTGGGTACTGCTGGTAAAAATTGTCGGAATCCTGATGGAGATTTAGGAGGTTAATTATAATTCTAAGATTTTTAATATAAAATTAATTAATTTTTAATTAGCAAAAGTAAAATGTTTTATGTATGCATTGTTATAAAAATTAAATATTTGGTTGATTATTTTTAAAAGTAAAGATTGCCATATTATAATAATTATAAACTTTAATGTGATCCATTTAATTGCTGTTCCTTTAAATTGCTATTTATTGCTTAATGCTTTGAAGGCCCTTGGTGTTATACCGAACAAGCTGAAGAAAGCGACCTCTTTTTAAAAGAATACTGTGATGTACCATTTTGTGATGACAGAGATTGTGAGTTATATTCCAAGCAAGGGAATTATTATTCACATTTTATAAGTTTTAATCAGTCGGCACCGAACATTACTTTCTCGGTGAGATTGTGGGATCCAGATCAAGAAGTTACAGGGGTGGTGAAGATTTTACTCAGCATTCTATGTGTACCTGCTTCACCATCAGATATAGTTCGTTGGGGTACTGGAATCGAACTGACCATTACAAACGAAGGTTAGAATGGATGAAAAACACCAGATTCAAAGTTATTGAAATAATTAAAGGGCTCTTTAATTGATATTGCTTGCATTTCCTAATTTTTTTTCGATTATGTTTATATTAATTGTTAACAGTTTGCATAATGAAAAAGAACTTAATTTCTATAATTTTTAATTAGAATATGTTCTTATGTTAAAATGTTTTATAAGTTGGATGTTTATATTTGTCTATTTCTTTTAAATGCAGATACTGTTATGACTATAGGTAATATAGAAATATTTAATGAACATACACCCCATGTATTAAAGGCGACAGAATATACTGATTTTATTTTATCTTGGTCGGATAATGTGCTTGTACTAGGTATGTTCTTTATCGTTTATTTGTTTTATTAATCAACAAAGAATAAAACTTTATTAAAACAAACATTTTGTATTATAAGGTAAGCCTGGTGTCATTAAGCTACTTTACACAAACGAGATTGACAAAATTGGTGAACTTTTAAAATTGTCAAATATGACTTTTAAATACTACAGCGTTGATGGCAGTGAAGCGATGTGGGACTTACCATTTTGCGAGGACGAATATGTTTGTGAAGAACATACAACTTTTAAGCCACATCCTCTGTTCTTCTGGCCTTTGAGGCAAAAGCATTTAAATTATGAATTAGAAATTTGGGTTCGCAGTTACAGTTCCGCTATAGTTTATTTAGTAAGAGAACCATACCACGAGTTTCCTAGAATTAATATTGTACTTGGTGTGTCAGAGAATGTATCTGAAATATTCTATCAGGCGGCGCCTAATATGAGAGTCGTACCTTTGGCACAGGTGACATATCCTTATTTGCTCGACTATTGGGAATGGACTGAACTTCACTTTATAATATTCTCGCAAGAGATGCAGATCTTTCTTAACGTGGAAGGCCGTTTGGAAATGATATTCAAAGTTAAACATGAACTCATGAATGCGTTGCGATGGTTTTCATTAGGCAGTGATCACTCTATTACCCACTGGTCCGTATATTGCCAACCGCCCGATATGCCACCAGCTTATCCACCCGACTGTGCTTTGACTCAATCTGAATTTGGTTACAGTGGAGATCAGTGGGTCACTGGGTCAGGTAAAGTGTTATACTTTGAGACATTCTTTTTTTTTTATTGTGTACTAAGTTGCGTATAAGAAAATGTGTAATGTCTTTACGGAGCTATAATTTTTTTTCTTTGAATGAAAATATTTGACACTTAGCAGTAGTATATGATATAAATATTTTATAATACTATAATATAATATAAAAAACAATATTTTTTGGTAAACCTAATAGAAGACGAAGAAGATGGTCATTTGCACAACTGTGTGGTGTTGTCTGTCTTATTTTCAACTTAAAAAAAAATGATACAAAGAAGAAAGCAACTCATACAGAAGTGAAACTATTGTTTTACCTTAATATTAATTTTTATTGATATACAATATTATTAGTCAGATAACATAGTACTTAAAGGGCCTCTTCCACCTTCTCTTTTAAACACACTTTTAACAAAAAAGTCCTTTTTAAAATTAATTTTGTGTTACATGTCCTTTTTTTAGCAGGATTTAACCTTAACAACCCATAAAAGGAGGATGTGGAATGAAAAATTAATTTTAATAGTGACTTTTTGTTATAAGTTAGTTTAAAAGGACATGCTGGAAGAAACTCGTAAGTCTATAGATACATATAGTGGCAACATTTAAAAACGAATTTAATTAATTGCTGTATCAATTACAATTTTTTATTGTACTAATCATAAAATAATATGAATATCCTTGAGAATTTATCTACATTAATTGAATAATGTACAGGCTTGCCATGTATTCCTTGGATCGATAATTCTACGGTTTCTAAGGGATATCAGAATAATTCTCTATTCGTTAACGGCACCGTGGCAAACGTGAATTACTGTCGCAACATAAAGCGTAGAGATACCGGCCCTTGGTGTTACGCTCTTTCGGCGAAGGGCGTCAAGGAGGAGGTCTGCGACGTGAGACGATGTAGCGCCTTGGATTGCAAAGTCGCCGGTACTGCCAACGATTACGCCGGTGACACGAGCACCACGAGGTTAGATCTCTGTCATGCAGCGCATCTGTCGGCTGTTAAAGATGGACAATTTTGGTCATACAGCAGATCAGTTAGCCGTTAAAGATGTAATCTTAAGATAGTTTTATCGCTAGCGTTATTGCAGGTCAGGACGCAAATGCAAAAAATGGACGGATGTATCGAAGAAATGGTCTAACTTGCAAAATGGCTCGCTGTATCCGGAAGGTGATGTGCATAAAGTTAACAATTTTTGCCGCAATCCCACTAGAAGTCTCGTCGGTTAGCGATTTGATGAAACATTGTCAAGTTCGAAATATTTCAATGTCGAATCTAAACATTGATGATTATCTAGGAGCTTGGTGTTACACGACCGATGATCGTTTAGAAAGGGATTTATGCGATATCGAAGATTGTTCAAAGGAAGAAACGAACATTGTTCTGACGAGGAATGGTGGAGCTTTCAGATATATTTATATATTGCCCGAATGGAAATATATGGGTCTGAAACATAATGTGAATTTGTTTAATATTCACATTTTAAACATTTGTTTGATAATTTTATTATACTGGGAAATTTTTAGGTGACGAAGGCGGAGGTCTACGATTTTCTTTAAAAGAATGGAATCCAGATTTCCTAGATGGAATCCTTTTCAAAGTTTTCTCTTCTGACAAACAGATGTCACTGACGCTGTACGTGGGCGCGAAGGATAACGAAAAAGTAATTTTGGAGTTTGAAGACCATAGCAAAAATTCTAAGAAGCTGTTGGTGGAAAAATCCATCCTCCATTTAATACCGGCCGGCAAATGGGGTAACTTTTGGTTACAAACGCTAAAAGGAGGCATCAGGCTGGGTTACCCGAAAACAGAGAATGCAATATTCGAGTGGGAAACAGATGACGACCATTTAACCTTCGAACCCTCATTCATGAGTTACCAATCTATTGAGGGAAACGTCATAGGTGTATATTTCCCGGATACGCAATGTCACGCCGAAGTCACGACTACTTTACAACATACTAGAATATTCCCTATTAGAATGTGGAGAACCCCTTTAGAAAAAGATTATTCTAATCTTACTGTATATTTACGTGGTACAGGCATCGCGTTGATACCGCTTCTAGATTTTCCTGGTTAGTCTTAGCTTTATAAATTTATCGTCTATGGTCTTTAGATGCTATTGTCACGATGAAGAGTATAGAAAATTATATTTTGATTCATAGTTGTACTTGTACAGTTTTTTCTCAGTAGTCAACGAATGTTTTCTGGGAATGAGTACCGTTATAAAATCTTATGACACGTATATTCAGAAATTTAAATAGCAAATTATGACTTCATTCCTACTGAGGATCTGTAAAAATACAAGTCGAAATAAATAATGATGAAGTCATATTCTATTTTGAGACAATTAATTTAAAATTTCCATACTGTATGGTATGACAGAGACAATGGAATGACTATATATTACAAAAGTTTCAAGTGCGAAAGTGATATTATATATATTTAATGAATGTGTGCATATAGCAGAAGAAAAATTAAAGTATAATCAATGCGATGGAGATGCGATCTCTGCGTAATATGTGTGAAGTGTTTCTGAAAGATACATGTAGGAATAGTGATGTTAGAGAACGGTGTGGTTTCAAGGAAGATGTAGTGACTAGAATAGAAAAAAGTATGTTTGGCCATCTGGAAAGGATGAACGAATGTAGACTGACAAAACAATTCTATAGAGCAAACGTGGGTGATGGAAAGGTCGGTAAGAAAAGAAAATCCTGTGAAAACTATGTTGGTGGCATATTAAAAAAGGGCCAAATTTCAAACACCCAAAACCGATGAGTTGCATGAAAAGATTGATGGATGTCAGTGAAGCGAGAGAGATATGTAAAGATAGTACTATGAGGAAATTTATAGTCTCTGCTTGCCCTTCTGGGAAATAGACGTAAGTCTATAATGGTAACGATAATTCCATGAAAGTCGACATATATTGTACGCGCTCGGACAGCTTGAGGTATCGTCAGTTTGGAGCTTAACTTTTTCACTGACGCGTCGTTCTAAAAGTTTAGGTCATCGGCGTGTGATCTTTTAGTTGTTAACTGTATAAAAATTTGACAGATAATGTAGATTCTCCACACGTTATCTGTCAAATCTTGAAGTGACTTCAGGAAAAAAATATTTTTTAAACAAAAGTAACACTTAAATCGATCCATATTTGGAATAATTGTCTCAGAACGTACGTAGACTAAGAAAATCTTAATTTTTCGTATTTATTTAAAAATCAAAACATTGATTAAATTTCAGAGCCAATTACTGTTTCAGGGGACACAGAGAACTATTTAGCAGTTACTATAGGCGACGAAGGGAATTACATTTTCATTATACGTAACGATCTGCCTAAAGCACACACCCTAACGTCTAGAAAATTCAACTACCCTTTGATAGTTCCCGACAAGTGGACGCGTTACGACATTTTCCACAACGAGCACGTGTTGATCGTTTATAGAAACGACGAGGCTATAATGGGATGGAAGCCAGATGTCGCTCTCGTCGTATATTTCTTTGCTATGTCCTGCGAGAAAGGTTGGCTCCTGTGGACCGTCAATTGCGCACCGCCCGACATAGACAGCGCCCCCGTCGACGGCGGCTGGTCCCAATGGTCGGAGTGGCATTGTTCTGTGACATGCGGTAAAGGCATCGGTGTTAGTTTAAATTTTTAAATATTTTTTTTGGCATATAATATTTATATATATTTAATATATAGTAGGCGTTAATGAATAATATGATTCTTAAACATCTGTGTTGCGGTATTAAAAAACTGTATACAGTAGAGGTTTTTCTATTAATATTTTTATGTTCCATGCCCAAATTGCAACTTCATTTATTGGATCATTTCGCTGTCCTTCTGTCTGTTGTGGTAAATACTGTCTATGGTAGAAGCGATGGGGTGATAAAAAAAACGAACGAATACAAGTGTTTACAACACCATTGGGTTCTATCACGATTTGTAAATTTTCAAAATATCGACTTTGTTTTAAAGTTCAGCTGTTAAATTAAAAAAAATCGGTCGTGGCTTTGAGTTTTGCGTTCAATTAGAAGGCATTGCATTCAAATCCTGACTACGGTCGAATCGGTTAATGAGTTTTTAACAAGTCGAATTAAACTATTCGCGCTGTATCTCGAATTCAGCAGTGTGAGCACAAAATAAAAACCTGTTACACAACAATTAGTGTTCAAATTGCTAGCGTACGTTATTGTAAGACAGAGATAGATATGTTAAATAGTTTCGTTTAAAAAACAATCAGAATATCTTGAGCTTCACGAATATACGAAACTTTCTAGATGCGAACGAGAACCTGCGATAATCCCAAACCAAATATATTCGGAAAAATGTGCGAGGGCTCGGCCCTCGACACCGGACCCTGCAGCGAATTTGAGTGTGGTCAAATATCGCCGGAGACTTATGACTTGATCCGATGGCGGCTTCGACACGAGTACTTTTCGATTCGAGCCGCCGAAGGTGACGAGGTGTCGTTCGTGTCGCCCGTGGATATCATAGATCGTATAAGACGCGAGTCGCCGTTGAGCGACGTGCGATGGACTCATAAAGGTACAGTTTTGTCTATGCCCACGGAGAAGTATTCTGTAGTCAACGACACGATAACGGTAAAGAACGTCGATCAAGCGGACGGTGGAACTTACCTATGCTTAGTATACGCCGACGACGACACGAGGACACCGCTGCGGGCGGTCGTGGTGGCGGTCGAACCTTCTCGCACGGATAAAGTTTTGATAGAGGGCTCTCGCATGTTTCTTATGTGCAAAACCGCACCATTGCCGCTTGTATACACAGACCTAGATATTAAATTATATTTAAACAATACACTGTACTCCAATACAGATGTCGCTTCGCCTCTCACAGCTGACGGCATAAGAATTAGACGCGTTCAATTCCATCATTCTGGAATTTGGCATTGTTCGGTTGAACAGTACGACTTGGGTTTTCGTTGGGTGACGGCAATTTATAAAGTGAAGGTCAAAGAAAGACCTTCGTTCCTTCATCACCTCATGGAGGATAAGCTAACTAGAGTCATATTTGGAAATATGAGTTCCGTGAACGTGATCGCTGTTGCCATAGCTATATTTGTTGTATTTATTATAATTTCAGTGGCATTAGGTACTGTTTGTTATCTGTGCTTCAGTAAGGGCTGGAAGAAGCGTAAAGCGAATTTGCCAGATAACATCCATACATTCAGAAGAAGTGAAAGAAGTCAATTCAATGTAAGAAATTATGACTAGGGAGTAAAATCATCGAGAAATGAATCAGAATTAATACCTTTAGTTAAAACTTCATATAAAGATGAGAAAATATTCTCAACATTGACAGAAAATGATAGCGAAGATATTGACGACACTTATTAGTAATTTTTAATTTTGTTATTTAGTTAGTATGTTTGCCTTATTTTTAGGAGTGAAAGAAATTAACTTTAGGTTGGAAGCAGATTTTACTTATAATTTTAAAATTTTGTTCTTCAATAAAATATAATGAAACAAAGGAGTTGAAGGTATTTTATTTTACTAAATACTACGTAGTCTTCGTAGTTTTTCTTTCTTTTAGTTTTCGTAGTTTATCTTTCTATACAAATGTTCAAATGTTTGAGTATTTGTATAAAAGAAAAACTGGACAATTGAGCTTTGCTCAGGGAATTTTTACTTCACGATAAGATCATAACTTCTCATGGGAAAAATTACTTATGTTAATCTCTAACTACAAACATTTAAATATATAATATACATACACTACATAAAATGAAAAATTAGTTTGCGTTAATCTCGTTAATAATGTCAAGTAGGACTATCTGTTGCTGAGAACTTTACGTGAAGCCTACTGGTATTTCAGCACTACATTCAATAGCGTGGCTGTAATATAATTAGCTCAAAATTCTACGAAATGGTGTTATAAAGTAACGGCTTATAAAAAATATTTCTTATAAGCGCGTTATTACAGAGAGGATGGGTGTCTTCTCTGGAAAAAATGCGATTATAAAAAGAAGTATTTCTCTATAAAGGTCAATAAACAATTTTTTTATATTAAATTAAAAAAAATTGAAAAGCAAAAATATTTTCATAATACAAAATTTCCATCGAAATTCGTAGAGCCTTTTTCGAAATAAGAATTTTCTTTGTAATAGTCCAAAATATAAATTAATCTTTTTTCGTTTCTAATATCTGTGCTTTGTACATAGGGTTCGTTCAGCAGTAGCTCAAATGAGACATGTTTAGGTAAAATATTTTAGCATAATCATTCTACTAACAGACAAAACCAATTACATTTTTAGTATTCTATAAGGAAGCGAATTATTAAGCCTATGCCTAAGGTTGTCTATCAGTGCCTCCCACTTTTAAAAGGCTGTATTGTAACAGGTAGCCAGTTGAAAAAGAATATGTTTTACTAGGGCGAATCACCTAATTAATAATAATAATAAAAACTAAAAATACATAAATGGGAAGACTTCCATTGTAGCCATACTTTGGTTAACTCGGCTGGAGAAAGAAAATGGGCCGGCTCAGCTGTTAATATACCACATTCTAATGGAATATATACGTAAATAAGTAGCTTCTGTCGTTACGTGTAATTCCATTAGAGTTTTGATAGCCCACTTCCGCCTTCCTTAAGATATCGACTCGCAAGTTTTGCTGGCCTTTTTTAGGTAGGAGTAGGAAAGGATAGTGATAGTGACTACTTTGGGGTTACAATTGTCCATGGGCGGCAACGATCGCCTACTTTCTGGTAACTCACATGCTCGTTTGCATCTTAAAATGCTATTAAAAAAAGGTTCTTTTATAAAAAACATGTTTTTTTTCCTGTTTTTTTTTTTTAATCTTTATCTTATAAACGGTAATACACAAGCGTCAAGCTCGGTGTGATTATAATGGAAGCTCTAAAACAAATCGGCAAATAATAAAAATCGAACAAGTGCTAAGGATGGTAATTATTGTAATTTTTTTTGTAAAGACAAATATATGGTGGTGAGAAACCCTCGGTACGAGAATCCGACTCGTATTTTGCCTTTTTTTTATATCACTAACAGTTTACAGTGTTAAAACATGAATTTCAATTAAATTATGTTATAATAATTACGATTTGGTTAATTAAATATTATTGCACTGCAGTCATATAATATTTTAATGTTTAATCACTTTAAAGTTTTATACCATGCAGCAAAACCTCGAGCATAGCATTCTCCATACTCTTAACTATATACAATTTGGAATAGAGTTGTGAGTAAATTAATAGGATAAAATAAGAAAGATGAAAATTGCTATAAAAATTATAAGAACAAGAAGAATCACAAAGGTTTATCATTTTTCATATTGTAGATCTTGACCATGGCCGGATTCAGGGGGGGGGTCATGGGGGTCACGATACCTAGGGCTGGTCTTTTTCTTGCTTTGGCATCTTTGGCTCTAATTCTTAATCGAATTAGCGCCATTTCTAACTGAACTTCATATGTGAATCCCCCTGACTAAGGCTGGATCCATCCTTGATCTTGAGAAACCCAATTTCAAATGTCATTAGTCTTGGTCGTATTTGGGATCACTTAGCTAGAAGATACTAGTGAATTTTAGATCTAGTTTATATTTTATGTAGGCTAAACCAACATCAATTTTGCAGTATGGTTTTTAAGTTGAAACATATCATTATAAAATTGAAATTTATTTATCTAGGTTCGCAGAAAGTGGGCAGTGATGGTATCACCACCACCTACAAGGCGCTCTGGAAATTAGACGAAACTAAAAAATTAGAGGTTGCTTTCAAGACTTTGCAAAAGGAGAAAGCCAATGAGCACCTCAAGGTGAAGCAAATAATTTGTAATTACTGACACAGAGCTATCCTTTTTGTTTATAGCTATTACTGTTGTAGTATATTGAAATAAATTTGAAAAATAATAATAAAAATTTTTGAGGTTAGGTCAGTGCCTTCTTAGAAACCGGTTAATATTTTTTTACAATTTTACATATTTTTGCTATATATGATGATTATTTTTTTATAAATTGCCATTGATGACCTCTCGTTTTAGGATTTCATTGAACTAGCTAGCAAATGGGCATGTGTGCAGTCCAGTTCTATTGTCAGGCTGTATGGGATAACTCTTAGTTCTCCATCTGCTATGGTTCTTGAATATCTGCCTTATGGACCTTTTGATGCATACTTACGGTAAGCGCCATTAAAAAGTATGTATTCATCTCTGATTTGTTATCCTTAAATATTTTAGTTGTTACAGTTGTATTCTTGATGTATATGGTAGTTCGGTTTCTTTTTACAATTTTCTCTTCTTTGTTTTCTACAGTGACAATGAAGAAAAAGTGAAACCTTTACATCTGAAGAAAGTTAGCACCGGCTTGGCTCGTGCTTTATGGGACTTGTCGGAAGCTGGTATAGTTCATGGATACATAAGATGTTGTCGTTTGTTGCTGTCCTCACGGGACAACGACCGCATTACCGTCAAACTATCTGGGCCTAGTCTACATACATATGGGGAACAGGAGTATGTGTTTATTTTCGACAGTTTTCAATATTGTACTTGTTTTGAATATATAATGCAAATACAGAAAAAAGAAAAAAAACTATTGTAAATTTTGTTGCAGTGTTTCTGAGTCTAGAGTCAAAAGATTCATATTTCCAAACAATTATATATAATCAGAACTAGAAGTAAAAAATCATGTTAAAATTATTTTAATTGTCCATATTCTCAAGTTTTACTTGACAGTATTATTGTACTTTCTGAAAATAACGATTTCCAAAAATTCTAAATATTTTATAATTAGGGGAAACAGTTGTGTGCGTCGATCACTGTGGATAATTTGTCTTATATGTATTTCGTCAGCGTTCACTGGATACCGGTGGAATTTTTCTCTGACATGAGTCTGGCGAGGAGATCGGCCGCGGGCGACATTTGGGCGTTCGCGACCACGCTTTGGGAAATATTCTCCTATGGCCAGTCACCTGCTGAAACCAATCCGGTGCTGATGCCTGAGGTGAAGAATGACATTTACATTTATAAGTATTAATAGATAACTCTTCGGCAATTGGAAACGGCAAAAAAAATATTCAATTTCATTGATACAGGTACCAAACGGGACCTGGGTACACCAGTTTAAATTGATGTACATGAAATTTTATTGAATATATTTGGTTTTCAAATTAACAATTTTATATGTTATTTTATACTATCTCATGTAGATTAGAACCTGATGTACAATAAGTTCTTTCAAATAATAAGTCAGTGCACAATGTTGCGAAAACGAATGATATGATTTTTCCTATTGACATATTTCAAGTTTTGAAATTGCATTGTTTACATTAATATTTTATTTAATATATTGCATTTTAGATATAAGTGAAGATTACAGTTAAGTTCTTTTTGTATTTTTCAAACAACACATTTGTTTTTGTCATTTCTTATTATTATCTTAATTGAGTTTGTAATTGATTCCGATTCTATTCCTGTTTTTAATTTGTCTTTTATTCTCTGTATACTACATTGTTAAAATTTGTTTATCCTTTGTTGAGTTACAAAAAGACATACATACAAACAGATAAGCAAACTAAAAATTTGCTATATTCTATGCAGGTTTCAAGTTATCTTTATACTAAATTTCATCAAAACCTTTCTTTCTCAGCTTTACATTGAAAGTATAACAAACAGACAAACAGAGAGAAAGACCTACTTTAACATTTGTAAAGTAAATCTGTATTGGTTTCATTAATATCATGAATGATTTTTTATATAGAGTTATGAAATGGGTCATCGTTTGCTTCGACCTTCTCTCGCTGTCCGAGTGAGGTGTGGGCGCTGATCAGACAATGCTGGCAGGCCGATCCTCACCTTCGAGTACGTCCTCAGGAGATCATGCGAGACTTGAACCATATGCTGCACAGGGGTATGTTCAAATTTAATTAAAATTTTAACTGATACTTTGGCAGTGGATAACATTTTTTCTAAATTTCAATTTTAAAAGGTAGTGTAACACCATTTTTTATGTGTAAGAACAGTCGCAACGAGTGACATATCTATACTGGTAACTTACCATGTAAATGTTGAATGTAAATAGTTTTTATGTAAGTTTTCGAGTTAGGGTTTCTTAGTTAAAATATGACAAGTACACAAAACAATTTATAGGGTGCACTGCCTTTTTTTTTTAATTTCTATCTATTAAAAACTATATTTAATCTCTATCTGGAAATTGTATATCCATGGGAAGTAACAAACATGTGTAATTTTTATGATGATTTATTGAAGGTTAAGTCTCTGAATCCTCATTGAAAGTTGAAATTTGCAGAAAACGAAATATTTTTGATCATTCATTAACATGATTTGGATGTGTCAATCAGTAAATGTTGGTCATTCACTGATAAATCGTTTTAATTTTAGATTGATATTTCGTTATTAAAAACCTGTCAGTAAATTATCAAGATGATTTTCTAAATTTTTTAAAAAGCTATGCCAAGTAAGAGCAGTGGGTCTATATTTTAAGTTTGTGTAATTGATTATGTTTTCCAGAATATGTGCCTATACATGAGTATGAGGAACCGAAGATCGCATTGGAGCATGTTGACAACGATGAAACTGTATCAAGTAGGTTGAATTCAAAGTTGTGGCTATACTATATTGCTAAACGGCTTGTATTTGAACGCTTATCAGAAATATAGCTATAAAACTTCCAAATAATTCCAAATCACTACCAAAATGGATAAATAGTCACCGAAATGCGATCACAAAATTTCTTACAACTGTAATTTATGTTTTATTTTGTGCTCTAAAATGATTTAAACTCCGGAAAAAATATTTTCTATGCATTTTTTTCTATTATTGCTAAATAGATGTTACTAATAATTTATTTTATGATCATCAATGAAATAAATTTAACTGAGTCAAAATAAATTTGTTATCAACCTTACAATTATTTTATACTAAATAAATTGCTTCTTTTCTAAAAGGAAGAATGCTAAAAACAAATAGGTAAAAGTTTCTATCACAATCAATGGTTGTCAAAATAAATACAGGAAAATTCTTCCGATCAATGTATATGTTGCATTAGCATATATCATTTTATAATTACATGCCAAGCAGACCAGGTATTTCGTTGATAATATAAAGCGAAAATTAGCATTATTATGATCACAGGAAACTTCAAACTAGACCACAAACATAATATTATTATAGATTCTAGAATCTACCTTGTTTGTATTTTCGTTTTGGTTGCGATTTTTTTGCTCCATATCAGAATTTGAATGAAGTAGAGGAGCTTCCACATTATTTGGTCTGGCTAATGCTTCTTTGGACGTAGTTCTGGAGGTAGCTGTGCGGGTTGTGGGGTGAAAGGAAATGAATGTATTTTGCTAGTCACTAATTTATTTTGGATATAGTTGTAAATTTCGATTAAACATAAGTTAATAAGAACTACAGATGTTGGTGTTATTGTGTATTATTTTAGTAAAACTAAAATTTTTGAGCATTTATTCGTTTTAGAATGCAAGATTATAAAAAGCCTAAAATATGTAATCATTCCGATATACGAATATTCATTTTGGGATTTAGTGAGTTATGGGAACCTTATTTTGTTATCGATTTCATTGATTTAGAGTCTATTTATTTTATTAGGCACCTAGCATAAGGGTCTAATAATGATTTTGGCCGTGCGCTTAAATTGTAGCATTGCTAAATTATTCTCACTAATAAGGAGGTTGTTTAAGGTTATCTATCACTCCACTGCTGAAACATATATTCCTACAGCCTCAATTTTTCCAGCCTATCTTTCACGCCATCCTCGTGGATGTAGAATGAATTTCTTAATTTTTTATGTCAAGTAATCTCTTTCAATCAAGATCCTGATCTTAGTCCGATTCTAGGTTTGAATCCCGATTCCATTGTTTGTCTGATTTTCGTCTCTTCTTTCATTCCAATTTCAGTTCTGTTGATTCATCGCCTGGTCTCGCTTTCGATTTGAAACTCAAACTCTTTCTTAAACCAGATTATTCATTATGATGATTTTATGATCTGCAATTTCACCTGTGTGGAATACTATGTTTATAAATTTTTATTTAACTTGTTATTCTATATTACGCTTGTGATTTATTTGTTTATTCTTGTAAGTTGTAATAATTATTTTAGTGTTTATTTAAGTTTAGCTACCACTCACGGTCTAATCCCAATCACGGTATCACTTAATTCTGATCCTGAACCAAGAGATATCGGAATAGGGAGTGTCACTCTTGGTTCTTGATCCCGATTTCTCCCTCTGCACCGATTCTGCATCAGCTCATGGTTCCAGTCTCAATTCCCATTGATGCGAACCAAACTATTGATAAATTACTATCCCTTCTGATAGACTGCTGAATTGAAATTCCTTTGCCACGTTGTTGATTGAGTACTGTAACGCTCTGACAATCTTTATGTCAATTTTACTAACTTGCTTATATTACCATCAAACTAGGCAAAATATTTTTTTTTTAATACATATCTGATAAAAAATAATAAAAAATTAATAAATGAAAACTTTACTTCAAGTGAATTAAGGGGATGGAAACACTATGAATTAATAAGTCATCCAATCGAATATGAAAAATATTTGCAAAATATGATGCGAAAATATTTTATAGAAATATTATAATGTTAACATATGCAGGCGGGAGGTTCATACCCAGCGAAATGAGCGACGCCGGCAGCAACAAGTCGCTGATATCCATGATAAGTAGCGGCGTCGCGTCCACAAACGGGACCGTCTCGTCCGACCAGTACGACAGCTCGGTACGTCACCGGCATATGACAATAAATGGTACCACAGAATAGATAATAGTATCGTAAGGCTACAATAGCACTTTTTTTAGGTCTTTGGTCGCTATTCCAGTGGCCTGCGTAATAATTAATCAACAGGCACCATCACAGAGCACGCAAGTTAAACTGTATTTCATCATCACTTATGAAAGTTCTTGTTGTTTTCTGTTTATCTTCTGTACCATTCATATATGTCACAAAGCGCTTCCTATGAATGGTCTGTGAAGAGAAAAAAGAATATAGACGGAGTGTTTCAAAATCTGTAGTATATAGCTATAAATATTAACTCTTAAACATAAAATTTACTTTAACATTTAGCGAAACTGTCGGATTGCTGTCAGTTATAAGCGCGAAATATATGATTCCTAATTTCATAGATATTATAAATTTTCGAAATGGATTATGAAGAAAAACTCCGATTATTATATATTATCGTAAATTATTAAGGAAGTAATCAAATTAAAACTAAAATATGCGACTATGGATAGGCCGTCAATGTGATAAATGCTAAAATGGTAGATTTGAAAGTTAACTTAACATCTGGAAGTGCATAACGCACCTCCAACATTAACTCCAAAGTTACCAGTTAATTGTCAATTGTGAAGTTGAAACAACATATTTTGACACGTTTAGTAGACTGCCAAATTAAACGAATATTTTTTTTCTCGGTCCCATATCAAAATTTCGTTAATAGTCACGAAAAAAAAATTATGTTAAAACTACAGCCCTCTATCTCAATTTTTGAGTTAGCGCTCGTAAAAATAAGAATTTTCGAGAAATGAATTTTTTTTCGTTTATTTTTTGTTTATAATCAATCAAGGATACTGAATTAAAAAGAAAACCCTTGGATTGGTTTTGTAGGGAATTAAATTCTCTACTAAGATTATCTTTGGTTGAATTTAAAAAAATAACGCTGTTTCTTTCACAGCAAATCAAAGTTAAATTTGCTTTATGGTTTTTGGTTTTATAATGATAGTCTCACTTATAATGAAAAACAAAGACAGTTTTTGTTACAAGTTGTAGCTAATCATCGCAAAAAATATCTCAATTGTAGTAAACAAAATTTGTGTGCATATGTTTTCTTTAATCTCTTAATTCATTTTAAAATAATTAATGTGATGATCTTATCACTTTCATTTATAATATAAATAACAATAGGCATATTATAATTACATTATTGTTTTTCTGAAAGATGTAAGCTTTTGAAAAACAGTAAAAAATTTATATAAAAATTATTTATAACCTGCACATCATTTTATTTTTATTTTAAGTAAAGTTTTTGATATATTTCACCTTCACAAACTATTTATTTTTATCAAAATACCAATAATTACTCTCACAATTCCACAACTTACAGTAGTGGAATTGTCGAACTTTTACCATAAACATTGATTTTACCGAGTTTTTAATCAATAACAAGGTATAATGTTGAAAAAGGGAATTGTCAAAAAAAAAAATAATTCTAAAACTAGACAATATTAATAGCGTAGTACTATTTATATTCATTAATGTAGGAAAACTATTTTTTTTAGATCTTAAATATTCCAGTAAAAAATAGATCAGTTTTTCTCTTTAAAAAGTTGTTCAGTTTTATCAATAAATAAAAACAAAAACCAAAAGCAAATTTAAACTTGATTTGCTGTGAAAGAAGCGGCGTTGATTTTTTAAATTCGACCATAGATAATCTTTGTAGAAAATTTAATTCCCTACAAAACCATTCCAAGCGTATTTTTTATTCAGTAACCTTGATTGACTATGAACAAAAAATAAGTGAAAAAAAAATTTTTTTTTTCGAAAATTCTTCTTTTTGCGAGCGCTAACTCAAAAATTGAGATAGACGGCTGTAGTTTTAATTTTGTTTTTTTTTTTTCGTGACTCAACGAAATTTTGATATGGGACCGAGAAAAAAAAATATTCATTTTATTTGGCACAGGCTAACGTTTAGCTTTTAACTTTTAGCAGTTCACAGATAATTATTGTAATGAGAGTTTGAAGCACACTGCTGTGTATATAACTTTTATTAAATTTAGGAGAACAGTCTGCACTTGTTCATTAATTAAAAAGAAAGTGTGTTAGCACTACTTTATTAACATTTATGTATGTCTTACATATTTTCTTAAGTGTTTAATAGATGTATGGGTAACTGAATATAGCAAGTAATTAATTGATGTTGCTGTGATATACAACCATAGTTTAGTAAAATTAAATTACTATAATTATTTGCTATTATTGAAAAACAGGTGTGGTGTATCACTGTGAGCTTTTAATTAATACCTTCTAGTTTAAGTTTTTATAGCTTATTTGTATGGGGAATTCTTAAATTATATAAAGCGGCTGTTGAAAATGCTGTGTAAATTTTTTTTAAAACATGGAAAATTCAAATAATATTTATTAAAGTTAATTTCAACTTCATATTCAGTATTAACTAAGTAATCAATATTAAATATTATTTTGTGAAGTACTGAGCAACTGAACATTGATACAATGCTTGTTTATCAAAATTATTTTGAGTTTTTTTTTTACATAGGCAA
Source organism: Eumeta japonica (assembly GCA_005406025.1). Lineage (NCBI taxonomy): Eukaryota > Metazoa > Arthropoda > Insecta > Lepidoptera > Psychidae > Eumeta > Eumeta japonica. The sequence goes on from BGZK01000028.1 coordinate 960,886, forward strand.
AAGAATATGTGACACATAAGACTTGATTTGAATTTGAATGATATTTTGATTTGATTGAGATGAATTCCTATGGCGTGCCCTACACTAGAAAAACATTAAGAATTCACTACAAATCTATATATTTAATTGATTTATTACAAGTATTTAATACAGCTGAAGCTATTCATTTTGAGATTTTTTTTATTATCATTTTTAACTATCTTTGTAGGAACTTGATTTGGATTCATTTAAAATGTTTATTCTCTTTGAGCTCTTGTTGCTGTACAAAAAAAAAAATAATTTTCATTGTGTAATACAAATACCGTTTCCCATTGGCTATAAATTTATATTTTTACTCAAGCAATGTTCGTTTTGTTTTTGTTGAATATGTACAGATGGGCGACAACAAGAGCTTCAACTGCTTGGAGTTGCCAGAACTCCCTCTGCTCGGCGTGTCGGGCGCGCACGGTGCGCACCTTGCGCACGCCCCGACAGTCCTGACGAGGACGGCGCGCTGGCCGGGCCCCGCCTCATGGAGAGCATCGTCTCCCAGGGCCACGCCTACCTCGTCACGCTCACCAGGACTATTGGAAGTGTACGTTTATTTATCTTACGATTCAAAAAGTTTCTTTAATTTATTGATTTATCGATGTTGCTACACTAATGCAAAAGATACAATTTCTTTGTTTTATTTTGTTCAATTTCTGTCAAATGTTTTTCCTACATTCGTCTTATATTGTTATAAGAGGTACACTACATTACCAGTTGAAATTTCACGAAGCTGAGACATGAACTGCATGCATATTATCGTATGTGACTGTGACCTCTCCCCCCCGGCCCTACTCGCCAATTTTTTTTTTACATTTTAGGTTGTGGCATATTTTAAGTTAAACAATGTTATCATCGAGCTAATGTAACGCTTTGATTAACTTGAGTTGTGTTTATGTTAGAATGTAATGAAATTTTCTACATCAATTAAATATCACTAATGCAATTAACATTATGAGGAGAACTTTGGAATTATTAGATACTGTCAAACACCGGCTATGATTGTGCAAGTGGCAAGTCTGTTTTACTGCAAAAGCGCGGACAGTAGTTACTTTCCGCATTTTCAAACATGTGTCATAAAGTATCTTTCTGTGAAACTAATGTGTCTGAAACGTGAGCACTGGCGAGCTGTGATATACTATGATTTTAAGGTTGGTCTATACAAAGATCAATATGTGCAGTGGTTACAATCAGCATTTAATAATTAAACGCCATTTCGAGTACTGTTTTTCGATGGTTTACAGAATTTCGCAATGGATGCAACTCACTTTAAGATGTACAAATGGGAAGGAATGTTTCAACAGTCACTCCAGATAATGTCGCCTGTGTTTGTAGAATGTTGAAAGATGACAGTCGATTCACCTACCACATGATTCAGAACACTCTTGGGATTGGATCCGCAGCAGCGTATAAGGGTTCATAAAGATGATCCGACGCCATTCATCGTGAAAATAGTATGTGCTATGAAAAAAGTTATGTATGCTGTAATTTTGAAAAGTATAGGCTTGGTCAGAGTTATTAAGAAGGCAGAAAACTGTCGCAGTGGCCTGGTACATACAACACTGCTTGCCAGAAGTCCTCCAGACTCTTAAAATTGTATGCTTAATGCTGCAACCATGGCAACACATCCTCTCATACCACTACACTCACTATCGACTTTCTGAAGAAAAATAACATTGTAGTCTTGGAGCATCCGCTTTACTTACCGGATTTCGCAACCTTTGTTTCTTAATTAAAAAAAAAATTGCGTGGTCGCCGTTTTGCAAGAAGAAGAGATTTCAGAAGAAGAGATCGACTCACCTATTACTAAATATTTTGACTCTATTTTGGTAAACGACTGGCGTGATGTTTTACGTTTGTGGAAAATTTGTCTACAGAAATGTATTCACACCGAAGAAGGCTACTTTGTATCATATGTAAATCTAGTGTGCCTTGCTTATATAGTTTTCCTTTATCTCAATAATGTGAGAGGGACGCATTGACCATGTAACATTTAAAAAAAATGTTCATTCATTATTGAAATATGTACTCAAGCATCTCCAGATGCTCTATCACATATTGTTTTATCAATGCTTATTTGATCTTATATCCACAATTTGTAGATTATGTATTTATAATTCGTCATTTCAGGTTACATTCTTCTCTTTGACAGCATTTCCATACAACTAAAATGCTAGTTTTTTTAAAAAACTAGGTTTTGTTTGGTTTTTGAGAAAAAAGCAAAATATTTAAAAATTAGATTCTTTTTTGTCAGGAATGTGTGAATCATTGATCTAAATTTTTAATGTTTTGGGGACTGATATACGTTCTAGGAAAACAAAATGTATTTCTTTTAATTACGATTTTTAACCATGATACAATTTTAGCAGAATTGTGAAACTATTTTTTTTCAAAGTTTATTCATTTTCCTGTGATGTCATGAGTTTTTAAATCTTAAAAAAGGTATGCCATAGTAGGAAGAAATAAAAACTACTTTTGTCCAAATAATGACATTATTTTGTTTTAAATTATAATTTAATTTTTTTTGCATATTAACATATTTTGCATTAATTTAAAATAATCATTTTATACCCATAATAAAATTTGTTTTTGAAAAGCCAAAATTTTAATTTTTTAATATCAATAATCACTAAGTAAAAAAAAATTTGAAACTTATTAATGTCTTGATCCCTTAATGAGCATTTAGGAGTACCAGAAGCTTGCTTAAAAAATGCTACAATAAAAGCATAAAGACACAAGTGAATCACATATGTGTACTTATATCAATCATTGAATATCAAATGCGAATAAATTTTATTGACATAGAACAGATGCATTAATTATATAAAAATAAGTATTTTGTGATATTTATTTAGTTTTAATTTTTATTAATGTTACTGTTTTTTTTTCAGCTTGTCAATACTTTAAGGTGTATCAATTGTGATTAATTTTATAGGGAAACTATGGCCACGTGTACAAAGGTTGGATGGAGAGGGACAACCAGGAATCTCAGGACCGTAAAGAAATAGCAGCAAAGAAGTTGTCACGCAAAACAAATCCGGCCTTGTATGAAGATTTTAAAAATGAAATGGAAATCATGAAGGTAGGATGATGTTATATTGGAATGTATTAAAAATTAAATATTTTAGATGTTTTAAAATCATTTTATTTGATTTTGCAAGACATTAATTGTTTTTTCGATTAATGTACTAATTGAGTCTAAAGGTTCTGTGATTCTTTTCAATGCTGAATATCAGTAAAATATTTGTACATAAACTGTTCTCTAATTAATTAACTTTTTTCTTTGTGCAAGTCTCTTCAACATGAAAACGTCGTAGAGATTCTGGGCTACTCCTGGGAACATGGATCGGACGTGCTCATCGTGATGGAGTACTTGGAGCAGGGTTCGCTGTATGACTATCTCAAGTTCCAAGGCGATAAAGTCAGAAAGTCGCATCTCATCAAATACGCCCTCGACATTGCTGCGGTTAGTGAATTTCTGCATCTTTCTAGAGCCGAAACGGGTAGATTGTTTGAGATGAAACCTGTTTATGTATACACATGTTCTTCATATATATTAGTTTTCAAATGAAGGAAAAGTTAAAAAAGATAAACTGCTATAAAGTTTTCAATTCAAACTTCAATATTCTAAAATAAAAATAAGTAAAAAATACATTATCGGCGGAGTGTTTCAAAATCAGTAGTATTTAACTATGAATTTTAACTATTAAACATAATATTTACTTTAACATTTAGCAAAACTGTCAAATTTTATTGCTTCAAAAATCACTTGGTTAAGTTAAATGTTAATGGACAGGTTGCTGTCAGTTACTATAAGCGCCTAATATATGATTTTTAGTTTTGTAGATATCGAAAGTTTTCAAAATGGATTACGAAGAAAAACTTCAATTATTAGCTATTACTATAAATTATTAAGAAAATAATCAAATTAGACCTAAAATATACGACTATGTATATACCGTCAATGTTACAAATGCCAAAATGGCGAATTTGAAAGTTAGCTTGGCATTTGGAGGTAGCCTCACGGACCTCCAACATTAATTCTAAACTTACCAGTTAACTGTCAATTGTGAACTTGAAACAACATATTTTGACGTGTTTAGCTTTTAACTTTAACAGTTAGGAGTTAATTATTGTAAATGAGTGTTTGAAGCACATAGCTGTATGAGATCATTTTTAAAATTTTTTGATACAGTGGAGCGTCGATTATCCGAACGTCGCTTAACCGAACGACCGCTTATCCGAACAGTAGTTCGGGTGGGTCAACATCCCCTGCCCCGCGCGTGCCTCGCTCGCGCCTCCAGCGCTGCAGTTTCTGCGTACTTGTCGCGTCTCGTTCGCTTATTATTGTACTCGTATGTTACTTCCAAGTAACCGCTTGTCGATATTGTACTAAATTTTGCCGCATGAAAATAAACTATTTAAAATGCAATATACATATAGGTAGTTCGATTATCCGAAAATACCGGTTTTCTGGACACCCAAGTCCCCCAATTAGTTCGGATAATTGACGCTCCACTGTAACATCCATTTAATGATAAACATACACATTAGCAAGATGGGAATTTTTTTTTTCAGTAAGTAATAATGATAATTTTTACAAAAAACAATATGTTGACAATTATCGTCAATTCCTTATAAATATTCACCAACACAGATATGAAACTATTTTGTTCCGCTTGCCTCAACCTGAGATAGTTACAACCACTAAATCATATATATTTTTTCATATTGTGGAAAAAAATAGGTGTATTGTGTTGTGTATTGTATAGGGTGTTGTGTTGTGTCTGGCTTTCACCACTCTACTACTGAGGGATGTTAATACCCTTCCACGATATTTTTATTTCAAATTAAAGGGCGTGGATATCAAGCTCTCTGTGCTGGCCCATATTAGTTAGGCCGTGTAATTGAAGGGTTGGGCTGGTAGGCGTTTTAGTACTGTAGTCCTATTCGTTAAACATTTAAGAGAGATGTACCCAATAAAAATAGACATATTGTTTTACTATGTTGATTTTTGTATAAATATATATATTTCCATGTTGTTCTCAATATACATGTTACATTTCATGACAAGAGGTGATAATATTATGAATATGAATTATTTTCAAAGTCAGCAGCTAGTATTTTAATAATGAAAATATCAGAATGATGCATGCATTTATTACATTATTATTTCTTAATAATGTAATATGATGTATTATTACAATTTCAAATAGATGTAGAAAAATATTCACATTAATAAATTATGTTTTATGATTATTTCAATGTTTATCACAAATTTTAGCATTTAGATATTGTCAAGATTGATATTGATGAAAAATTGCTTTTGATTATTGTAAAAAAATAGTTATTAATTTAATGTTGCATTATTTTTAACTAGTATAACAAGTGTAATGATACATTCATAACTTGCTCACTGTATGTATAAATTAATTGGATAGAAAATTTCTTATTACAGTTCCTATTATAATTATGTGTATGTGCACATTTCTTTAGAAATAATGAAAATTGTGTCGCAAAAGTAATGTTTTAATTACTGCACTATTCTCTAACTAAAATTACTATATTGGTAAGTATATTTTTGTGTTTAAGTATAGTCAGTACTAGCTGAACAATATAAATAAATAACATTTTGTGTATAGATTGACAGAATATGTTTGTGTGTTTTATGAATGTATTTCATGAACCGAGAAGGATCTGGAAGTTTTGGGTGTGAGGCGAATGTCTTTTTTTTTATTTATGAATGAAATTCAGTAAAGGAAATGATCAGGCTTTTACGCGACTGTATTCATTCAAGGGCATGGACTACATATCGGCGAAGAACATTGTGCATCGCGATCTGGCCGCGCGGAACATTCTCGTGGTGAACATGAACCACGTGAAGATATCCGACTTCGGCCTAGCCAGGATCATACCCAAGGAAGAGAATACTTACAGGATCAAGACTGAACGGCTTTTACCTATAAATTGGTATTTTATTTATCATTTTTCACTTTTTTTTTATTTTAAATTAAAATTCACTACAATATTATAGATATTATCATAGACATAAAGTTACTATGAGTAAATAATTTTTAAAATGTGTGTGATTTAACGCAAAAATATTTGCGTTAAATCACACACATTTCCTTATTTGATAATGAAAATAAATTTATGAGTTCATATCATTTACATAATGATTGTATGCTTAAAATATAATCTATTTCGTTTCTCCTGTAACTTTTGCACAAGATGAATAAGGGATTCTTAGAAACTCTCAGACTACAAACTGACAATAGAATAATCATACATCATCCACATTTCTTATATTTGCTTTAACAGCAATATATAGTGAACTAACAGTGAGGTTGTATATATTTTATAATAATTATAATATACATACCGGTCGTGAGTACCTTTATTATAAATTATTTATAATAAAGGTACTCGCGACCGGCGGCGAGTCGGAATGGATTATAGTGCAGTTTTTGATGGTGTAGATCAGGATCTAAATGGCTATTTACATAGATGATAAATGCAACAGATATATGTTAAAGTCACCGTGAACGATTGGTGATTAACATAACTAATGTATATTGAAAAGATGATTTACATAGACAGAAGATAACATATATTGTAATAGATATAAATCTCAAGTAATAGGTACGGCTTGTAACAGGTACGCGCCGGAGTCTGCGGTCAAGCCGTGGCACTTCTCGACGAAGAGCGACGTGTGGTCGTACGGCGTCACCGCGTGGGAGATATTCACGCGCGCGTGCGTCGTCGTGCCCAAGTTCGATGTGAAGCGGCCCAGGGAGCGAGCCTCTGAGTGAGTAGTAGCTCAATACTTGTGCTGGTCAAATAGTCGGTGATATCTTGTAGACTTAAATAAAACATTGAACTCTATTGTACTCGCTAAAAAGTATCACATTTAAATAAGCATTTGAGACATATCTAATTATGTATTAATTTGTTTCATGTTCAATTTATATTTAAGGTTTACAATCCCTGACGAGTGTCCATCGGAGATATACCGACATCTTATGAAGGACTGCTGGGAGCTGGATCCGGCGCGCCGGCCCAAATTCATTGACCTGGTACATCTATGCAAGAGGTTTTATGCCGAATATAAATAAACCAAAGGAAATTCTTCATTGACTTGCTTCTATGACTTACTCATTAACTATGATATTTATTCATACATTCTTTGTAAAAGAGAACTAATGATGTCATCACTGTATGTATATATTACTACTTTGATATATATACAATGTAATGCAATATTTTTTTACACAGTCTTTATATCATATGTTATTTTATGAAATCATGTATTATCATCTATAGTGAAGGTCTGTAAGGATTACCTCGCTCACCTTATCTTCAAATCTTTGAGAATACTATGACTGCTACAATTTATATATTGCAAGGAGGGCATGTGGACGCCCGCTTGTATCCTTCAGCACAGGAAGGGGGTGCTATCGCTCTGTAGATTTAAATATGTTACCCCTTATCCAGTGTATATTAGCTGCCTTTGTATATTTAGAATGCAGTTATTGATGAACGCAATGTTTGTTAATTTACACCGAATACAGTATAATGAAATTACATGATTGAAATGGGGCATATAGAGATCTGTTTATTATGATGTTTTAAGGCAAAATGTACCGTCTCGGTGCTGATATGAAAACTACATTAGAGATGCTAATACCATTTGGCACATGCAATCTCTTTTTTGGAAAAAAAAAACTTAAATTTATAAGTTAAATGTTTTATGAATAAGAAATGTTTATTATGTGTTGTTAAATAATATGAATTGTGTGTATATGTGGCAAATATGTATGTAGTAAATAGTCATAGTGATTTTCAGTCCGACTATAATAATACTGCTATTGAAAAAGTGTCAGTACTTCATGTTTGTGATGTGAAGAAGTGTTTATAGGACAGTTATCCTAATTTAATATATGAATTTAGGGAGATTAAATTAAATGAATGCTTTAAAAATTCTTTATATTACTCCACATTTGAGGTTACTTTGGAGCCTCTGTTGTCTACTTGGGATTGATTTGCGTTGTGGTCTGATGAACGCTATGCAGAGATTGATGAATAGAGACTTAAGTAGGTATGGACACCCAGTCAGATAATTTAATTGGATTGGGGATGTTCATTAAAAAAACAACCGAAAATGACATTAGAAAGTATGTTTTGAACACTTGTTAAATCCACTCCATTCTAAGTGTCCTATGTTAGTCATTATGTCAGTTGGGTGTTTATATCGACCTGGATTTCCTCCACTCATTCTCTAGGTTTGCATCATCAGATCAAGCCCCATTCGACCTGAAGGAAAAGTCCAAGCTGTCAAAATAACTTGAATTTATAAAAATGTAATGGATTCTGAGTGTTCTTTTAAGTCCGTCTTATATGTATTTCTTATATGTATACATTTAATGTATTCATATATAATAATTTTCAATCATGTTCATCTTTTTATTGTCATGTCGTTTACTCATCCATAATAGTAAATTCTCATTCTCCAATTAAATGAGAAGTTGTTCTTAATACTGATCAACGCGAGTTTCTTGACAAAATCATTGTGATTGTTTGTTTATTCGAGGAGTGTTTATACACATTTTAATGTACACTATATGTTCAGTTCTATGTGATGGAATTCATGTCTAATTGAAAGAACTTGAACTTATCGTGTACAATACAAATATTATGTATATTGATGTAATAGTGTAATGCCTATTTTGGTATTAGTATCGTGATGATTCTCTATTGTATGCAATCCTTTTTTGTCCTGTTCGAAAAGACAGTTAATAGTTAGTTTATGATAAAGGTTGCTATGATGTGGTAAACTTGTACAAATTTAGATTTACATGTTGTTTTCATCTGTACTTACTTTTTTCTTGTTTAATGTCTTCTCTCTCTCTCTCTCTCAATAATGCTGTTTCATTTCATGATAAATGTTTATTTTATTGTGTCCTAATTTTGTTTTTAGATGTTGTTCTTAAAAAAACTACAATTGCATCCCTTGAATAGTTAGGTCAGTGGTCTAATTTTATTTATATTTTAACATGTTATTTTAACACTGTGTTATACTACATTTAAATATAGCTTGTATCTTAGGCCTTAAATTTTGCTGCATTATAATGAAATATAACCAAAATAATGCACATTGTTATGCTATATTACAGTGAAACACCTTTTGCTTTTTTTGGGTGTACGACAGACATTCCATGTTCAGAAATCTGTTGGGGCTCTTTGGCAAGAGAAGCATTTACCTGAGATTGAAAGTATGATTGAAACTATATCAGATACAGCAATAATATACAATTAGGTACTGTCCTTTATTAGCCTAGTACTATATGTTGGAATATGCTATTGCGAAGGATTGTGCACTAAATATTTGGCAAAAGTCATTTTAGATGTGACGAAATATTTCTTTGCTTTCTAGCGACCTAATGACGAATTATACGTATATGGTTTTGAAAGAAAAAAAAAGTAGAATTAGTCTGCTGATTTATTATATGTGGTCTGTGGTCCATGAGATGAGATAATGACATGGGTTTGGTGCTTTTAAATTTAATTTGATAATGCACTGTGATACACATACAGAAATAATATTTACCAAATACGAAATATTAGAACGGCTCTAAGGTATACACAAAACTATAACTTACTGTGATGGACGTACAGGCATATTTGTAAAAGTTAGGAATACTGTTTTTAGAAGGCGCTCCGTCAGTGTTTTACCAGTGATATAAATAGTGAAATAGTTAAAATAAATCACTCCGTAGGTTCCTTGTTGCATTTAGCTCCCGGAGAATAGCTGTGTATTAAGTTTTGACAAATTTTTAGAAATAAAAAAAGTCTCAAACAAATCTCCCATACCTTTACGTAAATATTTAGTTAGCGATGATTCATGTAACAGTCTTTGCAGTACAATCGCTATCATCAATATTGAGGTCTGATAAACTCAATGATTAAACTTAACACACCATTTTTAAATTGTATAATTTTAATTCAATTAAATTAGATATCTTTTTGTCAAACTCCATTTTTTTTTTGCGCTTTTGTGAAGAACTGTCTGTATATTACAATTGCACTATAATCTGTTATAAAAATAATCATCATATGTGTCGAAATTTTGTGTCATTAACATAAATGGTTTTTTTTTTATATATTTGACAAGAGCGTGCGACCGTTACAACTATACGCCGTCTATCTTACTAATGTTGCGAATGAATAAACATCCTTCTATAGTTGTGTGCCTTATTGAGGGGCTTTTTATACTTCGTAGTCTGATAAAATTTTATAGCTATTGTTGTTGACTGTAAAATCATATATATTGCAATAATTCGTAGAGTTTCGTCTCGGAAACTTTTCTATCGTTTTAAATCGTTACACGCCTTCGCACGTGTGTGCGTGCGTGCCTTTGATGTCGGATTTTCCGCTTATGCTCGAACTTCTGTCGTTTTATGTAAATTGTATACGTGTTCATAATACGATTTTTGTATCCAGCCCACGTCGATTCGTAATAGACGAGCTTTTCACATTGTTTACATTGAACCAAAGAATTTTGTATAGTTGTGTTATGAAGTAGTTTTGTAAAAGTATACGTAATTTAATATGTTAAGTGAAACATAATTAAAAATTAATACGCCATTTTAGAATAATGAACAGCTCTTATATTTTATAATATGGAAAATTGAATGATCCTGAAATAGTTGTATAATGATTTTTAAATTTTTTTAATAAGTGTTTATCATAGTAAGGTTACTATATGAAAATTAACATTGTTCTTCTAATGTCAAATATTAAACTATTGAATATTTTTGAAAGTGGGTTCTACATTTTTTTTTATCAAATGTATAAGATGATTGTATTGATAAAGTTATTACTGAAATTGAATGTGTAGTTATTAAAATAATGTAAATAATTTGTTAAGAAAAACTATAATGATAATTAATTCTTTCTTTTTCCTTCTCTAAAGTTCTGAAATAATTCGTGCAATTATTAATACTTGCCATCTATTCATGTATCCACAGGCTATATTAATGTGATACCACTAGGAGATGCTTTATCATCTATCAAAATTTGTATTACAGTCTCTACATCTACCAGTCGTAACATATATGATGTTGTGGAGTAGATTGGTAGTTTTAAGAATTGTTAGAAATAAATTGCTAGAAATAATATAGAAATAACTCGATGTCAATTCTTCGCTGTACTCATGTTGATTCTATTTATGTGACATATAATACAGATTAAAAATGGCTACAGTTACGAGTAATGGCTATGGTTATTAGAATTTTATAGATATTGAAATAAATTTGGAGTTTCTAGCTCATTGCTGAATGACGGTTCTCTTGATTTGGTCACGTAATACTCCCATATTAGATATCAACGAGATATACTATAGAGTAATTTAGTTGGAATATTTGGCTTTTCAAAAACCGACAGCTTATTTAGATTGTTTTGAGAATTTTCAGTTGCATGTTCTTTTCTGAAGGCCTAATTATTGATTAATTTTTTATGTGTGCTATTCGTCAAAAAATATGTGAATTTATATATATGTAGACAATGCCACGCAATGACTCGGAATTATGTCTTAACTATTACATTTTCAATGTAACTAACCATTTTTAATATGTACCGGTTGGAACTTGTAATCTGCAGAGATAAAATGTGTGTGTTAGTACTTGAGAGACTTTGTATTACGAATAATTTAATTATGATGTGAAATATCGCCATTTGTTTGACCTAGCTTAAAATGCTTCATATAAAGTCGTCTACTCCGCAACGGGGACGGATATCGTGGAAGGTAGATTTCACACAATTCAATTTTTATGCCTTTCATTTTAATAGACTGATTATGTTAGTTGTTGTTCTTTTTTTAGATGTTTTTACAGTGTTTCAAATTTTAAAATTTAGACGCTATACAGGATGTAATTGATCATGCATCTATTCGCGATGTTCATAATCTCCTCCTTTTTTCAAATAACTTTGCCAAAGTAATTAGCAAAAATATGCCATTGAAAATATACTTATGAATAATATAAAATAATATAGACAGAACATTACTAAATACTCGGCCAGACTGCAAGCGTGAGGGCGACCGCGCGCTCCACACAGTGCCATCGCTACTTGATTACGGGTGGCGGCGGCGCATAGCGAATTCTCCGCCCACGCTCGGGCTATGCGATGTATTATTTTTAAAGAATTTATCTAGTCATTTACCTATAAATGACACTTGATGTTGTCAGTGATGTACTATTATTAAATTAGTCTCTGATTTTCCACACGTTTTCCATTCACCTCTAAACAAATAAGTCAAACTAAGACAAATTATTGCGTAATCGATAAATAGGACGCAATATTATTTATGGACTAGCAGGCTGTTGACTCTCAGGGTAAAGTTTCACTATAAAGTCTTAGAGCCGCAGCAATGTCACCTCTGCAAACTCCAATAATAAATTACGTTCGTATATTCAATATCACTTATTAAACACTTCAATATTAATCACACACAATCGTAGTTTCAAAAACGTCAATATTGTAATCGTAACACTTAGAACAAAATACCAAAAGCACCACTAAAGGTTAACGACCGCGCGCGTGCTGCGCGAATTGCTAGGGAGACGCGACGTTCATGCACGATTGCCGGGGCGCGACTGGCTTTAATTTTTAGAAAATTTTCTAAGCTATTTTTCTCAGAAACTGCTACTTCAATGGCAATGGTTTCCTTGGCAAAGTTGTTCTAAAAAAGAAGATTATGAATGTTTGCGGAAAGATGCATGATCGATTCCATATGATATATTATTATTTGTTTTATTGATAAATGAATTGAATCCTAAAATAATTTTATAGATTTATTTGTATATAGATAAAGAAAATGCTTTTGATTTTATACTGTACTTTTCAATCAATTTTATGTTAAATATTTACGATTTATTAAACAAAGTTAGTATGAGTTGGTCAACATTTTTCATTAGAATGGTGATGTTCATTAAAATTATTTGACTGTATTATCACATACAGGTGTTGCCATATACTATAAATATATTTTATTAATTGGAATATTTGTTTTATTTATGTTTATTTGAATTGTCATTCACAAAATATTTGGTTATTACGCATTCGGACAAAGGACAATATTTAAGAGGAAGATGACACCCGTTGTTAATTTTATTGTTGACCTGTTATGTGCATCTAAATTTCATTATTTTTCTGTTAGCAGACCATCCCCGCTGCGAGATGAGGACATGATGATAATTGTTTTTTTTTAGCAAAATTGAAATCTCGTACTAAATCTCAACTCGGTGCTGTAGATTAATTGAATCTTTAAAGATTTCCTTGGTGAATGGGTATCTTAGTTCCACCCTCACCAGCTTGAATAGGTATAGTCTATCAATCATGTCCATGACTTTCTGTAACGAGCATCGAAATTGTATGCGCTGTATAGAGCAATATTACTCGTTAAGTCTAGAACAGAGCCGAAAGTTAGCGTTTTAAGCAATTCAAAGTCCTCTCTAGAGCTAATGGACAGCAAGGCAGAACACCCGCTAGCTATCAGAGAGAACATTCGCGAGGTCAGAGCGGAGGGTCGAGAATTTCAATTATTCTGGCTGAAGGCTCATATAGGCACGGCAGGAAACGAAAGACCTGCCGAGCTCGCCAAAACAGCGGCTCTGCGCTCCGACACGCCACCGGACTTCGATAAGGCCCTCTGTCTTATGTCGAAAAAAGGATTCGAGACGAATGTGTTCGGAAGTGGCACGACAGACATCAATCGTTAAGCACTGGGGAGGTCATTAAATGGTTCCTCCCGAATGTGGAATAAGCGTTTCGCGTCGTGAAGGACAGTAAACTGACTCCCTCACAGGTGCACATTCTGAAGGGACAAGTTGGGGTAGCGTTGTACCTGCACAGGTTTCGTCTCGAGGATGCACTCTTTCGCATTTCTTACACTTCGTTTTCAGATTGAACACAAATTAGAATAGGATTTGACTTCGAATATAATATGTACTTTATATAATGGCCGACCCCAAAAAGAGACCGCTGTTTCTCGAATATGCGGAGATATCTTTCGCATTGCAATCAAAAGATATTGGCATAGACACACAAGAAGAAGCCGAAAGTGCCAACGAAACCCACAACCGTACCAACAAGAGCCCAGAAAGGGGAGGTCCAGCCATCGACTCCATTTCCGATGAGGCAACTACGAGACCACTACGCGATCGCGTTCTCGTAGTTTATAGCTTCAGCAACTCTAAAAGTCCATAAAAGCATGTGTGAAGGGTGCTAGGGTTGTACCTCGAAGACTTAGGCATGGCTGACGGCTGCGCGTGAGGATGTAGAAGCTGCCATATGCGACAACGACTCTCAAATGATTCTAAGAGGCAAGATGAATCATATACATATGGTGGCCTACATTGCGACATGTGGCTTAGTCCTTCACGGGGAACACAGAGCGTACGAGAAGACCAAAATATCAAACCCCCTCATATGACGCGATAGTGGTAACCGCCCAATGCATAAGGGTAATTCTGGAGGAGAGAATTCTGAAGTCGGCGGAAGCCATTATTAGATGCCGAGCCTCCGGTGATGCCTGAGAAGACAAGGTGGAACCTAATATAACATGAGTTAACCGAGTCCCAGGAAGCGAGAAATTTGGTTAGTGAGGCACTTTGAAACGGGAGATGTCATCGCTATGACAAGATAAAACAGCAAGAGATCTCAGGGAAAAACTTGCAAGTCGACTAGGACCCGACGCAGTCAGTAAAGTGCGAACGATGGCGGCGGTTCTGGTAAATGAGTTGTGATCGACTGATCGTGGATGAAGACCTCTTGAGCCATTTTGGAGACAATTTGTACACCCTACCCTATTGACAAGCTGAAAAAAAAAACAGTAATATTCATAAAAAAATAGTAGTAAATAAACATCATAAAATATTTATTGAAGTGAAAACGTCTTTAGGCGCGTTGGGTATTTTTGAGATGGGACAAAACCATTGGACTCGCGACACTTATCGTTAGCGTAACTGACACCTCTGTATATAAATGTCTACGAAATATTGGCCCCGTTTACACGACAGTTAAGTTGGGGTTGAAATATATTGATAATATAACTATATACAATGTAAACATATGTTCTATCAGAGGAGATTGTTGGTTATTGATAGTTAGGTTCGTATCAATCGGGATCGAGGCTGGAACCATAAGCTGAGGCAGAATCGATGCAGAAAGACACCGTGGTTGGGATTAGACCGTGAGTGGTGGCTAAATTTAATAGTCTAGTAGACAAGTTCAAAAACGTGTTACATAGTGATGAAGCTCCTGAAAATATGAGCGATAGCTCATTCGATTCGGAATGATGTCTAGAAAAATGTATTTGAAGAATTTTCTAGCACGATAAAAATTGCAAAAGTTATTAACAAATTAAGATGAAAAAAAAAAAGCGGAGTTTTGTTTTTTGACAATAACACCCAAACGTTTAACATTTAAGAAATTAAAAAGAAAAGTATCTTAAAGAGAAGGAAATTTCCAATAAAAAACTTTCAGTTCTCGGAACATCACTTTCATTATTTATAATTTTAATTTAACGCAGAAATTAATGCCTTAGGCCGCGGACTTATCAGCCGCCCCTCGTAATTGGCCTATAAATTTTTCGCTTCTTGGAACCCTTTTTATATATATACTTAATGAGATCACGTCATAAAAGTTTTAAAAATCGTTTATTTTGTTTATTATAATTTTTTTAAGTTAACTAAAATTTAAATTTCTAAAAATTATTGTTATAAAATTTTTTTAAGCATTAGTTGTACTATGGTTTTTTTGCATCTAGTACAGGCACAAACCAATGTTGTGAATTTTTTTTCACATTATTCATTTATAAATTGTTTATGAACAAATGGATTAATTTAATATTTTTAAAAAAATTTTTGAACTCTATTGTCTTTTGAAAATAATGTAAAAATAACTTTCTTAAAAACATTTTTTATTGTTTATAATCGTTGTTTTGTATTAGCATTTTTCAATATACCTACTAATAAAAAATATTTTGTCAACAGATTCATTGTTTATTAAATTAACAATCCAATATAAACAAGTAAGTAAAAACAGCCATGTATCGGAAAAGGCTGGAAATTTTTATTTTTAATTTTTATAGGCTTTTGAAATATTACGGCCTACCGAAGTTTAAGCAGCCACTTGATTTGCTAAGCAATAAAGCGATATATCTAATAAACTATTAGAAATACGACTATAGACATTCAGGACATTTTTATAGATGATTAATTTACGTCAGATACAGTAATCGACCTTCAATACAACGAAAAACAAAAACGTAATGTTTTTCTAATTTAGACACCATGTTAAGTCATGGAATTAATAGCATAAGAGCTAGTCGTTTTTTTTTTTCACATGTAGTTTAATATATCTGACTACATCAATAAATTTCAAGAAACTCATATGGCAAAATATATTTGATGCCTTCATTGCAGCTAAAGACATGTTAACACCTTTTTTTTTCGAAGAACATTGCGCTTGAATCAATTAAATTTTCTATATTTTTTTTAGGAATTCCATTTGTAATAATTTTACAAAGGAGGAAGCAGAGAAATACGACGCCATTTCGAACAAGAGATGATATGACATGACATGATATTTTAGAAATGACAAATAGGCCACAACATATCATCCGCCAGTTGCTCTTCATTTTGTGTAGTACGAGAGGCAATCCTCTTAGAAAGAATTAACACATTTTTTACAAGTTTTATTTCCACAAATGTCATCTTATTACCATGGAAAAATATATAATTTTTGTGTTTTGGTTTTCGTGTAGCCTATGAATGAGGCTCCATATACAGTATTTGTGTCGATTTCGTGATTGGCTCATCTTTCTTTATAAATGTACCAAATTGCAATTATTTATCTAGTGTATATGGCGAAAATAAACTGTGATGGAAACGAAAGTGGTCCTCTAAGGGTTCCGTCTTTTCGTCGGTTATACAGAACCCTAACGAAATAGAAATCAAACATTTCACAGTATAGTACATAAAATGTAAAATTGAGGTAATGCAGGACAGTGATTTCGTATATATATATATACATAACATGTTTGAAATGACTGTCCTGTATTACCACAATTTTACATTTTCTCAGTAAAGCTTGTTTGTTGTTTTAAATATGTATGGCACTTTGTTGGAATATGCTATTTCTAAGTTTGTATGTATCCATTGTTTTTATTTTTGCAATAACAATGTATTTTATTCCTATATTTGACAAGTTCACGTGAAAAAAGTGGGAACAATTTTAAAATTCATAGACATGAAGCTCTTTCTCGTTGACAGTGTTCAAAGTTACGACTATCTCTTATCCTACAAGAGTATAGTATGAAATAGGCAGCAAGGGAGCTTCCTAATGCACGCACGCGGAGCTAGGCCGGGCGGCGGCGTGCGTCGGGCTATGTAAATTTTATGGGGCTATATTTTATTAAGTAATTTTCTACCCTTTGTATCGATCACCGGATGATGCATTCTTCAATATTCATGAGCAAGTTAATGCCTTTTTAACACATAAATTCGACGTTATGGTGTATTATTTAAATATGTATCTTTTAATTATGCTAAACTTATGGTATACGTGTTTACTGTTTACATAAAAAATATTGTTATTAACAACATATGTGAACGGTGGCTTTAATATAATATTTTAGAGGACTATTTTCATTGATTGGTACGAAACTAGAACATATTAGAATACTAGAAAAATCCCACTAGAGAAATATTTTTAGTATTGGTTTTAAGGAGCGAAAGGCGGTGGATATTTTTGAGTAAAACTTTTAATATCTGAATGCAAGTGCGTGTGCAATCAACAAATTATTCTTGTATTTAGAGTAATCAATTCACATTTAATTTATCCAATTAAAAATTCGGAATTTTATGCAATCGTAATTGTTTCAATTGTTTCCACGCCGGCGGTCAACGCCGGGAGCATCGAAAAGCGTATGCGCATGCTGCATTTTAAATGTGCCTCCGCGGCGTAAATTTCTCTTACGGCTGTCAGACGTCTTGGCGCACGGATGTGTTTTTGAAGACAAAGCGGCACGCGGAGTATGTGGCGAGGCAGGCGATGACCTGTGCTAAAGATCGTGAAGCGTTCGATTAGCTGGACCAATCTTAAATACCCTATAAAATCAAAAACTGAGCGAACTAGCAAGTTATTATATCACTGTTTTTCAAAATAGTATCTGTTGAGATATCGCTGCAGTCGATGGAAATACTGGGAGAAACTTAAATGTCGCTTCGACGGCCTTTTCATTTAGAGTCACTGCTTTCTCGGCGTCAGTAAACTACTTTCCTCGAAGTTTTCCTTTATCTTAGGAAATAAATAAAAATTGTATTGTGCAAGTGTGGTGGGGATATAAGGCAGATGAGCTATTAATTCTATACCTGGCGTCCCCATAATTAGGTGCTTGTCTGGCGATATGTCATTAAGCAATGTGACGAAGGAGAATCCTAATGCGAGGACGTTTTCCCCCGAACTTTTTCCAAAACAAGAAGCAAACAATTATTAGTATACAGTCTGCAGTGACTATTTGTGTATCTTCTAAAGCAATTTTCACATAATGACCCGTCATTCTGAAGAAAGAGGCCACCCGATTTCTTCCTACGCTTCAACCTCGTTTTACTTTAGTACGGAACCCCTCGAAAGAAAACACATACTGAGCAGACTGTCTTTTGGTTTCAGGATCGTGACAGTAAATCTAGCTATCTAGCTTCCGTCACCTCTAATCATGTCGTATACAGCTTTTGAGTCACAATCGACAAATCTTTGCAATCTTCGCTTGTCCCGCGCTCTCGCTTGCACGCTCGGCTTAGGCGGAACGCGACAATGAGTCATGCTTTTTTGTGCGTGCAGCTGACGTTCATCGATTTATAAGACGTTTATAAGAAGTCAAAAATAAAATATTAATTTTTGTTTATAGCAAGTATTATTTATCAATAAAATAACGTAATTATTATTTGTGGTGGCAAGAGAGTGGATGGAGGTGGGTTACTTGCTATCAAAATATGTTGCACACTATTTTTCTTTTGTACAATCGAAAAAACAATGCTTAGATTCACAATTGGCTGTCAGTACATTAATAAAAAGTGTTTCAACAATTTTTTTTAAATCCATTATTTTTCTAATTGTTACTGCTTTTATTCTCTTGTAATTATAATACTCGTAAAGTCGTACACTTTTGGATTTTCCAAATTTTTTAACTTTACTGCGCTAACCGCTCACCACATGCCTCTACAACTTTTCTGAGTTCTAAGGTTACCAAAAATCTCACACCTGATGCGCCGTGGAAAAATTTTTTATTTTTAGGCATGGTAACTGGAAAAGGACATTTTCTGCTATCATATCCTGACAGTATTTTTCTTTTTTATTTTGGCTTTAAGTCTATATTATTTGAGAGCTCTTTCATTATGTATAATGACATATCTTCAGTCAATAATTTGTTGCTATTTCATTTAATTGTTTTAGATATTTTGCTAAGTATTTCTGATTTTTATGAAAATGTGTTCCTTGAATTGCGTTCATTGGAGATAAAAAGATGTTTACATAAATTACTGGTCGAGCTATGCTGCGGCCATCTTGACTGTAGCCGACAATGGGCTAGCTCGACTTGTGAGACAGTTCATAAAATACAAACGTGAAGTAGTAGCTTTTGCTTGCTTTCTTCCAGCGAGTGAGAACTACGGTGGTCCTCTCCCCCCTCAATCGAATATCCTATTCCTTTATGCTGGCAACGCACTAGTGATTCTATAGGCTTGCGAGTATGTTTGGGAGGCAGTGATTATCTATTCTTTAGTGGCTTATATACTCGTATGCCCCTCGATATGCTTTTAGAAAATTAAAGCAATATAAGGTTTAATTTTATTTCATTTTCAGCGTTATTTTGTTATTATGTTATTAGCATACGTAGACAATGCTCTCGTGCAGCGCGGCAGAGTAGTTTTGACGTGACAACGTCTTAAATTAGGTTGCGGCTGGGAGTCACTTTGAAAAGTGTAACGCTCGGTAACGTAACGATGAGTCACCGAACGAGAGAGGGCCGCCGAATGCCTTGCGTCTCTCCACTCAACTATGATCGGTCTGCCGCGCGCGCAGCACTAGAGAATTAGTGCATAGCTTGCAAATGTATTGCAAGTTATTGTATGTATATTTGTATATAAATACGTATGTATGTGTAAAGGTAAAAATAAAATTTTGTTAATATGAAATTCAGTGCGAGATTCTTTGTATAAATTAATGTTTTAAATATAATTCTTTGTATAAATAAATGTTTTAAATTGTTACTATTATTTCATCCTTCTTCCTACTATACGAATGAATATTCACATTAAAATGATTTTACCATTCAAAGTCGTTGTCACGTAAAACTTTCGCCCGTATACCGACTTTACAGGCAACCAAATTTTTTTTTTCTCTTTCAAAACGAAAGTTAATAAATGTCCTATACCCACGATACTGTATGGAGTATGGAGGTGGCCTCTGAACCTCTGTTTTGTCAATGAGCTAATGGTCACTCCACTAGTGATTAGATGAATTGATCTCTGCTAGACAAGCTGAAGCGAGGAAAGCCTAGGAAAAACCGGTGCAACTAACATAGCTCACGAAATTTCTGCAAGCCCCTCGGTATAGAGGTAGACTGGCTACCACGACCAAAGAACCAACAATCGTTGAGGGATGTTCTCCTTTGGCGACCACCCACCAGAGTCGCGGGCTGCGAGGTGGGAAGACTACCACTGATGGGACTGACGACCTGATGAAAGTTCCGAGCCAGCGACGGCGATGGTAATACGTCGTGAAGATCTGGAGGAAAAGCTTGTGTTCGTCTACCGATGATGATAAGGGTTATTCAATTTACTTAACCGATGTTTTTAAATTATTAATTATGCTTTAGATGCATGAGCATCCTTTTTAATCTTAAATAAGCTTGATTCGGGTCACTAATGACACAGCTCATAAGTCAGATTTTTTTTTGTAAATGATATTTTTTTCTATTTATCACTTCAAATTAATAATTTATGATAGGGTGTGATATATTTATTATTGTTAAGGTACTTTTTATTACTTCAAAAAGTATTTCAAAATATAAACTTTCAAATACATATTAGAAAGTGTTTTCTACATCACAGATTTTTATTATAATTGTTCATACAGTAATTGTATATTTAAAAAAAAATGTGAGCCATCACGGGACGCTTGGCAAATGTGAAACATCGGGTTTGTACAAGTAATATGCATTAAAAACCAGATTACGATAGGAACTAAATATAACATAATGGAAAAATTAATTACGACGAATTTTTACAGAAAATGACGACTATTTACTTAATAAACCTTTATTCATTAAATACAAAAATTCAATATCAACTTCAAGTCGCCACAACTTATTCATTTCATCTGTGACTTCAGTAATAGTTATATTCGATGTTTCCTCTGACCGTATTACTGTGACAATTGCTTGTCACAGTAATAATTAATAATTGATTATTAATAATCACTTACATTAATCAAAATGTAGTAATGTGTAAGGTGTGGTGACGCGTCGCCATGAGCAAGCGACTGTGCGACTCCCTTCTCACTCGGTTCAATGGTGCTGTTTACTACGGTATACATTTTGTTGACTATATATATATATATATAGTCAATAAAATGTATACCACTGTATAGCGTGGCGAACCGTCGCCATACAGTGCACTAGAGTGCACTGTATGGCGACGGGTATTTATAGTAGACTATAAATAGACTGTATATATACCCTAGTATAACGTGGCGACTCGTCGCCACGGTAAGCGTCGCCACGTCAACAATCCGGTTTACTCTGCGCCTATAGATGTTTCACATAAAAAAATCATGAACAAGAAATGTCTACATCATCTGTCAAATGTCGTTCCTTAATATATTTCGATTCGCGAAAGTGCATTGACTGTTGAACTTTTGTTTTTATATTGAAAGTTGTTATTTTCAAGAAATATAACATATTGATACTAGGACCTGTAATGCAATATAAAAAAATCAAATACATAAATATTTGTATTGAGGTTAAAAAAATATACATTATTCGTTAGCAAAGTTTCCAAAAGGTCAACTGATAATGAAGTTATCTGATCCTGTTATTCATTAAAACCTTCAGACTTTAATATCAGAATGCATGTTAATCTTATACCAGTCTTAAATACCTTCCCATAGAAATGGTTCGTGTTATCTGTCCAATCGTGTCGTTTGGTATTTTAGTTACCGTTTGAGTGTTTTTACATCGACCGACACGATATCAACATATCGGTACTGACCCATCCACACAATACCGATAAAAGTGTTGAAAGCTTTATCACGCACCGATCTGTCGTCGATGTCGGCAGTAATTTTACATCGTGCGATACGATAGGACTCGATTCAGCAGAGGCGTCTATAGAACGTCGATAAGTGGGCGCTGTGATCCGTCGGAGACGACGTACCGGTGTCGTGTCGGCCTGTGTAAAAGCGTCCGTTGTGTATCCATACTTTATCGATCGACATACAGATATGTTAGTGATGTGTTGGTTAATGACAAACATTTAGTATACACGTGCAGTATTTATGTTTTGAATCGATCTAAAATTAGATCAATACGTGAACAACTTATCGATGTTATTGTAATTTGATTATTTTGGTATCCTTTTTAAATAATATCGCAATGAATCCTTCGAACAAATTAATTGCAATTGACCCCACAAGTAGATTGTCCCACTTGAAAACAGATAGAGATGTCTTTTAATAATACAGCCACACTCAAATACGTTCCATGGCGCGTGACGTTTTCGCAAAACCTCTGTGAGGACTCTGTGTAATAATATCAACTTAAGTAATTCCTAATAACGAAGTACATCATATCTCGTCACATAATAGTTGAAAATGAGGTGACACGTACCATGATAACTCCATCTTTATTCTGTCACTTACACACACTGAGTAATAGCTTTAAGAGGCGATATAACGCCAGGGAAAATCATGTTTCTTCGCTTCAAAATAGTTATGTACTAGTATCTTCACGCGCGCATAGCTCGAGTACAATTAAATTTGTATTCTTTACAACCGGATAAAATATTCACATGGCGCTTACGATAAATATAAAATATTCGACTATCATGTGTGAAAATAATTCTTTTATGTTTTTAATATTTTTAAATTACAATGATTATATGCGATCATAAATATAAATAATAATAATATTAAACTATATTTAGAGAATAATAATATGATAAATAACAATTAACGACGTCGATCGATGATGCAGCGAAATTATTAAAAAGTATACAGCTATATTTTGTGTTTCTTTTTTTTCTAGCAGAATTGATAACTTCCAATTTGTTCATGTTGTAAGAGCTACTGATATATAATGCTTGATCAAACAAGTCCTATTAGATTCAATCTTAAGAAAAAATCTTACATGAATTGTATATACGATGATATAGTAGGGCCGTGCATTTAAAGTAACGGCGTCCTTCAAATAGGTTAGAAAAATGAGGTTTCTAATATTTAGCATTACATAGAAATAAAACAAATACGCACATAGAAAACTGAAAATTTATTTTATTTTAAAATACATTGAAATCGTTGGTCGTTTTAATCTCCTTAGAACAACACGAACTAGTTTATATTAATTAAAAATATTTATTTAACTTTCCTATATCTATATATTTGAGTCTGGTGTACAAGTGTCATTTCCCACTTTTTCAGTTATTTTTCACCGAAAATTATGATTGAGGCGTCATTCGATTAGGAATAATATGTAGAATTTTTTCTAAAATGCCAAAGCCTATTCAAAAAATTGTAAGGTTAAAAAAAAAATTTAGTAAAAAAAAGAGGCTTAATTTTTAGCAGTATCATAAAAACTGTTTGAGATATTCAAAATTTAAAAAAAGATCTTAAAAGAAGATAAAATTTTCTAAAAAATGTTTCACCTCCGCCAGCTCTACGGCCAATATTTATAATTTTAATAACGCAGCCAAAATGGGGCAAGAAAAGGGTGGCGTAGCGGCCGCGTGCGCTTCGCGTTCTTTGTACGTTAAAAAAAAATGTTTAATGAACTAAATATGAATATTAAGGTGTGAAAAAATTTAAGCCTCACTCGGAAACATAAAAGAGCAGTAATCCGAAGGAGAAAATTTTTGTCGCCATTTTTTTCAATTAGTTGTGCTATTGTTAATTAAGTAATTATTAAACGATTTGCATTAATATAAAAAGCTGAATAATTATTAAATTATTAATCTGAGACTTTTTCACTTCTTGAATCCATTTTAGATAGCTATAGAATAAATAGATTCTCGTTAGAGAAATTAAAAAAAAATAATTTTCCATTTTTTTATTAACAGTTGAAGATTAAAAATTTGAAAAATTAAAAAAATATTGATAATTTTTTTTTAATATCGCGATTAATTCGTTTTCTCATTTTTAACAACTGCGTGAAAACAATCATTTAACAATTTTTACTTCCAACTGTTTAAATAATTGTCACAAATAAATGGATTAGTTATGAGAAGTTAAAAATTTTTTTTTGTAATCTATTCCTTAATAAAAATAATGATTTTTAAGAAAAAAGTAATTTCTTAAAACAAATATCTATTGTCTAAAAACGCATTTGGTAATTAACATTTTGCAACTAAATGTCAATATTAAGGAACCGTTTTTTCTAAAAATGATGTGTTTTATTGTTCTTTCGGATTATGACTAAAATTTCTTTTGGTAAATTTTTATTTGTTTATTTAATAAATAATTTGTTATAAGCAAATGGAATTCCACGGTTTTTTCTGCATTTCAAATTAAATAATAGAAACAGTCATGTGTTGAATAAAATTTTTTTTTCTATTTCCAAAAGAAAATAAGAAAAGTTTAAAATATGTTTTTAAAAAATAAATACATGTATGTCGTGTATATATTGTAACAATACACGATCGAAGCTTCTTATGCACTAATTTTAAACAAAATATAATGTTCTATATAAATAAATATTAATATATGATTTAACAATTTGTTATTTATGAATTATGTTTTAGTTGAATATATTAATGTTTAGGGCGCAGATCTTTTATATAAGTTTCAACAAGAACGAAAAAATGCAAAATTCATATGTGGCTTGATAGTTGAGCGTGCTGTGACGTGACGCTACTGCATGACGGTTGACAAGCACGCTTTTTACCATTCACTCACCGACGTGAGAGCTTACGTCAAGAGGCTTCAAAATTCGGTTTGAAAGATACATAGACGAAAATATTTCTTTAGCTCTTCAAATATCACATAAATAAATATTTTAAATCAAATATCACATAAATAAATATTTTAATGAAATATTTTAATGCAATACGTCTCTAATTGTAGACTAGTCTTAAAAGCTTTTTTATTTGTTATTTTTATAATAAATGAAAAAAAAAAAACAATTATGAATCTTCATAGAAACAGTTTGTATGTTTTTTTTTTAAAGAAAGGTCAAACGTTCCATACAAGCTCGTCGGTCGTGGGTGCTAAAAATTTGGCCCCTTTTCCATGTCCCCGTATCGGCCGGCGTAAACATCTTAGGCTGGCCCGCAACGACTCTCTCATCACACAGATTCGTTCTATAGATTTCTTTTGTCTATACTACTTTCACCCTTTGCTTTCAGGAGGCTAAACTACTTCATTCTCTTTTTTACTCTGGTTACCACACCTTCTATAAAACCGCACTATTCTCCAACATCGCGATTTTTATATTTATCTCTCAAGGACACTCCACACGTGCCACCGATTAATGGCGCTCCCACTCCATTGATTCTCCTAAATATAGTATCTCAGCAGCCCGAGACAAGCGGTAAATCGTTTCTATTTCTACAAACGCTAGCGTTTTAACATGTCCGATATTTTGCCTAACAAAATTTGTATTTTCGTTTTTTTTTAGATCACGTGCCATTTCATAAGTAAATATAAGTGCTTGTTCAATTCTTAGATTTAGAGAACCGAAATTCAATTTCAGTAAACTAATATCAGACACGTTAATGCTCTACCGCTTGTAGAAATCGAAATGATTTGCCGCTTGTTTCGTCCCGCTGGTATGTTGATCTGTAAACGACGGCAACGCCGCCCCGTTATCAATGGACTTTTACGGATAAACTTGCGTATTTAATCTAAATCGAGATAAATATAGACTTAATAAGCCAATCTTCATGAGATCAACCTAATTATCCACTACAAGCAGTAATTAGTACCTGGGTGACAGAGTTTTGCTTGATGTCTTTCGAATTTGGCGTGGGAATGCGGTACTCTTCCCACGGGAAAAGTTGCTTACGTTCACTTCAATAAATATTCATTTACATAATATAAAAAATATAACTAAACATTTTCTTACAAACTCCCGAAACAATTTGAATAATTAAATGAATTTATTTCAAGCTTGATTCCACGTCGTTTTCCATTTGCCGGTATCAAAATTCACGATTTTTCCGTCGGCAATTTCAATCAAATGCTTTATTGCAAATACAAATATCATCACATTAGTTGACAAAACGAATGAGTCATCAAAGAGAACATTTCTCTCAGACTACTTTCATTTGTTACTGTATCATGAGGACGTACAGAAACTTATATGTTTCATTTTACTGAAAATAAAAAAATGAATTTAATTTTACTTATGGTTACAGATGCGAGTAACCATTATTTGTTAATTGAAGGATATTCGGATCTTGGGAAATTGTTCCTTAGTTAAATTTATATTAAGAGGTTTGTTTATCAGCAACGTAATTATTAGGAATCGTGAAAAACAATAAGTTAGCATATACAAATTTTGATTTTTTAAATTCAAAATTGTAAAAGTTCGTTTCAATATTTTTTTAGATTTATTTATTGATTTCGTTGATAGATTTCAGTTGACTTTTTGTGTCATAAACAATTATAGTATAATACCTTTTTAATTGTTTTTAAAAATTTAGGATATGAAATTTGTGAAAGGGTATTTTATAGAAACACCTGTATCATTATATTCATATTTATTAAATGTTTTGTGGGTCGACTAATTGCTTTAGTTTTAAATTAGGTAGCTTTTTTTTGAAATCTACGTATACAAGTAATTATTAAAGTTTTTAGAGAGTCGTGATTTATTAAGATTTATTGTAAAAAATCTAGCACTATAAACACAGACAACACACAACACTCACATCATGTATTAAACGTTTGTAATAATCTTTTGCTTCGTCTCAAACAGAGGCTAACAAGCAATCGTGTTTGAAATTTAAAGATCGAAAAACAAACACACATTCTTGAAATCACTAAAGTTATTAATTGTTTATAATAATACATTTCCATTGGCAATTTTCTTAATGTTTTCTGGTTCCATTATAAATGGCAAAAATTCAGTACATAATGATTCCTATGAACAGCTCATACAACGAAAAACTGTATTATCTTTAGACCATTCTTGATCTATATTATCACATTAGTTTCCGTCTAGACTTATACGTTAATTCATCACCAATGAATGGACTGTCTTCCATTTGGGTATGTTGGGCATTGTGTAGTATTGCTAAGATATTCTAAAAGATAATTTAAGACTGACACTGTTGAATGCAATCAGATTTACAGCGATGAAATAATAATTGAACGAATTTAGATCTGCAGAAAGGGCGAAAGTGAACTACGAAAGGTTTGAAAATATAAATCCCATAATTTTCTTTTCAAGATGATCTCTTACTATACTATACTAATCTAGTAGCCCGTTAACATAATATTGAAATAAAACTTTCAAGTGCACTAAACTCATCACAGACTCAACTAGCAATTATAACATACATGGAGTTAGGAATGGACACTCCACGCGCCCAATGCATTGCTGATAGTTGACGGTTTATAGCTTCATATATAGTTATTCAACTTTGATAGTATTTCTCTACATTAACATGAAGGGAAACATATTAACATATTACACGATATTGTAATTGTTGGCCATTTTGTAAATTAGATATGTTATTACAAATGTTTATGTAACATGAATAAAATAGATAACTTTGTACACAAACTTTGTCGTACAACCATATTTTCCTCTACTAAATATACAATAAGCTTTTATCGACTTTTACAAAGTGCAAGATTAAATTTTCAAAATTTAAAGGGAGCCTTTATACACAAAATATCGCGTGAATTGGAGAAAAAGGGGTGAAGAATAATCGAGAGCGTCCACAACATCCTTAAGGTACATGGATCTTCGTCGTTTCTAGGACTAGAGGACGTGCTCGCTGTGCGCCGGCGCCCGGCCCCGCGCCGCACGCTCTCACGGCAGCGACGTCTTGGCGCTGCGGAAGGACGGCTCGTGAGACGATCAGATTAAAAAAAAAATGTGAGAAGATCTATACACAGACGAGTACAATGTGGCTTGAAAAATAAAAAGAGAATTACAAAAAATAGTACAACAGCTTTTTCATTTTGCGTGTACCTCATTAAATACATGTGCAACTCTGAAGGCAACGTTCTATATAAAATATCTATAAGAGTTTGTGTGATATAAAAAAATCTGTGAAACCGTTGACCCCGCAGGTCATCCTTGAAACATCTTGGTATTTTCGAGCTTAAAACGTAAAGGACCTTTAAATTATGAGCTCATCATGCTCATTCTATTGCTTTTTCGAGCTCTAAGAGCTTAAATATGTCTCAGCTCAGATGTATATCAAATGTATATAGTTCTAATACGTTTTGAGCTTTTACGATTCAATAATATATGTATTAAAATAGCATTTTTTTCAACTACAATATCTTTGGAACAGGTTGCTTGTTTATGAGTTACTTTATGGCACCTAACGCAGTTTTTCAGACAGAAAAAAATGACTAGCGAGTACCAAATATCTTTGAAAATCAAACATTTTTGAAAAATTTTTTTTTTAATTTTCGGTTAATCATATCTCTCGAACAAACCAAACGACTTTGATACGATTTGCACGATTGATGCTATTTTTTAAAGAAAACAACTGAATAAATTTTGGAAATTATCGGTAAGGTAGTTTAAAAATCGTTCTATAACACTTTTTGAAAATTTTATTTTCAACTCTTTTGGAACTATTGATATCTTTTGAATAAACCGATCTAATATTATGAAATTTACGGCAGTTGATGAATCTGTTTGGAGAAAAAAAAACTGATTATATTTTGATATGGATCAGTAAAATCGACTAAAAGAAATCCCAAAAAAACATTTTTCTGAAATCTTTATTTATAAGATTCCTTAAAACCCACCTGGCGAGACTAGTTTTACATTTCCGAAAGTGGACTCTTTTCGAATGTCGCAAATTGTGTTTCGATCAGTAAATCCAAAATGAAAATCCTCAATGATAAACAACATTATTGAGGATTTTCATTTTTTGTTAATTTAAAAAAATTATAATAAACAATATACACAAATTTAGGATACTTTTATAATGTGATCTTGTTAAGCATAAAAAGTCCTCCAAAAAGCCAAAAATTTATAGGCCAGTTATTTAAGCTTTTATACTGTTTTTTGTAAAAAGTGAAACTCCAGGAAATATTACCAGTTAACAATTGTGAAACATTTTGAAAAATCAATGAATTTTTTTCCAACGGGACTATATTCTTTGAAGTGTTCTGATGACACCATAATTCCTTTAAATTTCAATATTGATATTTAATCCTATAAAAAAATATTTTATGTGATTTGAGCGGTAGCGCGGTTATGCCCTACCGGCCGCAGGGGGCCCTATTTTCAGCACTAAATAAAAATTATAAATAATGAAGGTAGAGTTCCGGGAATCAGAACTTTATTTTAGGAGATTTTCTCTTTATGAATCCCTTTCTTTAAATTTCTTAAATGTTAAATTATTTTTTAAGTTATTGTTTAAAATAACATAATAATAAAAATCTTAAGTTATTGTTTTTTATCTTTGTTTATTAATAACTTGTGCAATTTTTATCGTGCAGTAAAATTTTTCGAATACATTTTTCTAGACGTTATTCCGAATCCAATGAGCTATCGCACATATTTTTAGGACCTTTATCAAGAATTAACACGATTTGGAACTTGTCGACCAGGCTAAAAGAGTCAGTAGTAGCACATGTATGTGCTCATGAACTGAAATTTGATTTAATTGTAAGGTCCAGTTCTTCGTCAAAATCAGTATTAGCTGTAGGTTACAGTAGGATTTTATAATAATCTAAAAAGTAAATGTAATAAATTTAGTTTAAATACCTGTCTGTATTAGAACGGCGCGTACATTTAAACTGTTAAATAAAATTGGTTCAAGAAGAACATTTTCAAACCGATTTAAAATCTTTAAAAAATAATAAACAAGGCTTAAAATCATTGCGCAGACTTGTGCCCTGTGTTGACGAAGATGATATTGTACGAGTTGGTGGCAGACTTGAGCAGTCGGCTTTTTCATCTAATAAGAAATATCTTTGTTTGTTTCTAAAATCTCAATATTTTACATGTTTAATTATTGATTAAATTCATAAGGTACATTGTCATATCGGTCCTATGGTCTTACATACAACAATCATATCATACAACATACATACAACAACAATTTTGGATTTTGGCAGCACGTCAGGTAGTTAGGCATAGATTATTTAAATGTATATTTTGCTTTAGGACTCGTGCAAAACCTGCGGAATCACTTATGTCCGATTTGCCGGCAGATCGTGTAAAGGCTAGTGGAATATTCAATACGGTTAGATCGATTTCGCTGGTCCACATTTTGTAAGGGCGTCAAAATTGCAGAATGCTATTTAATATCAAAGCTTACCTGTGTGTTTTTGTTTGCTCGACATCGAGGACTGTTCACCTGGAAGTAGCCGAAGATTTTAGTAGTCAAGGATTTTTGGCGGCATTTACTAGATTTACGGCTAGGTGCGGGTTGCCCAGTAGGATTTGATCCGATTAAGGATCTAATTATGTGGGGACAAACAAACATCTCAATGATGTACGAAAATTTCTGTCGAATTTCAAAGTTCAGATTTTATTGTGTGATAAAACTTCTCAACGAAGAATAAAGTGGCACTTTAATCCTCCTGGAGCACATCTTTTTGGCCGGCTATTTGAAGGTGCTGTAAAATCAGCAAAGTCTTTGCTTTCGTGTATCATAGGGGAACAAAAGTTGACAAACGAGGAGCTTTCAACGGTATTTGCTCGTATTGAGGCCCTGTTGAACTTGCGTCCATTGTGTACTTTGTCACTAGATTCGAACGAGTTTAAAGTTTTAACACAGATTCATCTATTAATAGGAAAATCTTTATTGGCGGTCCCGGAGTACGATTGGGATGAAACTACAATGTTCCGCTTGAGTAGATTTAGGTTGTTCAGGCAATATCACAATATTTCTGACGCAAATGGAGGAATCTGTACGTCAGATGCGCAATAAATGTTTTTCGGATGCAAACCCTCCTAAAGTGGGAGACTTAGTACTGATTAAGGAAGATAAGATTATCTTCCTTAATCAGTACTAAGGGAAGGTAGATACCTTCCCTTAAGTGAAGACGCGGGCGTATTGAAAAGATGCTGCCGGGAATAGATAGTGTTGTTCGCGTGGTTGTTTTAAGAATACAGAGCAGAAAGATTACGTGACCTGTTGTTAAAATTTGTTGTTTGCCAATAAATAAGTAATTTTATAATTGTTAATCTTTCATTTATATTATTTATTTAAGTATTAAGTTGTGGTTTATTGTTACTTTATATATATATATATGTTGCAGTAGATAAAGGCTTTAGCATTTCTCGCGCGGGGGTATGTTTAACATTGCTTACATACGGTTTATTATACATAAACATTTATCTGTATATGCATATTATTATCAATTATATAGTACTAGAGGCCCGCCCGCGGCTTCGCCCCCGGTGTTTTTTATTTTTCGTACCTGTATTTGACAGTTCAAAAGTAAAGTGCTCCGATCGTCACCAAACTTTACAGGATTACTCGTCAGGTCAATCTAAAGATTTCCTAAAACTTTCATTGAAATCGGTCCAGCCGTTTCAGAGCCTACCCGGAACATACAGACACACTTTTTTAATATATATATATATATATATATATATATATATATATATATATATATATATATATAGATATATGTTTACTTGTCTACTTCCTTTTCTCATTGGCGGGGCGATAGGTGTCGCTTTTCTGTAACTACCGACAAGAGACAAGCATTTTCAACATATATGCGACGTGTAAAACGTTTGTGTGGCAAAGATAATATAAAAAACCAAATTGTGCGGTGCCGTGCGTGTGATCCAGGACGCGACAAGGGGTAAGCCTTCTACTTCCCATTTGTTCCCTTTTCCTATTGTATTTATTTCGACAATGTACATATGCAGACCGCCATAATTTTAAATTTCGAGGAAACTGCAATACAATAATTTGAGATTTTGTGTTGGGCAAGAACTTGAAATTAACGATTAGAACATTGTGTTTTTAGAACATAACGTTTCTCATAAATATAACTACAACAAAAAAAATAGTGCGTAATAGTTGTATCGATATTTATTAACGAATATATCCAAGAATGAAAACTTTGAACGACTCACGTGTTCTACAGGTCGGAAGGCGAAGGAGGCGGCGCCAAACAGCGGCTGACCTTAGGTTGCAGCATCAGTTGCCTGAAGGTCTGCCGGAACTGTCTAGACATAGCGCAGTACAGCACGAAGCTTATAGCGCCGTTCAGAAGCGCCAGAATGTCCATCAGCTCACCGAACAGTCCGTAGCATCGCTTGAAGAAGCACCACCCTAACAATCCGCTCATCAAACCCAGGATCCCTTGCGGTAGTTCCGTGACGAGGAACAGCAGCAGAACAGCTAATAGCATCCTCGTGGTCCTGTCCGTCCGTTTATCCGCTTTGTGCTGCCTTTCCACTTGAATCGAGTCGGCTGACGGGCAAGTGCTATTATTCCTCAAATTCTTTTGATGTCGGTTCGCGGTGTAGAGGGCCCTTATCAACCAAACGCTTATCACGGTCAGTATCGAACAGGGGAGCAGTTTGATGAGGACGGCGTGCACCCAGAAGTTGACCAGGTACAGCTGTCCGCGGTTGTAGTCGTTGTCCACGTAATACGCTATGTCGGGGTTGCCGAGCTCGTCTGTCACGTTCTTCCCGTGTATGTCGAACACCTGCCGTGAATATAAGTCAGCGACAATCACTCTTGATAACTTTGATAAAATATAATGTTGTTATGGAGTGCCGACGACAATAAAATAAAAACAATTAAACTATAAAGTGATACAGAAAAAATGTCGCTCCAAAGTATAAGTTTCTCGTCGCAGAATTATAAATTTTAAACGTGATGCTTAATTTTATCTCTAGACTCGACAATTTTTTTTATTGCAAACAAATCTTCTAAACAGAATTTCATGAAATTACTTAACAACATTTAGGTAAAATTATACGTAGTATGATTGGCGCCCAATAAAATTTCGGTACAGCTTTGTTCTAACCTCTGTTAAAACAATTTGATATACTGATTATATTATATACATAATAGAAATCAGTAAAAAAAGAAAACAGTTAATTTTTATTTTTTGTGAATGCTCAACATAAACGCTACGCAATTCGATATACGTTTTGCGTACAATTTTATTAGCATTATTAATAAAATTATAACATTCCGCTGTTATCAAATTCTTAATCAAAGTAAAAGCCAAAAATGCGTCAAAGGGGGAAATGGACACTATTTATGAGGAAACTGCCCAATAGTACTCAAATAATTTTCCCATGGTTTGATTCCCTACGACATAGAGAACAGACTTGACTGAGGGCGGACCGAGCGCGGGGGGCGTAACGTCATACTTGATGTAGGTCAGCGAACGCGAACGAGCGAAATTGTGTTCGTGCGGGGTGTATTAACAAAACGCGGGCTAAAGTGGGAAAAACTCATTATAATTTATATCGTAATAGCAGAGGTGTAGTGAATGATTTTCGCGGCGCCACTAAACGGTCTCCGGTCACGTACTGGTCTGTCGTGAAGAACGGAGAACGGCGCGAATGTAAGACTCGCTTCAAAGGTCGATACAACTTACATCCGTGCGCGTATATTTTCTGGCGATCGTGACCAGAAACCTAGATACCTTTGGCTGGCCAGCCTATGGAAGTCTCTTCGGCGGAAGTAGTAGAAAGTTTTTTTAGAAAACGGTCGAGTAAAGATCAAATCGATAGCTTAGACAGTTCACTTTGTGTCGGTACTGTACACATATCATTCACAAGGAACTTTATATGTCGAAAGCTACCGTGAGATGAGTGCCGAAAATGCAGACATTGCATCAGAAGCAAGCGCGTATGGAATTTTGTTCGTAGTATTTAGAAACATGTAGAGATAATTTAGAATCGGCCATCGAAAGAAATGATGCTGGAAATTAAATATAGGTTTATTATTATGAGCCTGAAGTCAAGAAAAAATCGATACATTATAGACGTATTAGAGGAAGCTCATGCAGCTCATCTTAAGAATTCCATAAACTATATAGAAAAAGGTGTTAATATCGTTGCAGCGTTCTATGCCGATATCATATGGAAATGAATAGCAGCTACTAAAAAAAAAGAAATAGGCCAAAGTCGCTGCATTGTAATGCTTCAGTTCACTCTACTCGGATCGCAAGGGCTGCCGCGTGTGACTGCGGGTTCGAGGTCCCGGCCCGCCAACCGCCCAGTGCATACCCGGCCCCGGTGGCTACATCCATTCTCCGACCTAAAAAAAGATCTCCAAGGGTACTGATGTGCTCACGATGACGCACCGAAAGCGACTGTGATCTAACAATTTGTTTAAGAAAATTAAAACTGCTTCTATGTGGGTCTGATAAAATAATAATTGACTTATCTAATAAATACAACGAGTTAAAGGGAGACCGAGTTGGAAATTATAGAAATAAAAAATCACATTTTGTTTTCGTGTCTATACTGAGAATTTATTGAATGTCTCCCGTAGTAGACATAAAGCCTTTTATAACAATATTATCCTTATTACAAATAAAACAATCTAAAAAAAACACTGCAATCAATTTTCAATTCATTCATTTTTAGGTAATGTACTAAAAGAGCATTAAGGTCTAAAAAAATTTTTCTCCTTTTATATGTTTTTTTTTAGTTTCTAGGCTTTTCATGTATATCATTGTTACGAAAACTACTAAGAGCTGTGTTAGATTTTCATTGATTGTAAACACAGCCTAGATATTATATGTGAACACATTTCGTACCTAATATTTTAGTAAATTAGGCAGTCTAGACAAATACGTCATCAGAACTGTATTAGCGAAATTAACCGTCTATATATCGAAAATCTCACTATTCTAATGAGGCTTTATACATATAAAGGTAATGAGATTCGTAATTGAATAGGTTATTTATATGTGACCATAGACAAAATTTACTGTACTTTCCTCCATAGTGGATGCTGCTTTCATAGATCTGAATGATTTAATTTTGTGTATTATTTATCTATTCATTACTAAGCAGATAGATAATACACGTATTCATATATTTACGATGTATATAAATACACGGATTATATCTATTTTTTTTTTTTCATTTACGTTAATATGAGTTCTGATGTATTTGTAGTGATATTGACGTTATATGTAGATAAATTAGTATTATGCACCTATTAGTATACAAGACAATGAATATGTTTGATTCGTTTTAATAGTTTTGATAAATTAATTTGGTTGTGTCTAAAATGAATGTAGGTCAGTGAATTCACTTAAAAAACTTTGTAAATGAAATAAATTATGAGCTTTTAGACTTCGGAATGCCACGTGAGAAAATATTAAGGCAGTAATTGAAACACTTAAATAACCAGTGAAGCGGGAGATATGTAAAAATCGTAATATGTGGAAATCTGTGGTCTCTGCCTACCCTTCTGTGAAATAGGTTGACTTTATAACTAAATTATAATAGTAAATAAATAAAGTAAAGAGAAGTGTTAGTTACTATTTTTCTCACATTAATTACTATATGGATTTATGTAGATAGTGCCAAATCAACACAATCTAAGCATTCATCATTTTACTATTTGCAATAATTAATACAACATTGGTTTGCTCACCATAAACGTGGGTATGCACAGCAAAGGCGGTAGTATGAAGCTGGTCAGGATGGCCACGCTGCAGCGCCGCTCCGTGCACAGGACGTGGCTTCTGTCCGAGTATCTGGCGGGTGAGTGCGTCGTTCATCTTAATTGCTCATCCTTATCGCTGTTTAATAGCAATGCGAAGTATTTGCATTGCATTTCTCAGTCGCGTACAAACATAATATAAATGTTTGTATTCGGCTTAGCACTCGTGGTGATATACGATTTGATATTAGCATCCATGTATTATTTAGGGGCGATAAAAAAAAAACATTAGGGTAGTAAGTTGAAGAACGCAGTCATAAAAATGTGCGGTTTTGGAAACAACAAATTCTACAATGTCAGATCACATCATTACTCCAAATATCGGTCTTGCAAGTCACGAAACGATGTAATGAAATAGTGTGATTAAACGATGTCAAAAGTTACTTCGTCAATTATTTTTTAACGTAGCCATCTCACCCGTGTTTGGTTATTTTAAAATTTACATATTTTACAGGTACTTTTTGAATCTCTTAAAAAATAAACCATCAGTGAATTTTGTAGGTTTATTTCATAACAATAATATGAACAATCTATTATTTTTACATAATTACGTGATAATAAAAAAAAAATGGTCAGCAAACGTGGAAACTTCATTAAAATAGAGTGCAAATTTTTCATTCTTAAACAAGTTTCCTTGTAGTACAACTTCGGGTCGAGTAGTAATACACGCATTAAGGGCTCGACAAATTAAACTTGTTAACTTATACGTGGTAAAATATTAACTAGATGTCATGTATACAGCTGAAATGCGTAAGTAATGCACATCACACGATCAAGACGAACATGAGATGCCACGAAGCAAATTGAAGTATGTTCCTTCAGATGTCAAAGTCACGGCATGTGGGAGCTCGTACATATTTACATGTCAAAGACCATGTGTACACAAACCCTTAAATACCATTATTAGCATTTTATAATGATAGTTGAAAATAGTTCTCATATAATGTTCGTATTGAACGCATGAACTATTCAATTCTACATCGTGAAATCGTGATATATTATCATATATAAATGATTTAGGCACTCGACGCAAGCGAATGTAATGTTCAGACAAATGAATTAATAATCAGAAGTACGTCAAAGTGTAAATAGCGATGAGCATATTTTAATATATATAATGAGAATAATGATGTAAATAATTTTTGATGAGAATTTTTGTATTCATAGTTCTTTTAGCTCCGGTTTTTCTTCGAGATGAAATCTCGATTTTCGGAAAACAGAATGGAAAAAATACTTTTCGATTTTTTTTAAAAAATCACAATTTTAGGAAAAAATTAATATTATTTAATTTTAATAAACATGTCTAATAAACGTATTTTCAGATAAATAAGATAGACATTATTAGATAAATT
Organism: Eumeta japonica; assembly: GCA_005406025.1. Lineage (NCBI taxonomy): Eukaryota > Metazoa > Arthropoda > Insecta > Lepidoptera > Psychidae > Eumeta > Eumeta japonica. Next base: position 998,405 of record BGZK01000028.1, read on the forward strand.
TCGATCATTGAATACTAGTAAGCGGAACTGGTAGATGTATTTCTGTTTCTCTTACTTCCAGGTTTCATAAAAATCTTATCACCTATTAATTCTTGAAGTCAGAAATATTTGAAATATTTTCTCATCGCCGATCCGTGCATTCACATGAACGTAATGTGCTTAACAGAATTTTCTCAACAAACTTAATTATTTAGCTAAATGGTTGTCGTGTTTCGAATTATCCCACTTGTTTAGGCATTTTGTTGAACCTCCCACGAAGGACGCGGTCCTTAGGCCCTTCGCTCTGGCCCAGGGGGTGATCATATTCGACGGAGGTCACCAGCGCGGTGACTGTACTCATCGACGGGATAGCGTGTTGTCCGAAGTGAGCAGCGATTGCTTAAATCCGAGTCAAGTTAAAAATTCATCCGTTTATTCGCCCATAGTCAAGATCGAACTTCGTAGTTCGGAGGCGACCCGTTTAGCCGTAGCCACCGTCGCTCTCTATCGATTTCGTCTGACAAGAAAAATATTCTATTTTTTCATCACCGTATTGTAACATCTTTAACACTGAAATGATGATTTGAATTGCTTCGGTCTCATATATATCTGTACAGTTTATTGAGCATAATAATCAACTTTAAATTGTAGTTGTGACATTATCAAACGTAAATGACGTTTCGCGAAATATTCCTAGGCTTATAACGAAATTATTAAAATACATGTGCGTGGGCATATTTTACGAACATTAATATATACTTATGAATATCTAAGCAATAACCATCAGCATAAAAAAAATCCATGTGATTTTAAAAAACAAGAGTTGAATCTCCGCATCTCTCCACGGCCATTGGTCCTACTAAAAGGTTTAGACCCGATTTCGTAAATCCATGTCAAAATTCAACAGGCCCTTAAAACAAAATTAAGAACTATTTCTATAAAGATATTAATTGAAATTTAAATTAACGGCCTGTTAAATGTTAACATTAGTAGCTGAAATTGGGTCTTAATCGAGTTCGTGTATGCCGGTTTAAATTAACAATATGTTTTCCTGCTTCCCTTAGAGATTACTTGTATCAACAAATTATCGGTTATGATCTCATTTTCTATTATGTGTTTTTCAAAATGAATTAAAAATAATATTTCAATTTGGCTTTTTTTAAAAACACAAACAATGTAAACTTTTTCAATTTAACTTTTATGAAAAATCAATTATGTCCTTAACATCTGTGATCCCGTAAGGCTTCACACGTTAATTAAGTCAATAAACAATAAACAGAAATCAAACAATGTTTTATTTATTTTATGACTGTCATTTAACCATAGATATTTTTTTAGAAATAAATTTCAAAATGTTTAAAACATCCATTGATTTAAAATCTATTGTCATGTCTCAGCAAGCATAACCTAAGTGAATAACATTTTTTTTTTATTTAAATATTCTGAAACTCGGTTTGTTAAAAGGCATTTTCGCTTGCAGCAAATAATTTATTAAACAGCAATCAGTTTGCACCAGTGACACCAATAGGGCGTTGTGATACAAAATATAAAAGTTTTTCATTTAAAAACAAACTTTTAACTACACTGAAATAACTAAATGACACTCGTGATACCAAAACAAACAGCTTCCTAAAATTACTATTTAGCATCATATAAATACGTACGACTGACAATATACGTAAGGTAAAGTTACTAAATTCACATGTCAACAGTTTTATTTGTGAAAACTAAAAACATGCGCTCCTATCCAAACCGGTTAGATAATAGGTCGAATTACCGGAATTTTCTTTTCTTAAACAAACGACACGTCATTAAGAACGTTAGAAAAAGTGCACGCTATGAGTTATTTTTGACCAGTGTGCATAAATAAACAATATGACACTGCCGGCTTGTGTGCAGAACGAAAACACGTAATGAATGCAATGTTATAATGGAAAAAAGAAACGAAATTTTATTTGACAGCCCGGTACTAATTGTAAGCTGATAGCGAATGTTGTGCGACTTTGTTTGAATCAATATGCATAACCATTAAATTTATATTGGTTTACATTACATGTTGAAAATTGTTGCGTGAATGTTGTATAAAAAATATCTATGTTTAACGTTCTAAAAATTTATAATACATACTTAAATGCAAATAAAATATGTGAGCTTCTAATGTGAAAAGGTAAGCCGATCGGAATACGCTTGACGCGCACGTCGCGTCGCCACTGGCGTGTAAGCTTCGTAACAAAGCTTTTGATTGACATTGCCGCAGGTATTACGAGTGATTGATGTCTATATTAAAGATATCTGTATTAATGCACGCACACTGACATACACATATGCGACACACATATATTTACTCATCCACATATATATATACGTATAGTCAAGCGCATAAATCTCTTACGAATAAAAAGTGTGCAATCGACGAAAATATCGAAATTGTATTTATTAACGTCTATCAGTAATAGTGCTTGTCCTAATAGCACTTATACCGACTTCTTACTAAAGTTGGCAAAAGTTAAGTTTTATGATAACTTTCGTAACAGAAGTACACGTTCTCATTAACGTTAATGCAATAAACTGTAATTATTGTGTGATGTAAGTTTTATGACGCATAAACCTTTGTACAAACAAATCAGCTCACTTCGTACTTTAATTTTGAAGCTTTCATTTAAGATAAATGATAATTTATCAAAGTTAATTAACAGTTTTGTCCCGGTACTCACCTAAGCTACTTTTAGTGGAACTTACCACAGATTATTATAAACTAATAAGTGGACAATGAATTACATAGACAAAAGTTTCATGAATAAAACAAAAATGTGATCAATACAGTAATTAAATTAATGGAATATTAATATTATATATTTAAAATACTCACTTTATAGCTAAGTACCTCCAGACAGCTAAAGAAAGCGTCAGACATATGGACGTGGTGTGCATAATTTGTGCAAAATGCATGTGAAACAGCAGGTACACAGCCCACGAATATGGATAATCTAGTTTTTCCGGCAGTACCTGAGAACAAATACTATCGTTATTTGAAATCTACTAAGCGTCAAATGTATCTTTTTTAATACCAAAAATTAAAAATGTAATAAATACAAATCCATAGACCCGTGAACATTGTTAGGTCCATTGTTTAGTATCTTTTACAAGTCGCTTTATGCTTAAAAGGTCAATCATTTTAACACGAAAGGATGTATTTAATCGAAAATATTTCTTCTCTATTACTTTTCTCTTAATTTAAGATCGAATGAACAGAATCATATTGCACTGGATTTTCCCGCAATAATAAAAAATATCTCTAACCTAAAATCTCAATCGATACTGGCACACGATATTGTCACAACTATTATAATATCAAGGGGCTTTACCACACACAAACAAACACACAGATAACGGACTTAAGCGCATATTTGGATGAGCGTGTACCGAGAGCGCCCTAACGTCAGATTAGACTTCCTCCTCGAAGCGTGTGACCACACGTCCCGTCTTGAGCGGGACCGTCCCGGTTGTCGGTACTCAGTTCCGGCGTACCCGAGGACTGCTCGGGACGCAGAGGTACAAGCGAGCGCTATTATTTTGAATTATTAAATCACCTCCAGCCGTACTAAAATAAATAAGAGCAGAAGAGTCATGCTGTGAATAACTTGGCTGGGCACGGAAATGGGCCACTCGCCCGGTGAGACAACACAATCTCGCAGAACACAGACGTAAAGCAACAGCGCCCCTTGTGGCTTTTCGTCCAGTGAGTGAGAGTCCCTTTGGTCTAATATCCTCCATTAGCCCATTTTCCTACATTAATAATAGATATCCTATTACTACGCAAGGGGCCGGCAAAGCACTGGTAACTTCTCTGAAGTTGCTAGTCTCAGTAGACCATCTACTCTCTGGTCTACCGCAAGGTCGTTTACCTATCGAAAATGCTATAAAAAATTATTATACAGACAATTAATAAAAATATTAAAATAATAAACAATAGTGGTTATGAACATGAAATGTTGTACAAACATAATATTTACTAATAATTTAATTTTATAATTATATTAATTTAATAATCACAAGTTTTATATATTAATATATGTAAAACTTGTGATTATAGTTGAGTTTCTATATTGTGCATGTAGAAATATACCTATTATTCACAGCTGAAAATCGATAGACGTCCCGTTTTGTATAAAGATTAAATTGGTCGCCCATAAGCGCCATCCGCACGGACGGCGACGTGCGTCTAGCGGTAGGCGGCTGTTTGACGAAGCCGTGAAAATGGTGTTTGTCCTTCGAAAGCTCCGAGTTTGATTACCGACGTACGCGACATAATGTTGTCTCCTCCCCATACATAAAGATAAGTTGCGGTCAATGCAGTAACTACAATTATGTTTATAATTTCTTTTTCACAGCTTAAAGGCAATTAGACCTAAAGAAGTATTGATATGAATTTCAACTTGATACCACTACGCGTTCTTGATGAAAAGGGTAGTAAGTGTATAATTATTAAAAAATATATATTTTATATAACTAAAAATGTAAGTTTTACGAAATTTTTCCTTTATGTATGCTATAAAATGTTACTTCATGCTAAATTTCAAGATTCTAGGTGTACTGGATGTAAACCCTTTAGGTTTAGATTCCCTTGCGAGTAGTCGCGATTTTCAGAATATGCGGCTTGAATTGTTGTTTTTTTTTTGATTGTGTTGACACAGAAGTTTGATTTTGTTACAGCGTAAAGGTATTATAGACCTGAGTATTTGATGTGAATTTCAATTTAATACCTCAACGCGTTCATCTGAAAAAATGTAATAAGTTTAAAATTATTAAAAATATTTTTATTATATGATTTAACTAAAAATTAATAGTTTTCGTAATTTTTACTTCATCTGTGGTATAGCACGTTGCTTCGTACCAAATTTTAAGATTCTGAGTTCACGGCAAATACCCTGTAGGTTTTGATTCCCTTGAGAGTGTCGAAAATTTGCGGCATAAACGGCTGTATCTTTTCATTACGTTGACTTAGAAGTTCGGTTTTCTCACAGTTCTAAGAGACAGTAGATCTGAGTATTTGATATGAATTTCAGTTTGATACCTCCACTCGTTCCTGAGAAAAAGGGTCTTGACAGACAGACGGATAGATGGACAACAAAGTGATCTTATAAGGGTTCCGTTTTATTCTTTTATGATACGGAACCCTGAAAAGTATTTCATATTAATTTCAACTTGATACCTATACGCATTCCCAAGAAAAAGGCTCATGACATACAGACAAAGTGGTCTTATAAGGATTCTTTTTGAAGTACGAAACTCTAAAAATGTTAAAAAAGTGTTAAATCAAAATTTTGTTATTTTATTTATTTTTAATTAATTTATTTAAAATAGCTTATTTCACATAACACGCATATATAAAATGACCATCAATCTCTAGTTTCGAAGGGACCATACAGCAAAAAGCTTCGATATCGACAAGTTATATTTAAGCTATTTCATTTTTTCTTACATACGTACACGAAATTCACTCACTTAAAATAATTCGACTTCATTTTGCAATTAAAAAAAATTACTTGTATCGTCTAATCGTTAGTGAATTTTACAAACGCTATTAACAATGAAATTAGATTTTTATTGACTTACATTTATAAATATTGTTACAACATATAGGTCCAGGGATTGAAATAAAATGAGTAATTAAGTAAACGCTTAGAAAAACAGAATGTGTATCTTCATCGACATTAATATACAGAAGTGCACTGCGGAACCACAACACTAAATAAGATCAATTAACAGTCTTTAAAGCTTTAAGTGATCTAACTTAATTCGTGAACGCACAGTTCTTATTTGCACTCAAATTCCATTTGTATACTCTTGGCGAATGATTTAGAACATTCTCCGAGTGTAAATAATATAATTAATCAATTGTAAGAACCGAAACATAAACATATCACTTTCGACATAAACAACATTTATGATAATCTGGAATTTTCCTACCAATCAAAGTGCGCATACAATGTAAACAAACACGCCCGTATATTTCGAGAGTTCTATTCTCTCATTTTGTACTATTCTTTCATTATAGGGGGGTTATTCTGTTATTGCTCTATTTCATTTATGGGTGTAATTCGTAACAATACTTCAGTACTTGCTCTTAAATCTGCTCACCATGTAGCTGTAGATGGCGAAGGGCATATACTCCAGCATGACGAAGACGTCGGCCACGGCCAGCCACTTGAGCAGGCGGTTGATGGGCGCCGCCGCCAGGTCGCGCCGCGTCAGCACGGCCACGTTCATGGTGTTGGCTATCAGACCCAGCGAGCACACCTGGCACAAACGATTTACATAAAACAACATTTCATTACATTGAAAGCGATGTAAAGATCGTTTCATATGGAAATAATATAGTTTCTGCCTACCCTTTTGAGAAACATGCGCGAAATATTATTATTATTATGGTATAGATTAGATCATTAAATAGATTTTTTTGCTATATAATAATCTAATCTATACTATAATAATGATAATAATATATTTACAAACACACTATAAAAATTAAAACTCCTATACCAACTTAACAACACTCTACTTATTATAGCTGTTCTTGTCTAAAAATGAAGTAATTAAACATAGAATTTTAGTAAAACACAAAGAAACCAACGACTGTTATGTTTAAAGTGTTTTCTAACTATAATAATCTAAGTTACCAAATAAGTATGTTTGCATGTATACGTACAAAGTAGTCCCCATAAATTATGTCATTTCATTATTTTCAATCAAATTACTTAATACCATAGATAGTTAAAGAAATTGATGTATAAACAAACATAACTTTTTTGTTTATGAATCGATTGCAATTAAATAAACGTTACATGTTACGGTAAGTTGCTGCAATACCTCAGTCAAAACCGCATTGACATCGGTTAAGGCTCTTCTGATATTAGCGTGCACAAGCGCACAGACAAACAGACAAATCAACAAACAGATAAGAATTCTAAAAACAATTTTTTTTTTGCCTCAGTAATATAAGGCCATGTTGCAATTATTTTTTGAGAAAAGATTCTATGCACAGACACGGCTCGTTTTCGATTTTATCAACCGTTTTATCCATCCGTTATCGCTGCGGGTAAATTATAATGTAACAGTGTTCGTGTCTGGTCCCTGTCCCGCCCACTGTCGCGATCTTCGCCCAAGTTTCTATTGCTGTGTCGGTTTCATTGCCGATCTTGATCCTTCCTTAGGCATTGCTGCTATTTTTCTAATTTAATATTTTTTTGTACATTAGGTCGGGGACAGTTTTTTTTTGTATTTTATATACATATTCAAGATAATTTATTATCATGTTTTAGTTACATTCAATTATATACATACAATATGCCATTTTATTCAACAGTTTATTGCCATTTTGTAGATAGTGACACAATCCCACTGCTGTAGAAATTTTGAGGCTTCTGATCAGAAAACGGTTCGGTTTTATTACGTTTCAATTGAGAATCGCAAATGAGTACACAATTCATTAGATTTCTTTCAGTAAACTCGTGTGGGACTTAATTACCGAGCTTTTTGATGTGAAACATCTATACACGCGTTGAACTGGGGTAAAGCCAAGACGTTTCAAATTTCAGGAGACGCTTGAAATTTCCTCCTCGTTTACAAAGTTAAATGATTTAAAGCGTAACATTTTTACACTTAGAGGCGATTTGACATCAAAATGATTCAATTTTCGTGACATAAAAATAAAATGAAAATGTTTAATATTTGCAATAGAGAAAAATAAAAATAATATTCCAATTATAATAATACAGTATACAACAGTTCTGGTGTTTCACATCTACCGGGTGTCCCCTAACGCATTCGTTTTGTTTTGTTTTGTATGGGGTGTCCCTTATGTAGCAAAAAATTTTTTTTTGATTATCGAAATACATACCTTCTATTTCTTTTTAAACTACTCAGACTTACTTGAATACAAAATTTTATTTTCCTACGTCAACATTAACCCGTGCCGACAGAACCCTTAATATTTTGAAAATTGCTGTTTTTAACTCTCACCGTTATGTAGTTAAATAATTCAATATATTCATATTTTATAAAATATTTATTGAAAGAAGATAAAATTACTCATCAGGCGGGATATTTTTTTTTGAGGGTCTCTTTTTACAGTCTGGATACAGATTTCTATGTTCTTGCAGACAGAATAGCAAAAATTGATTTTCTCCTTCCTTTGCATTGCCCAAAACTCGAAAATCTTGCATAAGTTTTACACCTCTTTCAGCTGTATTCATTAACTGCCCTTAAAGAAAAAACCTTTATTTGCCCCTAAATAGGCAACATCTTCGTCCCACGTAGAAACGGGTCTCTGGAGGAAGTTCTCATTAATTTTTAATCGAGAAAATAAATTTGTGCACTTGACAGACACAAAATCACTTAATAATTTTCCTGCAACAATAAATAAGACATTATCATTATCAATTTAGCGAAAACCGTATAAAAATAATATTATTATATTGTATTCTTACTTACCATACAAATAATCAGACATATCTTTCGATGGAAATTATCTCTTCCCAGAATCATCCAACCTCTCTTACAAGTTAACTAAAATATTTCTCTTGGTTTGTTTATTAACTTTCGTTTTATAATTTTTTTGATAAAATTACCATTTTATCACTTTTTGATAGAATTACCGTTTTATCACTTTTTTATAAAATTACCGTTTTATCAAAGAGTGTAATTATTGAATTAAAAAAATATGTTTTTAGTCATTTTCAGCCTCATTAGCACTTCCGTTCACATTCGACGCAAGTCTAGAGACGGCTGATTTAAAAGAATATCATGATTCCAAAGATTAATTATTATCGAAAAAATGAAAGAACTAGTTCAGACATTGAGTCAACCTTCAATATGAAATTAAAAAAAAGTTAAATAAAATGTAAGAATGAAATTGTATTTTAGAAACCCCCCAAAAATACCCAATTTTAGCGGTTTTTTAGCGTTTCTTTTTTAATATCATATTTTTAATTTTTTTGTCGCCGCCATGTAGTAAGGACTACTATAACTATGGCTATCGTTATATATACTATGACTATACACATCTTTCGATAGCTCACCTCAATCATTCACTTAGCACTCATGACCCCAGAGCGAATTTGCATTTTTGCTGAAAATGAGTCAGGTGATAATTGACGCTTTGACCCGCAGACAAGTAACAAAAACACACGTCGGCGAGGCCATCGGGGTTCAAACTCCCGTCTCCCCGTTCGTTTACAAGTTCAACGGCCACCGAGCTATCATTCCAAATTAAACGCGACGGCAAGTTATAACAACGGTGTGACGGAACGTAGGCGTACCCGGGTGTTGAACGATAACTTTTGGCATCAATTATTAGGAGTACGTACAGCCTTTGCTCGTGGCGAATTAAACCTTTCTTTTGGAGTGCCGATAGTTACTATACGATTATACTAAAAAATAAATGATTTATCATAGATTTTAATAGTTGTAGAACGAGATCCAGATCGTGTCTTGAAGAAATTACTTGATGTGGAAAATGGAGAAGATCATTGTGTGCGGGCATACTGGTCTCTAAAAGTAGAGTAACTGTTGCCCGTTACATCCGTTATATTCAAAGCTCCCCGGTAAAATCGGAAGTTGCGGCTGAAGTAATTTCACTAAAAAAATGCTTCTGAACTAACTTGCTATAAAAATACTGATAGACTAGCAAGCAAACTATAAATAAATATAAAAAATAGATGAATGTTTTAAATAGATAAATATATTCAACTATTTTGTTTTTACTACTATTATATAAACAACTTAATGGATTTAATGGAAGTCGTGGAGTCGTTTAATGAATATTTATGTATACAGTCGTTAGAAAAAAAATTCGTCGATCGAAATTTAAATAATTGATTTCCTATTAAAAAAGTGATTGCCTTTGTCCCCATAATAATTTTTGGTCATTCGATTAGTATTTGTAATCATAAAATGGTTTATGTATCTAAAATCGATGCGTCTTATGCTGTTAATAAAGATTAAATATTTTAAAAACTCACCAATAAACTGACGTATCCGTGCATGCTCTTATAATCTTCGACCACAGCACGGAAGTTGCCCTCGCAGTAGTCGCACTCCTCCGGCTTCACGGACAGGTTGAGCCTGATCTTCGCGTCCGCCATCATCTTCACCAGCATTGTCTCCAGGGTCTCGGACCCCCGGCCCTTCACGGCTTGCTCCCTCCAAGCCGACATGATCTGATCATCGTTGGCTATGTTGCCGTTTGTTGAGTTACCCGAATGAGCGATGATCTGGAATATATCCATTAAAATTTGCGATTCGTTCGCCATCTTTTGTCGCTCGCCCGTACCAGCTTATGTCCCCATGTCCCTTTTGACGCGAGCCCTTGACGCCTTAACGCATCCGGCGGCAGCCGAATAAGGGCATTACGCGCCGGCTGGATGCTGTTATCTGAAAGCGAAGATGTCGAGCTGTTGTCAAACGTAAGCGGTTTTATACGAGTTCGGCGGTTAGGGTCGTATAAGTGAATAGTCTCGCCTATCTGTCTCGTTCACACGAGTATTCTATGCTACTTCTTTTTTGCATTATCAAATTCCCGCTAGAACAGCAATCTAAGTATATGGTTTTCAGATAAACGAATGTGGATTGATGTTATCATTTAAGCATTAAGAGATTAATAGAAGGAATCTTTATTTTTCTTTATTATCTCTATATTTTTATTTTAATTTAATTTCCAAAATAAATATGTTTTAAAAATAAAAACGCCACATATGAATGCATTGAAATAAACGAATTTCAATTGCTCAGAAATTAAAAAATTATTTTTTATTAACTATTAAAAAATATTAAAAATATTATAATATATAAATAATATTCTTAAAATATTAAAAAATACACATAATAGAATTGCTATGTGTATTTTTTAATATTTTTAATGAGCAAAATATTAGCTACAATTGAAATTGTAAACCATTTTAAGTTACTTATGAATCGAGATCATGCGAGCATATTTGGACTTTTTGAGTTCATGAATAACCGTTCCTTCATCATCACTTTTGGTAGCCCAAATGATATTTTGAGCATAGACCATCTCTTGGGTGTATCTTCAGAATAAAAACGTTTTCCAGGAAAAGATGAGCTCTGATCGACACACTAGGCAGATTATAATCGAAGTAAGTAACAGAATTGTAACATTTACGACTGAGTTGTTGTAAGTATGATGGTTTTTAGTGGAAAGAGTATCATATAATGTATTAAATAACAGGCAACTTGTAGAAAGTATTTTCGGATACTAAAATCTAAATAAGCAGAAGTACGAATGTTGGTGTTCGCCTCAATAATGATGATATGAAATTTTGAAATACTGTTGAATTGTTTGTATATTTTTAAACATAGTGTTTATAAAAACATATAGTACACATATCAAATAATATATAACATCACTTGGTCGTGCCTATTCACCTGCATACCAATTCCGTAAACTTAAAATGATTCAATAGATATCGGTATGACGTCAAAATTACGTCAATCGAGAGCGCACGGCGGTAACCTTTCTCACTATGACGTAATATTAACGTCATAGAAATAACGACTGCATCTTTTTAAGTCGATAGAAGTGGCCGCTGGTTAACTACAGCTTGACGAAATACCTCTACAACAGTTATTTCATCATCTGCCGTTGATTAAAGATTTTTAACAACTCCCTACTCGACGTTGTGGCACCCCACTTGAAGAAGTTAAAAATTTCGTTATTATAATAAATACTACACAATATATAGCCGATTTGTTACATTTCTGAGTAAAACAAAAGTACTGGAACAGAACCAATGTAATAATGTAAAAATTTTGTAAAAATGTTCTGGTATACCAGAAGATTTTTATTACTTCTGTTAATATAAAATGTGTATGGAAGGTGCATTCTCATTCTTTATTTATACATTATATATTCACACACATACATGAAATCATGTGTGTATATACATAATTTAATTTCATTATAAATATATAATCTCTAAAAATCTATCTCCCTACGCCATCGACGATTACTTAGTAACTACACAAGCCCGTTTAACATTTCACAGCGTGAAAGTGATCAAAGTCGGCTAAACTCTTCAATAGGCGTAAGGCAAAGTTTAAAGGTCATAGATACTTAAATACTTCTAACATGAACCGATCCGACGGTTGCTGGTCGCGCTTGTTTGTACTCAACACCGTCTCGGTCGATAACCCTTAAGGTTTTAATTAAGAGAAAAAGCACTTTGCGCCGTATTAACCGCTTCATTACACGTTTCCTTTCAGAATTAACTAAACTCTCACGAGTATTTCTCTCTCTTTCTCTTTCTCGTGGAAGAAGTGAAAAAATAATTTTGGTTCACGTTCCTTGGGAATGGTACTAAATTGTTTAACGATGCGCCTCTCATGTTTTATCTATTTAGAAACATTATTTCTAGAGAATTGTAGTTAATAAAAGTGAAATAGTCATTTAGAAATCGTTTGTAGTTTCTTTTTCTTTTTTATTTAAAAACTTTTTTAATTTTTATTCTTCCTATATATTTTCATTCCCATAATTGAAAATCGTAAAGTTCGTTAGTGCATACTCGCAATGTTTTTTTTGCACAATATCTTCAGATATTGAATAAATAGATCATTTTATTTTATTAAAATCTCATGATCAATCATACTGCACTGTATTTTTTTATTTTGTATCGAGAAACCTGGACTTTGGACCTTCAACACCGGTTCAGTGCTAGTCGAGGCTTGCTAATGGTCCTTGTGGCTGCAAACGATTGTTTGACATGTTCTCCGAGGCAAGCACTGTGTAATTTAATTTTATTTTACATAGTTTGGTTTATATGATTTCATTATTTAGTCCGAATACTCATAGCCGGAATTGTGAAATAACGATTAATCGGCGTTCAGTAAAGGTGTATTTCTACATATTAATATTTATCAAAATGATACAATGAAGGCTATTTGAGATTTAATAATAATAATATAACTTACGCCTATTTCCCAGAAGGGTAGACAGAGACATTCGATTTCCACATGGTACGATCTTTGCATATCTCTTTCGCTTCATTGACATCATTTAATCTTTTCATGCAAGGTCGTCGGTTTCGGATGCTTAAAATTTGATCATCTTTTAATACGCCATCAATATGGTCTGCATAAGATTTTCTAGAGCGACCCTTGACGACCTTTCCATCACACACATTCACTCTGTAGATTTGTTTTGTCAGTCAACTTACATTCATCGTATCTATCTAGATGGTTAAACCACCGCAACATACCTCTTTGTACTTTAATCTCTACATCTTCCTTCAAACCACACCACTATCTAATACCGCTGTTTCTACATCTATCTTTCCGAGACCACTCTACACATACTACGCAAAGATCGCATCTCCACCGCATTGATTCTACTTTCATTTTTCTTCTGCCAAAACCAGCTTTTATTACCATACATAATCGTAGGGAGAAGGACCCCATTAAGAACAGCCAAGCGCGCTTGTCGTGAGAGGTTTTTACTATTCATAATAGCGAGCAAGGCTCCATTTAGTTTATTTCCTGCATTCACTCTCCTTTCGATATCTCTGTCATGTTTCATTCGTAAATAGACTACCCAAGTATACAAACTCTTTAACTTATTCAACAACACCTCTGCGGATGTCAAACCAGTGTATGCCCCATTTATTCCGACGCAAGCTCTATAGGAGCTCCAGGTCCCTGTAGAGGGATTGCAGTGCCTGTATTAATCCACTACTCACACAATGCATATATAGGATTCTCCATAGATCATTTATTTTCATTCTATCATAAGCTTCTACAGATCTACGAAAATACAGAAGACCTTTTGTCCGTTGGCCAAAAACTTTTCTGCAATGTTTTGCAGAGAAAAAAAATTTGTCAGTACACCCCATCCTTTTCGAAATTCCGATTGTATATCGCAAATCTTTTTTTCAGTCTCATTCACAAATTTTTCGATAATGATTTTCTATATTTTTCTATACATTTTCTATACATTCTTTTTTCTAAAATGCTTGTTTAAACTTAAATGCTTTGTAGCTTTTAAAAATAAACTCAAAAAAATTAAACCGTCTTCAAAAAATATTTAAATACATTTTCAAAAAGACTTCAAAAACAACTTATTAGTTGTTCTTGGAGTCGGTTCCAGCTAAAAATAAGTCAGTTATTTCATGTTAGACTTTCTTTTTGACACAATATTTAGTGTTTCATATTCAGGTCTATAGATTGTATGTTTTTTTGCTCTGTTTTGGCTAGAACCGACTCCAAAAATAACTGGTTGGTTGTTTTTGAAGTCTTTTAAAAAAATATATTTTTTTATTTATTTTACTTTAGATATGAAATATTTATAACATTATAACTCATTTAGCTACTTTGCATGTGGATTAGGCCGTGCTTAATAAAATTGAACAAACATCACCTTTGCTGTTGTACTGAACTAGTAGAAAAGCAGTTCCTATCCTCAATTTATTGTCCACTGGTAATCATTCCAGGGTCTTTACATTCTTAGTTGGAGTGCAACTATCAGATTATTCTTATACAAACCATATAAATTACTCTTATTCTTTGTAATACACAAGTTTTACAATTTAAGCAGATCACATATTCATTCATTTCCACATAAAATTAATTCAATCTATTTTTTTTGTTATCGTGTTCTTGCTAGAGTTGTCACGTTGCAATTATATAAATGAATGAAAATATGTAGGTAGGTTAATAAGTAATTAATTTTAATACTGCGTACGAGTATACTAGATTTTACTGCTATTAAAGAATAATTTCTGGTGATCAATCGCAATATTATTCCCTAATTCCTGAGCATTTAGTAATGCTGTGCCTTCCATCATCAGCTCAGTAGCGCGAGATGATAACTACCAGACGCACAAACTTGAACAACTAAAAAAGAACTCAAACATTTTTGCCTATTATATTTGAGGGTATCCTTCGATTTCCCGGGATACCATCAATAGATCCTGTCTGTGACTATGGAACAACCTCAAGAGTATACTTTTTCAACCAAATAAACTATAATTTTATAAATTGGTTCAAAATTGACAAAATTATAGCTGAGAAATTTCGGTGGCCATTTGTGGTCTTCTTCATCAGTTTCACATTACTAAACAATACTTTCTAAATGCAAATGCTTGAAGTATAGCCTAAAACAAAAACGTTATATGTATACCTACAATATTTGAGGATGCCCCTTAATTCCTCATGGACCTCATTCTTAATAATAGATTTTGGAAAAACGGGACCAATCTAGAAGTATAAACTTCCAAAAGAAGAATTTTTCGAATCGGTTAATAATTGACGGAGTTCTGAGGTAACAAATATAAAAAAATGCAACCGAATTAAGAACCTCTTAATTTTTTTAAGTAGGTTAAAAGTGGATTTATTTCATTTTCAATATTAGATACGAAACAATGAGCAAAAGCAACGTTTGCATAACATAGTGCATAGTGCACAATGCATGCATCTCGAACAAATGCACTGATTCCATGAGAGCTGATGTCATACGACGTGATTTATAAAATTTTAGAGTTCATTAGATTTCCGAACTGATCAGATTATTCGTTTGAAATTCATCAAAAAAAATTACAGCGGAAGTTTTTTAAAATACGTATTATTCAAAATATTTCCATACTAACTCGACCGATCAATGCAAAATTTGAGATAAAATACAAGCCCTTTCAAACACTTTGGATCGATTTCAAACGCTTCATCTTTTATAAAGTACAAAAAATATAGACAATCACACATTTCAATATTATTTTGAAACTAGTTGTAATTGCTATCTAGAGCGTCAATACATTGACATATGGTGAGATTCTCATTTACTAAAATAGGTCTTAAAAAAGTCCTGATATTTTTGAAAATTCCTACTCTTTCAGCTGCATGTTGAAATGTCTATTTATTAAATACACGCATGAAAACTTTCCCAAAATTATTTCTTATCCTAAAGAAGATAAATTTTTAAGTTAAACCCCGGCGTTATTCTATATTCTGTGCTGGAATAGATTTTAAAAATGAACACCTAGGATAAGTAATGCCATTTGTTTGCGTGCGACGGTTCAAATGAAATTTTTATTTCTAAGAAATATATACTTTAAGAAAATAAATTGTTAGCAGAATTTTAGCAAAAGGCTCGTTTTTTCATAAAACTACTCTGAGCGTATTTTTTTTTTCTCAACAGTGTTTTAAAAATATTTAGCATATTTATATACGTACATATTTATAAGCAACTGACATACGTGTCGGTGTTGAAGACTTATTAAATTCTTACTCATAAAATAAGTACTTATTTTCTTCATTTTGTTCATTTTTTTATTACGCCAAGACTTTTGAGGCCCAGCGACAAGGCATCTGCTACGAAGGTGTCAGGTTTCGAGTTCTATTCCCGACCGAGCAACACGTCACGGCTACAACACACCTCTAGAGACGACAGCGCGCGTGCGCTTGCTGCTGACAAGCGACAACGATGAGCTTTTGTGAATAGCTTATATATACTTTAACAGTAGTAATTAAATTTACATATTGGGAATGATAATTCAGTAACTTTCACGACACATGAACTTTTGAACGGGCCTAAGCTACCGTAGAGATCGTCAGCTAGTAGACAGGTCATTCTTTCCTTAAAAGAAACCCTATGAACGAAGACGCGAAGTCATAATGGATTGTACGAGTTCAATGGCATGCTCGATTCTGCATGAACATTTCTTTGTATGAATTAATACTTAGTGTATACAGAAAGGAAACGTAGAGCCAGTGTATTTTTATTTAGCAAATCGAATTGCCGTTCTAGGTCTTTTTTCATTCTATTACAGAAGCATAACCGCCTACAATATTTTTGTTTTTGATCGAGAGGTTCGAAATTAAAGTCTTACACTGGCTCAGGACAATTTGGAGGTAGTTAATGATAATGATCACTAATACGGTAACAAGGTCCATGATCAACGGTAATGTTTTCTGTGAGGCAGTAAGCGAGTGGTTCAATGTGACTTAAGTAGAAAAGTTATCGTTCAATCAGTCCGTGGCTATCAGAATTAAATTCCGGTATCTTCAGATTCAAAGACTTCACGCGAGCAACTCGGACACCATGATTTTTAGTAAATTTAATTTAAAATATTAAGTCAATGGACATCCTGTTTTGTCTTCGCCGCGGCTGCTGTAGCCACTGCTATCTTTGTTAGTACAAGGATAGCAGTGGGTACAGGATGTCCGATAAGTAATACTTCAACAACGAAGTGTTTATGAAATCGGTAGAACTTCCATATATCTTGGTTTTTGTCTTGCCAAACGCACTCACGAGTATTGCGCACGAGCGCATTCGATAATACGATGACTCCTCTAAGACTTAGAGCCTACTCGCTTACACTAGTCGACGATTATTGTAACAACAAAACGACGTAATTCAACGTTACCTGTTGGATAACGTTACCCATTGTCATATGCAGGTTGTTCGCCGTTCATTTTCCCAATGTCGTGGTAAAGGCAGAGAGTCGGTCAAGAGAGAGTCTGCTTCGTGCGGTTAGGGTTTTGTACTACACATTACATAGAGCGATCAAGACAGATCTACAATAAAAGACATAATATGTCTTATTAAATTTCCCTCTCAAAGACCGGATCGCATAAGTAATAGGGATGAAGAACGGGTAGATTATGATTCGCGTGCGCACATCATTTATTGTAGTTGTATTTGAAGCCTTTAACGCGTGCCTTGTTATTAACCGTATAAAAACAAATTATACGTCCATATCTAAATCATTATTATAAAGGGCTAAATTCGTTTGTTGATGTATATGTAGAAGTGGGAGATATTATATGGATCTACTGAACCGATTGTGAAAATTAATTGAATAATAAATAAATGCACTGTTCTTGAGTAATATAGACTTTACTTTGTGTTATTCTTATTTTCATTTTTTTTGCTGTTTTTTTTTTTTGTATGAGCCGCCCATGAACACCCGCAACTCCAGAGAGGTAACTAGTGCGTTGCCGGCTATTTAGAAAGGATCATATAATACGTGTAATACGACGACTATCGTAACGCTAGTAGATTCTTTGCTCTTGTTGTTTCTGGTTTTTGTCTCTTGACCGCCGCCGGTCGACTAATTTACTACCGATTTTATGGGAATTAATTAATTGACCAAATAACGAAGAATTTTTAATTTATTGTAATTTAGTTTAATATGAACATAATTTGGGATTATTCAATCATTTAAAAGAAGAACAATTAGTAAAATTTCATTTATTGCAATATATGGTTGAAACTTTCGAAATAAACAAAAAATGATTTATTATTTATATAATTTCATTATTTTACAACAATTACATTTTAAATAAATTGAAATTAATTTTCATCAATTATTCTCAATTAAACTGAGTTAGAAAATAATTTCTTTTCTCGACTTAGCACAAAGATATTATCTTTGTTGTATCTGATTGGATTCTATAAATCGGGTTCTATAATTCAGAACGTCTCGTTATTGAGAGTGCGTTTTCTTACTATATTTTATTATAATCTCATTATATTTATTATTACTAATATTATAGAATTGGACGAGATGGGACTGGTAAATCCTTCTTTCGGCTTCAGCAAATAATATATTCTAAATAATGATGTGTTCCGAACCGCGTTTACTTTTATTATTACTTTTTGTTATACTTTTTGGATGAGTATCTTTCTTTTGCCTTTTCTTTGCCCAATCATCGGAGGATCGAAGTAAAACTACTTTGACGCATCACCAAATTTTAAGGTAGACGCTTTCTTAGAAAAGAAACGTACCGACGTCGAAAGATACACAAGAGATTTTTTTCTTGGAGTTGAAAAAGGACAGCGCCCCCTCGCGGGTAAGACCCTCACTCCGCGGGTCTGTTGGTGCGTGTAATTTTAAGGCGTCCGTCGATCGAGTGCGATTGAAGTGAATAGAATACGGAATAGGTGCAGGGAAAATCGCCAACAGTAGTTATATGCAAAAATGCATTTGGTCCATTTAGCGGGTAAAAAGAGGGCTTCGATTTCCAGTTGGGCAGAGCACTTGATCGACACCGACGTGGATGAACTAGACAGAGTTTACCAGTTTTTTAAGCTGGTCTCGATATTCAGACAGTATTCTGACCGCTGTACATTTTTAATATTACATGATCTCATCATATCCAATTTAGACTTTACCACTCGTATTCATTTTGAAACTAACGTTTGCCTTGATTGTTTAAAATCTAGTTATTAACCTGCTAGAATTTTGGAAAAAGTTTCGCGACAAAAAGGGACAGACAAAAAAATCAAACGAGAGTGGTCGTAGGACACTCGGTTGAAACGGTACAATGAACTAAATCAACCTGAATCAATCAAATCAACCTTCATTAATAACAAAAAAAAAATGCAACAGAAAAATACCAACACTGGACACTGGAACGTAAGTGCATACGATCCGCTTTTGAAGTTTGGTACTTAATAAACTTTGAAAAAGAAAGCTATAATCCGAAAACTTATACAATACTCTTTATGTCTTTGTTGTATAGAAAGAGAGAAGTTTTGATATTAAATATCGATAAAGTAATAAAATCATCTAGACACATGATAGGAACGGCCGCAGTTATTACGAAGGTTTATTGCTGAAATTTATCTAAGTCATAAATAACTTTTATTCTCGTTTGAACCAAAAGACTTTTTAAAATGTTGCCTTTTTTAAAAATAACATCTAATAAAGTGATAATATGACACTGAAACTCTTTTTCTATAGAAAGATTTTCGTAAAATTTTGCGAAACTAGATTTGAATCCGCTAATTTTTATGTCCTATTATTTGATGTAAGCCTTCAAAAGCACAAAGTCGCACTAAACTAAATTTCACAATTTTCAAATAAAAGCGAATCCTGCTTGTCATATTTAAGAGTAAATTATGGAAACGCTTAATTATCGCTTTCAATTTAGTATTTATTTTTCCTAAAGTCTTTAATAAATTAAATCACCGTGTTATGAAAACAGATATTAGTAATGTTAAGCAATACATATTAAGTCGGGAGCTTCTTCTGCCGAGAAACTTTAAATACTTAAACCGCCAAACTCCGAGAACATTATATTCTGTAGAAGGGATCTCAAGTAGGTAAACATTTCATAAAGTATTAAGAGATCTGCGAAACTGTTACTTAAAATTGCAAAAGTGTGAAATAACATTAACATCAGTAGTAAAATCTGATTAAAGCGTTTTACTGTTTTTTTTTTAATTTTAATTTGAACTCAAATCTAAAAATTGAAAATCGATGAAACCTCAATACAGTTGTGATATATGAGGATAAAATCAAAAATTTTCAGACTATTTTATTAAAGACAAACCAAAATATCTATGTGGAAAACTTATGATAGTTTTAGTTGAGGATGTATTTTAGAAATAGCATTTTGACGCTTCAAACTGAATAATCCAAAAGCCATTATCACATAAATTATTACATCAATCAAAACATTATGTTCATTTAAAAATAAACGTACCCGTTTTAGTTTTGATTTTAAAATTAAAATTAACGAAAGAAATGCAAAAAAAACTGCTGACCTTGATGGCCTTTCCGTAAAAATAATTGCTTCAATAATAAATTGCATTGCTCCATGTCTAGAATTGATTTTTAATGCTTGTATTGATTGTGGTGTGTTTCCGGATCCAATGAAATAAAGTTATTCCATTATTTATTTCAGGTAGTATATCTGACCCTACAAACTTTAAACCGATATTAATACTACAGGTGCTCAGTAAAATGTTTGAAAAGCTTATTTTAAATACACTATTACAGTATTTTTATAGCAATAATTTGATGAACGTTAGACAATTTGTATTCATAGAGGATCGCTCAACAACTGAAGCCAGTGTCGAGCTTATTCAGCAGATTATTGATGCCTGGGAGGATTCACGGGACGCAATTAATGTTTTTTGTGATTTATCCAAGGCATTTGACTGCGTTCATCATGACACATTGATCAGGAAATTACATTTTTATGGCGTCATGGGTCGATCCCTTGAAGACTTTTAGAGTCGTATCTAAGTAATAGAATTCAAAGTCGTATCTAAGGAATGACATTAATGGTGAGAAGTCGTCAGGATCTGCAGTCATTATGGGCGTGCCACAAGGTTCAGTTCTTGGACCATTTCTATTCCTATTGTACATAAATGATCTACCACATCTCGTTAAGAATGGTCATGGGATTGTATTGTCTGCTGATGATACCTCCTTATTTTTTAAGATTGATAGGCATCAACCAGCTTTGGAAGAAATAAACAGTACCACCTTTGAAATCGTTGAGTCGAGGAAATGTCTAATTCTAAATTGATCAACACAAATGTAATGGTTAGGAACGAGGTGCTCGATACTGTGGACACGACTCTATTTCTAGGTTCCACTTTAGATTCTAAGTAACGTTGGATTTCTCATGTTACGAGATTAGCGAAAAGATTTGGTTCTGCAGCATAATCACTCAAAAGTATTCTGCGACTTACAGATGAAAACACCGTAACTTTAGTTTATTTCATTTTTTTTGTAGTCTCTTGACCTATGAAATTTTGTTATAGGGTCACGCAGCCGACATTAACCACAATTTTCATGCTGCAGAAGTGTGCTATTCGTGCTGTTTATGGTATGAGATCAATGACATTTCTCAGAGAAAAATTTAAAGAAATCAATATTCTAACTATAGCATCACAGTACATATATGAAAATCTGGTATATGTTAAGATAAATATAGAATGGTTCCAAAAAAGAAGCGACATTTATTCAATAACACTAGACATAAGAACAATCTCATAAGATCCATCTGACCAAAGTTAGTAAATAATTTAAGGGGCAGTATATGCGCTTTCAAAATAAGATCCCAGCTGAAATTCAAATTTGCCATTTGTTGAGTTTAAACATTTCTTTGAAAAAATGTTATATGGTAAAGACTGTTATACCGTGTTGGAATATCTTGATGAAAAAAGCCCTTGGGATTAAACTGCTCGGTTATAGGTTGCGTCATGTTATTACTAAGTGTTGTAATAAATTATTAATTGCTCAATACTCTGTATTGATGAATAAAAACAGGAAGCCTTGAGTTTCTTGCCCATTTTTCTCAAGGCGAATCAGCATTTGGTATGGGTAGTAATGTCGAAATGAATTTATTAATGACGTATTTCAAGCGTAATTTCATTACCTACAAATAAAAATATTTTATATTTGATTTTTTTTTTTTTTTTTCAATCAAATTGCGTCATATAATTCAAACCTGTATATTGGATAAATCGACACCTTCCATAGACTCCTACGATTCTCATTAACAACAATAATTAATTTATGACAAGATATCCCACCGGCTCACCTGTTGACGTCCTCTCCCCTACTTTCGCCGTGCGCCCGAATAAATAAATAAGGGGTGACAACTTCACGCGAATGGTGTAGCGCGAGATTTGGTGA
Organism: Eumeta japonica; assembly: GCA_005406025.1. Classification (NCBI taxonomy): domain Eukaryota; kingdom Metazoa; phylum Arthropoda; class Insecta; order Lepidoptera; family Psychidae; genus Eumeta; species Eumeta japonica. The sequence continues at coordinate 1,020,826 of BGZK01000028.1, forward strand.
TTTTTTTCCTTTTAATTATTTTTTTTATTAAACTTTTTAGAAAGTCACTAGACTCACACTACACGACCCGTCAACCGGAGTTATCGGAGACGACTAAAGTTTCAGTGGGCCGCGTGACGCGCGCCGGTCAACTACTACCGCCAGCCGCCGGCTTCGCCTTACAACACCGTGAACAGTCAATCGTATTCTAGAATTTTATTTAGAGATGTTGATTTTTAAAATTTTATTCTTACTTTTCGTTGATTTTTTTCAATTGTTTCATTCAAGCTATAACATTATAATAAAAAACAACACTATTTCTAGATACATTTAAATTAAAATAAGAGATGAACTCATCGTTATGTTTAGATATAAATAACGATAAAATAATAACCAAATTATTTCTCTAAACTTTATTTTTACATAGTCACTATAATTGGAATTTTACAGTTTTCTTTATTTTACACTGATGAGAGGCGTGTGCTACGACGATTGGCATTTAGCGAGTGGGCCCTAATTGTCACTCTGGGCAGACGAGTAGATATGCGGTTGCAGTAGCGAATGCTGATCTAGCCGTTCGATTATTGTTCTACTGTATTAAGTTCTACAATATGCAATTATAATAATTTTGCTTTAATTAATTATTATTACTATGAAGTTGAAATATCATTCAAGACAGATTTCCATGTCGCTATCGTTGTTAGATATCTGACGCGTAAGTTACGCGAAAATTCTAGTCTGCATTTCACAGCGCCATCCTCGACACAAAAAGTCAACCACAAACGTTCGATTTGCTAGCGTTAGCATTCTTTTTATCATCGCACAAAATATTGGTGTACTATAAATATACAATACGTAAACTGTTACGTATTAGGGGATAGAAAGTGATACGTATTATCGAAGTATTAAGTTATTTTATTATTTAATTTTATCTTTCGTATAAGTTTACGTGAACGGTGGTGATTGAGTACTCAAGGACACTGTCCTCAAATCAGAAACAATTATGTTCGAATCCTAGCCACACTCATTGGTCCAATGGTCAACGAGTTAAAGTTAATTAGTTAACTTAAATTAAAGTAAACAACTTGCTCAGAACCTCGAGGAATACTTTAACTTGCGGAGTGCAGCGTCGATGTTAGCAGTGCACAAATTCAATAATAAGAGCTTAGATCCAAGCTTCTCGATCCATATTGAAAGATTGTGGCCCGGCTCGCCTCGGTGATCGGGTGTTTAAGCCATGCAAAGTGGATAAATATAGCGGACGTAGGGTTTATATGTATACATTTACCTTGATGTAAATTTATTGCAATCTTGACAAAAAATGGAAAGACGTTAGTGTATGGACCAGCAAGTGAATTAGGTTTCAAAAAAGCTATTAAACTAATGTTCTACGAATTCAATACAGTTTATTTTGCAATGTGAGTTTTAATGAGGAACATATAATGGATAAACCAGTATCGTTTGTTTGTTTATGAGTTTCTGGATTATTAGTTGAACTTTCTTAAAACACACACACTACGTGCAGAATCAGCAATCGAGAGAGCGGCAGTGGAATCGATAGCTGCAAGCGGCAGTCTTGAACGGCACGACGCCACATCATAATCTGATATCGTTAGTTACAGCTAACCCAGGACAGGTTAACCTAAGTCCAGCAATCGACGTCCAAGGGTCGTAACGAACAAATACGCTTACTTGTAGTTAGTTTTTCACTGATTCACATTGTATCATAAAGCCATAATACCTCTACACAGAACCGCCAGACGCTCATAATAAAATTTAAATTTAGAGCTTTCTACGGGCATAAATTATTTTTCAATGCGCTCCCCTTTCGCCCGAAGAAAATGCATTATGTATTTGATTTCTGATAAAGGGACGTTAAACTATTAAAAAATATTTTTACTATTACTGGTAGGTAATCATTTTAACTATTAGAAGTGTGCTAAGTTTAGACTGTAGCGTAGGTATCTAGTCAATTTTCACAAACAAAATTTTTACAATTTTTACTTCCTGCTGGATATGTTGCCTGAGCACTATGAAAATTTGTATTGTCCTTTAAAGTCGATAGGACTCGCCTGAGGTTGACTCTCATTTTTGTCTTGATTGGCTTTTAGAACAAATAATTTGCTATAATACGTACAGTATTTGAAATATAGGAAATCTTTCACAACACGATATTAATAACTATATTTTAATTCCGTAAATTTCTTTTTACTACTTACTTGGATTTTACTGCTTACTCTTAATTTTATTTCATTCCTTTTTTTTAATTTATTTCTATTATACGTCATTTTATTTCATTGTAAATTTTGTAAAACAAGCGTTTTCAAATAGTGGGGCGCACTTCGTAGAGGGCGTAGGGAGATGTCAAGAGAAGGTGCTATACGTTTGTATTTAAAGTAGACAAGAAAAAAGTAGACGCCTAAGTGCAAAAGACTCGATAGTAATAGAAAGTGGATTGTTATATGTAATGTGATAGAGAGCGTACTAAAATTCGTAAGGAGAAATATTCAAGAACCGATCAATAAACACACTGGTCTTCTTCTTATCTTTTATTTGAATAATTGCATTACTGGACTTCATCAAAGGTCTGAGAGATGTCACCCTAGAGTTACGCTCCACAATATATATATATATATATTGCGTTATCGAAGGCACCAGATATAACCAAGAAGACCAGCTGCACACATTTGCTGGCCGAGGTCGTAACGGTCCCCATAATATACGTCAGCGCAGTTAATGTCAAGGGACGATATGCCTTTGAAATGGTAGCCGGCCTGTCGTTACCGTTGGGCAGTACAACAAGCCTTCCCTCCTTCCATATGCTAGGGAATATTCCTTCCATAACACACTTTTCATACATCAGCAGTTATAACCTTCCATGCCTTTTTCACAATTCTAGCAGTGATTCCATCGATACTCGGGCTGGTATTAGGCGACTTTTTGATAATCCTCTCTAGACGCTCACAGCCAACGCGAAAAGCAGAAGTGTCAGTGGGAGAAGTTAGAGCCGGTATCTTGTCTTTTCAATAGTGTACTGTGTATCGTTAGACGGGTCATCGTCAGGGAGCAATACATTGAGCATCGTTCCGATGGCGTTTATCTCATCAGGGATGCCCCCGCGAAAAGCAATGCTATTAACAATATTATTCGATGCTCTAACACGTCCCGCTGACGTGCGACATGCGAAGCCCTATGGGTTCTCATTACCCGCATTGGCCACCTCCGGAAGTGGCTCTCCTGTGCATCCACCATTGCCCTTCCATACTCTGACTTTTGTTTAACAAATGTTTCTCTTGCATCCTCTGTGGTACGCTCTGTCTTTTTCCGTAACCTTTGCCCTTTTCGCCTCGCCTGGCCGTATCTTTGATGCAATGCATCCAACCTTCCGTTCTACCAATCATATTTATTCATACTGTTAGATTTATACTCCCTCAAAAATTCTTAAGTGACCCTCTCAATTGTTTTGCAAAGCATATGTGCATACTCTTCCGCATTCATTCTATTGTTCATTCCCCCTGCACTTGCCTGTAGGCCAGTTCACATCGCGGTCCCGATATCTATTTACGACAGGGTGGCCTGTAGTCAGATCTTCTGTTAAGGAGCCCCTATCAGCACCAAATTTGATTTTAAATTCAATGAGTTGGTCCACGACATTACGATGTGGGGACAGGAGGTGCTCACTGTGGTCGCACAGTGAGCACCTCCTGTCCCCACATCGTAATGTCGCGGATTTTTATTAAGTTTAGATGTATCCCCAGTCACAATCTGTGTAATCACTGACACCGCCTTGTGGGCATGATCCATCAATTGAGCTTCGGTTGATGTTGTGAGTCCATTCTTATCGGTAGTCTCCTTTATATCATTGTCCGAAGAGATAGCGGATCCGTATGGTATTCCGTCTGGACACTGCTTTTGCATAGATTTCAGTAACATTAGGCAGGCTTGATTACTCATTTCGTCTTGACTGTGCGTTTTTCAGCAACTTTGGTTTCTCCGGGTGACTCCCGTACTCTCTTGTGCATTCCTTCAAACAACAGTTTTCTCTTCCGATTTTCCTGGGGACGTTCAGACTATTAACGTGCGTGCCTTAAACGGATCCGCCACGCTTTCGACGTCCGAGTTACACATCTTGAGCTCCGCTTCAATGTCTTCATGGAGCTTAAATATATTTGACTCTTCGCTTAATTTTAATACCCCGAGTCGACTCGAGTATATCGACTAGTAAATAACTAAATTGTGATTGATCGCTCTAAAGACGCTTGATCGTTCATATTAGGTCAATCCAGGAGTCGATACGAGTAGATACATATATATTTTACTTGTTACTTTCCGGATTGTAACGACAAAGTCCCGAGTCGATTCGAGTAGGTTTCGATCAGATCAAATAATATAAGAGCTATTTAATGTCGTTATTATCTTGATTCGTTGTGGTCGATTCGAGTAAATGTAATGGAAACTTTAAATACAGTAACCCGGCGTCGATTCAAGTAGGTGGGCAGTTTACGACTCAACCTACACTACCTCGCCCCGTGACGCACTTTTTGTGTCAAATCGCTTATGTCGATACCAATATAGCGATCCGAAGGAAAAGTTTAACCGAAACACAACTATTGTCTAAATTATATAATATGCACACGTAATAGTTTAAATAAAACACCTTAACATATGAATAAATATACCTTAGCTGTGAAAGACCAGTCTTATTTAAAAACACCTTAACCTACAATGTAAAGTTAACAACAGTGTTCTTTGAACTTTAAAAGGTGGGTAGAAAATATTTTCTCTCACCACGTGTTCCTAACCTAAAATTGTCCCTTATCTAAATGGTATGTAGCGTCTGTCAACGGCACTTGTATGAAAATTACCCTACAATTGAAATCAATAGCAATGCTTAAACACACCTTATTAACTAACACTCTTAAATTATAATGAAATATGTGGGTAGAAAAACATTCTCTTACTATTGTGTTCGCAAACTCAATTGTCCCCTAAATAAGTCATTTACTGACGTCTGTGGACAGCGCTTTAATGAAACTAAACGATTACCTAAATGATAACCAACTATAGTACATATATCTAAACTTGTTTAAATATAATATTCTAATTTGAATGTGTCCACGCACTGAATTACATGAATTAAATCGTATACAGACCTATATGTGTCTGTAGACAATTTAACATACTTGTAATTGGTCTGTAGGTAACATACTTGTGATTGGTCTCTAGTGTGTGACCTATGAACGCATTGCCGTGTCGTTCGTGCTAAAGTTCAATACAATTTAGAATGATAGTTCAATTCTCTCTCCTGGGCAAGTCTCCCGAATTTCCCCTACAGTTAGTATATTGTTATAAAAAAATACAATCAACGATACAAATCATTATACATAACGCATAAAAAATAGTATTTATTAACAATGTAACTTTTTATAATTGTCAAAGCCCTAACTGCTAATTAATTATGTGCGTATAGTAAAAGGTAGAATGTTTGGACTAGGTACAGTTGATCAAGTTTTATTAATCATAGTTTGGTAATTCGGTTTATTTAAAATGTTATTGCCAAAGATCACTGCATTTGTTATATCTGAACTATATGTTATTAATGTAAGACTGTCTTTGAAATGGTAAAAGATAGTAGTTGCTTATTTTATTTTTTTTTAGTTTTTAGTTGTTTTTTATTTTAATTGCTTAGTAATTTAGTTTCATATAATTTTGTGATAAATATTATATTTTTATATTGATACAAAAAAGAAATGTTATTTACGTTTTTCTTGTATTATTAAAAAGGTTCTACATATGGTGTTTAATTTTTTTGCTCCATGTTTATAAATTTAGGATGCAATGATGGTCTCTATTGATAGAAATATTCAAATAATAAAAGTAACTTGAAAAAAGAATATTTTGTTCTCATTTTCTGTCATGTTCAATTTTATAGTGCATCTAATGGAAGGCTGGCTACAAACTCTTTGTCTTTTTGGTAAATTTCGTGAAATATTTAGAAAGGTCATCAGTTGAATGACGTTATTTAGATGTTTTATGCAGTATTAGAGGTAAAATAAAAAAAATTACAGCAACGCCATCTAGTAAAAATAGTTAGATACTAAAATCAGACCGTTATCGAAAACCAAGTGTATAAAATGCTACCTAAACAAACTGTAGGTGGCGTTGATCCACGCGTAGTTTGCATCTAAGTAACTTTTCACGTAAAAGTTTTTGTGTTACGTTTCAAAGTCATTTAGACAAATTTGATTATAATTATTAAACAAAATTATCAAACAGGCCAAAATGAGACAATATCAATTTCCTTTCTAACTTTTTGATGCAATATCCCTAAACAAAAATTAAGTCAAAACGTATTCAATAAAAAAAGAAGGCTGTAAAGAATCGATAATTTTAGTATTTCTCGAAAATAGATCAAAACTCTAACATACGAATTAAATATTAATTTGTTCAAAAATAAATTTACACGTTTGACACATTTAGCTAAAGAAATTAATAAATGAAAATTTTCTGTAAAATGATATTTCATCGTTATGCATTTGCTAAATATTTAAAATCGCTTTTTACACAGTTTTACTAACAGGTGCTACTTCACTGTACATCCCAGTATGGATTTTTAGATTTTTAATAGAGATTGTTAAATAAATAGATAAGAAATAAATGTACTTGCAGGTTATTTGTATAAGTTTTGCCTTATCTGTAATAAGAATTGAAAGTAGTTATGGATGAAATAAATAAATATAGTTATCTAGTGAAACAGATTATTATTCATATGTATTAACTTTTTTATTTAGTTTTAGTAATTACTATTTATATCTCTTGAGAATATAATTAAAACATTTAGAAGTCCTGTAGGAGTATTATAAACTTCATTTACCGTCATATCGTATAAAATATTATGAATTAAAAGGAAAGTGTGATTCTACTACCAAATGTATGGCTATTGTAATGTATTATATTAATAACATAGGTGATATGTGGACATATAAACTGTTCTTGTAATAATGGGAAGATTTTTACTATTACCTTCCGCTAGATGTCGCGAACTTTGTAAATCATAGTGAAATGTCATATTTTTATAGCAAAAATATGCATTTTTAAATCAATGAAATGTATTAGACTGTAAAAAAAAAAAGGAAAATTTTACTTTGAAAACATAAAAACGAGAGAATTAGGCTTAAGCAACAAGACTATCTATCTGTCTATTGCATTTGATTTTCCAATGTGAAAATGAATCGACATGGGAGCAGTTTGTTAAAATCTCTATAAAACTGCATCCGCTACGTATAAGGCTAATCCATTTTTTTTTCGTTTCTGAAAGTACTATTTACTGAATTTCTATTGTGGGATAGAAAATTGCAACATAGAACATTTTCATAATAAATAACTAACAAGTGCCTAACATCCTAACATAATTATTACTATAAGTTTATCTAAAGGCTAGTCGGTCAAAATATCCATATCAAATAAAAATATGGACATAATTTTAAATTAAATTAATTGAGCTCCCTATGAATCTGCATTTTATTATTTTTTTTAAATTTATGGTTAAAACTGAAGTAAAAGTAACAGTGGCGGCGCTACACCACTCGTGGACGTCGACGACATCAGGTTTGCGAGGCCTCTTTTTAATAACTTGTAGGCAAAACTTTTTTGTTTGCGAGGCCCCTTCAGGCGCGAGGCCGTCGGCGGTCTCCGACGTCGCCGACGCCTAGCGCCGCCACTGAAAAGTAAAAACTGTGTAATATTAGAATATATATAGTAGAATATATTGTACAAGAAAGATAGGATTTCAAAAATTAACTAAATGATATATAATATTATTATAATATTATAAATTCATTACTATTTCCCAGAAGGGTAGGTAGAGACTATAAGTTTCCACATGGTACGGATTTTTGCATATCTCTCTTGCCTTATTGACATCTATTAATCTTTTTAGCAAGGTCGTCGGTTTCAGGTGCTTAACATTTGGCTTTTTTTTTAATATGCCATCTATATGGTCTGCATAACATTTTCTAGAGCGACCCTTGCCGACCTTTCCATCACATACATTCGCTCTATAGATTTGTTTTGTCAGTCTACTCTCATTCACCTTTCCAGATGACGAAACCACCGCAATATACCTTTTTCTACTCTAGTCACTACATCTTCCTTTAAACTACACCGCTCTTTAACATCGCTATTTCTTCGTCTATCTTTCTGAGATACTCCACACATACTACGCAACGATCGTAGCTCAACTGCATCGATTCTACTTTCATTTTTCTTCTGACATACCTAGCTTTCACTACCGTACATAATCGTAGGGAGTAAGACCCCCTTAAGAACAGCCAAGCGCGCTTGTCGTGAGACGATTTTACTATTCATAGTAGCAAGCAAGGCCCCATTCCCTTTATTTTCCGCGTTCACTCTCCTTTCGATACCTGTGTTATGTTTGCCATCATTTGTAAACAGACTATACAAATGTATAAACTCTTTTAATTGCTTAACTTTTTCACCTTCTATAATTATATCGTTTTCAGTCGTGTTTTCGCCCCTTTCAAACACTATCACCTTAGTCTTACCAACATTTACTTTCATATCTCTTTCTTAACAGAATTATTCATTTTATTAACCACCTCCTGTAGCTCGCACGCCAATGGCGCAGGGATTACTTGGTCGTCGACGTACACGAAGTATTTGACAAACCGCTCCATGTATTCTTAGCATACAGACAGCTATCCATGAATAGATTGAATAGCCACGGTGAAGCTATACATTCTTATCTGACACCTCTGCGGATGTCAAACACCAGTCCGCGTATGCCTCATTTATTCTGACACAAGCTCAATAAGAGCTCCAGGTCCCTGTAGAGGGATCGCAGTGCCTGTGCCATGATCCATGCACGGTGTGAGTGGTGGATTAACCACTACTCACACCGTGCATGGATAGGATTCTCCAAAGATCATTTCTTTTCAATCTATCATAAGCTTCTCCAGATCTATGAAAATACAGAAGACCTTTTGACCGTTCGTCAAAACCTTTTCTTTAATGTTTTGCATATTTTCTATGAAAATTTGGTCCGCACATGCTATATTTTTCGACATTCCGCTTTTATATGTCAAATATTGTTTTTAGTCTCGTTCACAAAAATTATTCGATAATGATTTTCGCATACAGTTTGCCAACGATGTTGAGGAGGCTTATATGGCGGTAATTTGTGCAAACCTGCCATGAGCCTTTCCTTTCGTAGAGAAGTACAGTGACTGCTTTACATCAGTCATTAGGTATCCCATAGCTTCTTCAACATTTGTTAAAGAGCTGGTACAGCGGGCTTGTCACTGTATCCCTACCACCCCTCAAAATTTCTGATGAAGTTCTACCATATCCAGCAGCTTTTCCAACTTTCGTACGTTTTAATGCTTTCAAAATTTCATCCATCGTAATTTCACTTTCATTTCCATCATCAATCATATACTCAGTTGCAGTAACATTGCCATCTGCAACTGTATCCTCACAGGCAAGAACGCTTCCAAAATGATTCTTCCAGAGCTCTTTCATATTATTTTCCTTATTCAGGAAATGTTCTCCTCCGGCTTTGAACCCATTTGTGTCCGTGTGCTCCTTGCACAAGGGCACGCGCGCCCGGTTTTCTCGTGCTGCTATCTGTTCCAGGGATGGTAATATCCTTCTACCCTATCCTTCCGACACCAAAACCTCAATATCTCTTTGACCTCCCATCCTTAGTACTTCCATTCCCTCCTACTCCCTCCACACTTTATGAATTTTATGTAAAAAAAAATATTACCCCAGGAGGATACTGGTTTTGTTAGAGAATCCCTCCTCAGGCTTGTCCCGGGCAGTTCGATCGTATTTGGGGGGGGACAAATTTTCATATCGGGAATCAGGAGCTCTAAACTTTACTGCGGTGACGAGGTTCGCCACCCGTAACGCCTAGTTCCCCGGAGGGGCATAACGAAGACTGGAAAAGTCCGTTTCTGTATTCTGAATATGTGTGGAGGTATGGATGATAAAATCGATGATGTTTGCGAACTCTTGAGACAGGCAAATGGATATTCTATGCGTGAATGAGACTAAAAGGAAAGGTAGTAGTGGACCATCAAACGCAGTTCCTTCGATACTTATTGGTCTGGCGTTGATCAGAGTCAGCGAGGATGCCGCGGTGTTGACTTCATCCTATCAAAAAGAGTACCAGAATGTGTAAACAGTTACAAATGTGTAAGTCCAAGACTCCTTTGACTCCGACTTAAAATTGGACTGACACGATTTTTGTTCTAGGCGTATACGCCCCAAATATGTCCAAACCGCTCGAGGAGCGGGAAGAGTTTTGGGTTGATGTGAAGGACATGTTAGTAAAATGTGACAAAAACGAAAGGATAGTAATATTAGGTGATTTTAATTGCTATGTGGGTGTACAACAGGACGAATATAAGAAAGTCTTTGGTAAATTTAGAGATGAAAGAGTGAATGAGAATCATGATTGCCTTCTCCTACTGTGTCAAGAGTTTAACTTGTGTGTGACACACATTATGTTTGACAACAGAAAGACATACTCATACACTTGGCGGAGAGGAAAAGACAAAAGCATGATAGACTTTATAATTGTGGATGATCGGTTGAGAAGCAAAGTTGTAGATACAAGAGTGTACCACGATGTCAACGTTGGAACAGACCACTTCTTAGTGGTCTGTCGAATTAAGGCTTTATGTCAGCGTTGGCGACACCATACCAAAATGGTTATAATGGAGCTAGAACGAATAGAAGTTGGTAAGTTTCAGGACCAGAATGTAAAAGATGAGTATGTAGAGCGATCGAAAGATAGTTTGGCTGAAATCAAATAGTATTAATGATTAGAACTTGACTAATTATGGAAGGTGACGATATCTGTATTAGTAGATGAAGCAAAAAAGGTATGTGGAGTGAATAAGGGAACAAATGTTAATAAGAAAGATAATGAATAGTGGAATTCTGAAGTGAGGAAAGTAGTCAGTGAAAAGAAGAAAGTATGGCTGGATTTACTGTCTGCAAAAGACCAACCACAGAGTGCAAAGGAAGGACATCTTGAAAGATAAGCTAAAATATGCTGAAAGTACGTATACAATTGCAAAAATGAGAGCTAAAGAATATGTGGAAGAAAGAAATAATTAAATAAAAGAACGCTATGATAGGAGATGGCTATCTACACTATATAATATACTTACCTAATTTAATATTCATAAAAGTCTGATAGACTGTAAATAGATTATGTCATGATCAATGTCATGAGAATTATAAAATCTTCCCCATTACATAGTTTTTATACGTTTTTATTACACTTATAAAAATACTAACTTCTGCCTACCACTTCGCCCGCGTGAATTTTGAACACATTCCTTTATCTTATGTATCGACCATTTATGATCTCAATCCAATCCTGATTTCGTTAGCGATTGGTCTCACTTCTGATTTTGATCGCAGTCTCGCTTTTAATTCACAACACGGTTTCTGACTGAGTAGATTAGGATTAAGAAGCCCTGCTCTGATTTCTGACCTCGGCTCTGTTCCTTATTTCGATTCCGAACATGCTCTTGGTTCTAATTTTAATTCCACACTTGATTCCAACCATGGTTCCGTTCTCGATTCCGTCCTCATCCGGTCTCGACTTTCGATTCTGCTCTTCGTCTTGTTTGCAATATCGATTCCGCTACCGCTCACGGTTCTTATTTGGACGGGGCTACTACCAAAATAAAATTTAGGCTATATTACTCGAAGATGATGTAGGTTTCTAAAAGTGGAAGAAGTTTTAAAATTTGTAATATCACGAATATGCTAATGACGCCATATCGAAATGTTTATAGTCTATTTTACTCAAGAAGTGTCTCATTCATGAAATAACTTTTAGGATCGATTCCATAATTTTGTTCAATGGCACGAATATGCAGAACGAATATATCAGCTTCTGAACGAGATGCGTTGTTGTGATGGTTTCATAATTCATTTTGATTGGAAGTAAAGGATTTTTTTTGAATTTATAACTTGATTCAGTCAATGGATCATAAAAAAGAAGAAATTTAAAAGTATCTGTTTTGAATATCTAATTGTTAGTGTCATTCAATCCTACATTAGATTGATCTGTCATATCATTTGTATCATATCGAAGATCACTTTTTCAAATACAAAAAATCGTGGGTATTATTTTCTGATTTGAAAAGCGTCTTGGCAAACATTGCGAAAGGTGAATTTCTTTCAAGGAAATATTATAAACAGTCAATCTTCTTCTGTCTAATATAAGTATTTATTGTGGGATCCTCATAAGTAACAGGTAAGATTTGATATTTTGTTCAGAGAAGTGATTTGTGAAATCTGGTATACCGGTTATCATCGGTGGCACGTGTCTCTGGTGGTTCTAGGATCCTTTTTGTTTTCACCCCCGCAAGAGTGGATGTCTGATATCTGGATACGCAGACGGTGGTTTGGAAGTGCACAGTGTTCCATTGCTGAGGCAGCCTCAACCCGCAACATTTCTGCTAACATATTAACCTGCACTGCCTGCCGCCGAGGATTCATCATAGATGAGAGACCAAGAACAAATATAGGTGGGAAATGAACTTAGTTCAATATTAGAAATCAGGTACCTACCTTAATCTCATCGTACAACATTTGATTGTGAACATCATTAAGTTTGCTTATATATATTTTTTCGGCACTTGCCGTCGGTTGGCGCCCATTAATTACATTGTGATCATGTACAATGTTTATCATATGTCTCAATTGATAAAATAGGTAATTTAGACCTAAGTTGAACCCTATTATATGTCAGTGGTCATATAATAAACAACCATACGCCCTGAACCTCATGTCTCATTGATCATAAATTAAATATTCTGTATTGTATTTTTATGCTTTTATTTACTTATATTGACAAATTCATTATTAAAAAATATTGTTACACATAAGTTATCAGAAACAAATACACGCATATCAACAAACAGACAATAACCTATCATTTACACAATCACATATTCTTACTGTTGGTACACAAATTTTCATCAAGATCAGTGTAACTTTTTTTAGTTATAGAAAAACGTACAAACAGACAAATTGGAAAATAATAGCCTACCATTTACGAAATCAAATGTTCTTACTGTATACCAATTTTAATCATAGTTGGTTAAACCGTTCTTCCGATATAAAAACACACACAGACACACAGTAAAACAACAGACAGTGACCTATCACGTGCGCAACTGCATTTTATTATTGTATACCAATTTTCATTTCGATTGTCCGAGACGTTCTTGAGTTATAAAAAGACGTATAGACAGAGAGACAGACAGAGAAAAATGAAAAAAATAGTATAAAGTTAATCGCTCCATCATACAACGATTATTTATCACAAAATTAGGTAAAAAAAATAAATGTACTAGACTACGGCATTTGTTTGTTTATTATTATTCTTATCTCCTACAATAAATTTGGAAAATTATTGTTTTCTTTACATCATTTGGGGTACCTGCAATGTTATGCGCCTGAAAATGTTATGAATTAATATAGGTACCTTAGATATCTTGTTTGAAACTGATAAAAAACGTTTGTGTTAAGAATTATGCTATTTTAAGCTTACCTACGTCTCTATTTACAGGCGTATGCATCTGTCTTAAAACATATAATCAAAGGTTGATGATCAATCTCTTAAAATATATGTGGTGGAGGTTATCTTCAATCCAACATATAATAGTACTCTTAATTTCAAATGATTATTTTCCAGGACCACCTATTTTAATCTCTAATTCCTTCCCCTCCGGCCGCTATCATGCCTCTTCCTCTTAAAGCAAAATGAGTAAATTAAACATAAACAATAAAATAAAATAAAATAAAATAAAATTATATCTATATATATATATTTAAACTATTAGTACATAATTTCTAGTTTACATCTCGTAAATAAATTATGAATATAAATATATATATATAATTTATTTACGAGCCAATAGTGTCGTATTTTATTCAATAAAGATAAAATTTACTGGAAATACCCAAATTAGTTTTTTAATTCATTTGCGTATTCCTTATACTAATTTTGGATGAAGAGAAATAGGCTTAAAACCGACGACTAACTGACCGACAACAATTAGCTTGCATGAAAAAAATTGATGGATGTCAGAGGCAAGAGAGTTATGCAAGGATCGTACCATTCGGGAAATCTGTAGTTTCCGCCCGCCCTTCTGGGCTAGAAATAGGCGTGAGTTTATATTATTTTTATTATTAAAATACGCATAAAACTCCCGCACTTGTTTGGAGGGTGAAAACATCTGTTTATCGGTACTAATATATTAGACTGAAGAGTTTGTTTGTTAGTTTGAACGCACTAATCTGTGGAACTACGCTTAGATTTTAAAAAAAATTTCGCGTTCGATAGACCAATTGTTGAAAAAAGCAATAATATATCTGAATACATTTTCTTATGGGTATTGATAATATCAGAAATGATATTACCGTTCGATATTCTCAGGAACAAGAATTCATATTTAAAAAATTCTTTCAGTTTTTGTTAACCCATTTCTCAAGGAAGGTTATAAGCCGTTTGAAATATTTTTTTTTGTTTATTTGAACGCGCTAATAATCTATGGAATTGACAACTGGAAACTTTTTTTTTTTATAATCAATGATCTATTTATTGCGGAAGATTATAAATTATTCAAATAATTTATAATTGTAATGTTAGCATTATGCTACAAGCTTTAGCAGCCGAACTATTGTGGTTTTATTTATATTAGAGATACGTATTATTTGTTAATAAAATTAAATTATTATTAATTACTCAGCTACCGCAACAAATATATTTAACTAAGCTAATTTGAAACTTGGTTAGAAATATTTCTTTCTGTGTAAAGTGCAAGTTTTCCCGCCAGTCTCGGCACGTCCAACTTATTTCATTCGTTTGTACTTATCTGGTGATCTCACGACCATCTCCTTCCTGAACATTCTTAGAAGACATTGTACTGACGGTCTATCTTTGATGTCAGTCTTTGCACGGGGAATTACACATAGGCGCAAATTGCTTAACACAAATAATCCACAGGGATTCTCACAATAATATATTACATGTAAAATACAGAGATTACGGTTTGATTCAAACAAATTGGCGGCTGTGAGGTGAGCTGCGAGCTCGGGTCCGAGCGGGTACAGTCGAGCTAGGGCAATAGGGGTAATCCTGCAACACCCGCTGACACCTAAAATTAACTACTGCGACGCGACTTGTGACTAACTTCACAGCCGCCAAATAAATTTGAATGTACTCGTTCTAAAAGGCCTTTTAATTTAATATTGTCGTAGTTTACTTACGAGTCCTCTTATACATGAATATACACGGATGCTGGCTAAACAAAAAAAAACTCAGTTTCTACGTTCATCCTCGAATGTCACCACTCTGAATGTATCTAACGGCTTTCAAACAACAGACCACTTATGTAAGCTTGAGCAATACGGCCCGTATCGTTACAACGTAAAAATTGCGTAACAACGAGAGGGATTAGCCGCAGCGCCCCCTCGGTTGACGTCAATTTGACGTCAAAGCGGCAGCATCTCAAGTTTAAAGAAGCGGTCCGTGAGTTAGGCGTGGAAGCGACGTGTGTCTCGCTCCACGACAGACGTGATCGACGTTTTCACCACGATGAGCATGTCCCTGCGCGCGCACGCAGCTTTATGTGCTACTAGTACACAACTTGATGCTTCTTAATGATCTATGCCTGAACGAAAGCGTAGGATTTTCGGCCTGAGAATTGTATCTTTGCTATTAATGTGCGCTGTTAATATAATATTTTCAAAGGTTGAATGTACATAAAGCGTAACAAAATGTTTATGACATTTTATATTTCTCATCTCGTTACCGATAAACGTGTTAATTCCTTTAAATTGTAATTCATTATTCCTAACTTTATATTAATTTCATCGTGATTGATAAATATACCTGTCAAACAGTTCTCGAATAAAAAATCTTACATTTGACTAGTGGATTTCAGAGATTTTAAACATTCCTCATAATAACGTACGGTTTATTTAAATTTACACAGAAAATCCATAATGTATTCTTTGATTAACACCCTTTGTAGAAATAGACATTCTGATTAGTGGAACAATAATATCATTTTAGTTAATGGTACGAGATTTCATGTCAACCGGCAATGTAATAAATCTATGATGAAATGTTAGTAGTTGACATTTTCAATACTATTTTTTCTAAGAATACAAATATTATTCTGAGCACACAGTACGTAGATTCTGAGCAAATTGAAACGAAGGGTAGGCATATCCGGGAGCCGTTAACTCGCTACAAAAGGCGAGTCAGACTTCAAAGTGTGCCCAAAAGCTGCTGACGCAATGTAAAACTTGGCAACCGGTTTGACGTGGGCCGGCGTCTATTCGTGCAGCATAAGGGTCAAGCGTTCGAAGACGGATCCCTCATTACCTCAGTGGAAATTGGACGCGGTGCGCATAATACTTTGAAGTTGCTTGAACTGCGTATCGATTATACAACCCGTTCATACAGTAAAATGGTAGATAGTGAAAAAAAACTGTACATTAAAAATAATTGTAACAAAAAAATCACTAATCCGGGTAGCATTAAAAGCGTTGACAGAATACATTTAAAAGGTTTTTACAATTTTCGATTGTTCGTCTGTCGGTTTAATATTCAATACAATTTAATGAAATTTGATGTGGTAATAGTCTATATCCTGGAGTAACATATAAAATAGTTTTTAGAAGGTTTCGCTCCTATTTTTTTATATTATGCCTACGTCGAACTGAACCGGAATGTAGATGAGATTCAGAATCAGAATCGAAAGCGGAGCTGGGATTGGAATCGAAAGCAGAAACAAGATCGAAATCATGGTGGACAGCGTGATCGGTCTGTGTAAAAGACGAAAGAATTCATTCTATGTCCACGCGGCCGGAGCCGAGGGAGAAAACTGGTGATGTATATTCGTATGACTAACAGAGCCGGGAAGACTGGACAGTCTTGTAATAGCAAAAAGAAGAGCTATTGTTGATTGACCTATTACAATGTTTATAAGATCGAACGAAATGTCCGCATGAAGTTTGAGCGAGAAACAAATCGTGGCTGTATGGACACGTCAAATTATTAAAGATCTAAATAGATCGGCCGTCTATCTGTTGGTATGTCGTGGCGTTTTTTGTCAGTAACCGCTATTTCTATTGATTTGGAAATCGGCCAAATTAGAAATGTAATTTTTGTGTATTTCTGCAAGATTTCTTCACTTCCGTCAATCCATAAAAAAATATAATAAGTGATAAAGCGATAAAAGAAATTTACACCTATTTATAGTTTCCTAAATACAAAATAAAGTATGTTAATGTTGTTGATTTTTAAACTGACTTTAATTTGTTAACGTATAAATTATTATTTATTTTTTATTTCAATTACTAGCAGTTGGGCTTTATTTTTTTCAGTATACATTGAAATCTCGATAAATCGAATTTGAATGTTTCTCATGTGTAAGTCCTCAGTAAATTAAAAAAAAATGCCTTTCCCTTCTGCTGAATCCCTAAATACGCGAGATTCTATTTATTTAAACTTTATTGCTCGAACAAAATGTTACTTATACAATATGAATTATTACCATAAATACTTCATGTATTAATAGTGCAATACGTATACATAGACTCTGTAAGTCGAAGATAGTATAATAATATAATGACGTCTTACTCGGGATTCCCCGAACTCATAGCAAAAGCAATGTTATGTTTTATTATCTTTATTTATCTAATGTTATAAACAAACTTTCCAAATAACACATTCAATTATCTTATGTTTAATTACGTTCGTGTTCATTGTTGGAAAATAAATTTATCATCAAAGTTTAAGACGAATTTTTATTTAAATATGTTTCTGCAACTTAAAAAATATACTCAGAGGTTGCGAGTTTTCTAAATCGACATTTTGCAATCAAATCCTTTACATCTTAAAGTACTCATCCACCATCTCCTTTTAAATTGACGTTTGACGAAAAGTGTATAAAAAAAATCGCTTTACATGTCTTCTTTTTAACCGATTTTAGTCCGAATAACCTTCAAAAAGAAGATGTCGAACGCAAATTTTATTTTAAAAGTGACTTTCTGTTAAGGGTCAGTTTAAAAGGTGATCGTGGGAGAGGTCCTAACTAGAAAATTGAATGAGTCAACATTTTCATAATTTCTCTTGAAATTCGAGTTATTGAGATTACACATTATATTTCACAGAACCCCTAACCAAATTGCAGCTTTGATTTAAATTTGACGGGCTATTTTTTGTTATTCAGACGGTTACAAATATTTGCATAAACCGCGGAGGAGTAAATATTATTATTTTTTAACATTGTAAGAGTTTGAGCGACACTCCCGAGAACAGGGTTTTTAAGTAAACAATATATTGAATGATTGGGATGGTTTACTATTTAAGAACGAATTATGCAGAGAAATATTCGGTGTTCGTTTACCCGGAATAGGATGGCGTCCGAAAACGATGATTTACCCCGGTTTTAGAGGAATGAGGCAGCGCCACCTAGGGGATAAAACTGACAAGGCCGACCTACGCAGCCGTGACGTCGTAACCTGGCGGCTCAGTTTGAGCCGGTCGAATGTACGAACACTGCGTTCACAACGCAACAGTATTCCTTTGCTTTAAAGATTTTTACATTTATAATATATTATTATGAAATATGTGTATATTTATCCTCCGTTAGAAATTTTCAACCAGCGAATCAATCCGAACAAAGACTTAAGATGACTTAAGGCCTCTTTTTTGAAGATAGTTCGTCTGTGATATTTCAAGGTCTTAGATAACAAGAAATTAAATATTCATTAGTGTAGGTTAAACTGTGCTTTAAGTTTGTATTTTCTTGATAATTAATCACTAATCCTAACCAATTTTCTGTAATATATTTAAATGATTTTCATTAAATATAAATTTCGAATATAACGTATTCGATAGGTTATAACATAACATTTGAAATACATTACAATATTATAAGAATTTACTATTCGCTTATAAGGCAGTTTTCCATCAAAAGGGATGAGCAAGACATTTAAGAGACTGTTTTGAAATTTAATTATACTCACTCATAATCTATACATATAAAAAAAATTAAAGTGTCCGTCTGTGATTTTAAAAAAACCGCAGTCATTTTAAAAGCACAGACAGGCATTTTAATTTTATTCACATGTATTTATTATATGCATCAAGATGCGTATTTTGCGACACATAAATAACCTTAACAAAAACTATAAAAAGGTTTTGTTTGTCTGTTCGTTTGTCTACGCTAATTATCGAAACAGGTGATCCGATATCAGTTGAATTTTCACTTGATTATTAGCAGATTATTAGGTTTACACATAAAGTAATTTCACATCCGGAAATATGCTGAGTCCCTGCGTGAAAATCGAAAAACCTAAAAAATGGGATAATTAGATTGGAATTAAATCATAGGTGGAATCGTGCTCGAAAGCGATACCTGGATGAGAATCGAGTACAGGATTGTAATCAGAATCGTCGTAGACAGAGCTACATCAGTCGACGTAAAAGAAGTAGGAGTTCATTGTATTTTCCCGCGGGTGAAGCTTCTGGCGAATGCTAATAAAAATGAAACTGTTACAAGGTCGTATAAGCCTGTATCAAGTCGAGGTGTTTCTGTATATGGATATGTGTCTTCTAAACATTCTGTGATTGTACAATAACATATTTTACAAGGTATTTTTTAATAAAGGGCATTTATTTTTTAACATTTTGTACATGCGTATATATCTGCAGGGACCTTATTAAATATGTATACACAGAGACTTATAAATTAATACCTGATTTCATGCACGCGACTAATATGTTAACACAGTTTATTTATGACATAGAATACGTCTTCCTCGTATAGCACCATAGTGCTATAAATAAATAATTATATATAAAATGGTATTCAGATCTCAGTCATGTTCGACCTGAAAGATGAACTTAGAAGAATAAGCAAGTCTAAATAAAACGGTATTAAAAAAAAATTGCGTGTGCAGGATCATACATGTGACGGAAGTGAAACTTCTTAAACTTAGAAACGTTATTATTAATAAATGACATTCTAAGCTTAAAAAGTTTTACTACAGTCATAGTATTGTCATTATTATTATATTCATAATATAGTAATGATAATGATAGTAATCGCGGTAGCGGTAGCGGTAATGATATAGGTAGTGATATAGACAGTGATATAGATAGTGATACAGATAGTGATACAGATAGCGATACAGATACTGATAATGATATCAAAAATAATGGTATAGATAATGATAATGAAAACGGTATTGATATTGATAATGACAATGGTAATGATATAGATAATCATAATTAAAAAGATAATAACAGCGATAAAGATAATGATAATTAAATAGATAAAGATAATAATAATGATAACGATAACCATAAAGATAATGATAAATATAACGATAATAAAACTATAATTATTACGATGATGATAAAGATAAAAATAAAGAGAAATATAATGATAATGATAAAGATTGAAAAAATTATTTAAACTCATGCCCGTTTCTTAGAAGAGTAGGCAGAGACTATAGATTTCCACATAGTACGATCCTTGCATATTTCTCTTGCCTCACTGACATTCATCAATGTTTTCATGGTAGCTCGTCGGTTTCGGAGCTTAAAATTTGGCCTTTTTTTAAAATGCCACCAATATGGTCCTCATAAAATTTTCCAGGGCGACCCTTGCCGACCTCCGGTCACACACATTCGTTCTATAGAATTGTTTTGTCAGTATACTTTCATTCATTATTGTTGATTTTTTAATAGTTAAAATATATTTACAAGTTAAGTCTTAACGGATATAAATAGACAATTATAGGACTAAACGTAAAAAACGTAAATAACTACAAAATACTGTGACAAAGATTAATTACACATCGCGTGGTGCCTCAGCTCTTCATATATAGCGTCTAAGCGTACATCAACAACGCGCGCAAACGCGACTATCTTATTCAGTTGCTTTGAATCGTTAACAAAAAGATAGCGACATATACGTCGCTTTCTTTTGCTCTACTCTCGTGGCTCGGAATGTGGCTCTCTTTTTCTTTCTCTGATGCATAGGAAAATAAAGATAATCAAATCAAAATAAATGAAGTATTAGCGTTCTAAGAACAAAAATTTTTTTCTTATGCAACTAATAATATTGTTACATTTACCGACCCATCACAACTAACAATATTTAGTTGTACGATACCGAAAATTCTGTTGTATGAATAAATGTGGGAACAGAAGTTGATAACTTTTTTAAGTTATTGTTCAGTAGTTATACAATTTTGAATTTTAATCCGAAACTAAGTGAGTGGAAAATTCAAAAAGTTTCAGGATAACTGACGTCGTGATAAATGAAAGTTGGAAATTCATGAAGTAAGCTGAAAATGGAAAACCCATTCAGTAATGTTTTGCTGCGAAATAATCATGGAAAAGTTATAAATGTTATTCGATATCTATAGGCTTTTGTTGTCAGAGATATTGTGTATTATAAATAACGTCATGGTTCTTGTTGTTTGAGCGTTCAATATTGTGAAGCGTGGAAAGGAAAATTTGGATTGCCGGCTGTGTATTAATTGCTATCGAATTTCTTCGCTTACGGTAGGAGAAATCAACGGAAACGTAACGTATCGAATTGCACAATTTTGTTTATTTGCGGCGTGTTAATTAAAGCTCTTTTTTATTAATAATCATTTTAAGTGCCTGCAGGGTTTCAGAAAGGTTTTGATATATTTTGGATTAATGAAATAAAATGTTGGTTGCCATTACCAAGACTGGCTCATTCATACGAGCGATTCGGCGACGGCCCCGAGCGAATTTGGTGCGCGGCGGCAAGGGCCCAGAATGGGCGGCTCAGCGCGAGCTGATCACTCAACGAGTTCGGTCAACTGGTGCGGTGTATTCCGGGTATAGCGAAAAAATAAAAATAAAAATTTTATAAACCGAATCTTGACTATAAAAGTCCGTAAATAATATGGCTATGGAAAGACAATCCCTCAAGTTCCACTAAGTTTATTGTGTAAGTTCAAATTGGAAATCAGTCATTTTGTGGAAATGAAACTTTTACTACAGCGTATTCCTACGTTTTGGACAACTATTCATAGAGCATTGGCGGTAGACAGTAACCGATTGCGTTGATAGTGGAGCGTAAACTGCAAATACGGCGTTCAAAAAATTTGCAAAGTTTTCTTATAATATTTTGTCGCAATGTTTTCTTGTAACATAACCTTTACATTTTTTTTTTTGTTGTTGTAAATGGTTAGGTTAGATTAAAACTTTGTACACTTATCAAGGATCGATGGCAATACAATACCATGGTATAATAGGACTCTGATCTGAGGATAGAGTTGGCAGTTTAGCACTGGAGCTCCATAGTGAGACAATATATCCTAGCTCTATGTTTGGGCTTGTTGAAATTGTCTTGAGGTACATTTCGATCATAAGCGATTTTCAGGATCTGATGTTCTAGTTGAAGGGAAGGCACTAGGACTCAATAATATAACCGCAATAATATGTAGCCTAACAGCATTTGGACTTCTTGGCGTTGTCTTGAGATCCGTTTAGACCATCATCGGCGATTGTGGAGTTGGTAGTTTGGGATGTACATGGGAATAACATATAATGGACAACATATTGCGGAAATGTTTGGGTTTGCTGGAATTGTGTCGCATTTTGACCATGAGTGGCTTTTAGGATGAAACCAAAAGGTAGACACTAGTACTGCATAATGGAATAACGTAACCTAGATTTTTTGCTTATACCTCTTATTTTGAACATAAAATAAAATAAAAATGGTAATAATAAAAATGAAATTCAACAAAAAAAGAAATTTCACTTTGCACGAGTGAATAAAAATTTATGCACGCTTTTCATAGCCAGATCATTTACGCATTTTTAGTACTTGGCTTTTATTTTTCAAACGGTTTTATTTATCTTACCCTGCTTGTTTTTCGGGTCAAATTTTTAATTTTTTTTTATTTATACGGATATTTACGTGCGTGAAAACAAGATTATTTTTATTTTCTTTGCATAAGTTGGCGTTGCGCGGGGAACTGGAAGTCGACGCGACATCCGCACGTGTATTTGGGCCTCACTTTTAAGCGTGAAACGATTTTGTTATTAACTTAAACACAATACAGTCCTTTTTTTGATATCGAAAACGGGATGTTGATTTATTTATCATAAAGACAGTTCAGACTCGTGGAAAATTAAATACATCGATAAATTCCACTTTATTTGTATGCATTGATATTTTTACGAAATGACGCTATCTAGGAGCTGAAAACTGAGATTTGATCAAAGGTCACACGGAGAACGGCATGAGACGTATATTCAGAAATACAGAGTCCCAATAAATAGCTACGTAACCAATTGATCGTTTGTCGTTATCGCACTTCACTTGTAAACGCTCCAAGCGCAGATATAAAACTCAAACTTTTGCCCGCCACATGTCACTATTTATACCTACCGAGTGGTCTACCAGAAATATTTGGATTCATCTGGAACACAAGTTATAACATATCATGTCTGATATAAACAAATAAGATTTATTGCCTCTCAATAATTTCAACCCACAAAACAAATCCATTTAAAAATAAATAGTGAATAAACGTCAAAAGCGCCGATGACGACAAAAGTCGGAGCGCGGAGGGCATGGGGTTTGTTATTTAGAGAATTCTAATCTTGGATACTTTTTTTATACTGGAATTATTTTGCGGTTCTATTTTTAGCTTGGCAGCGCAGTTAGTAACAATATTTAAATTTGTTACACATTAATAGTATGTTTTTAACACACTTTTATAAGCTTGGGATGTATCTAACTATGCATGTATGTAACGGAATCTTGGAGCTTAATTTTCACCAATTTCAAGAAGTCTGATTAATTTGAAACTTTGCATACGTATCAAGGACCAATGACAATACAATAATTTGATAACAGTTTACCATTATCCTTATTAGGACCGCCAGGATTATTATAAGCTTGGGTTGTATGTATTTATGTATTCTATGAGCTTAATTTTCACCAATTTCAAGAAGTCTTTATTTGAAACTGCGTATGTATCAAGGACCAATGACAATACAATAATTTGATAAGTTTATCTTTTTATCCTGATCAGGATCGCCAGGATCGAATAATTTCGTCACGTATCGTCTACGTGAGAGCAAGTGGCTTATTACTGTTACTAAATTCTACTACTGTTTTGAAATAGAATTTAGTAACAGTAAGAAGCATTATTTACAATTCAATTATTGTTGTATTGTTAAAAATTACAAATTTTTACCAATCAATCGAACTATAAAGTAAAAAATACGTATAGTTTAAAAAAAACTAAAAAACACGCTTTTAAAGCACATTAAACTAAAAAGTGGAAAATAATCCTTAATATGAACTCAAAAAAAAAATGAATAATGACTTAAAATACTAGTATTTTTGTGGAAAAAGCGTGGGGCGCTTTGTGCCACATTTTTCGTTTATAGAGCAACCCATACTTTTTCCACAATAATACTAGTATTTTTCGTCATTGTTCATTATTTTTTTTGAGTTCATATTAAAGATTACTTTTCACTTTTTAGTTTAATGTGCTTTAAAAGCGTGTTTTTAGTTTTTTTTTAAGCTATATATTTTTAATGTAAGTCCACAATATATAAATTTAAATTTTTCATTTGGTATCAAAGTTCTTAGATTTGTCAATTTTTTCGTCGCTTAGGAATTATACAAGTCAGTCAGTCAGCCAGTTGGTTTTGATGTGACGTCAAAGAGGCTGTGACACGCAGAACCCTAAGATGCAGCTAACGACATCTCATTTGTCCAAATACGAGTAGCTTAGGAGCCACATGAGAACGTATGAATATACTTACATACATAGTCTGTTAAAATTATAGCCTTTCGTATCGAGTAGAAGTAGCTTTGGAAATCAGAAAGCAAGCTCAATCAATCAAATTTTTCGAGAGATATTGCGATCACGTGCGTACGCGACCAGACAACCAGTTTGTTTTACATCCATGACGATTTTTCCATTATTGTGAAAGCTAAAAACATTCCAAACGTACCGAGTTTCTTTATTGAAGTGCTCGCTCTAAATGTTATTTACGTTAGAATATTTTTTCTCCAATACAACATTGAATCTTCACCCACTCAGCGTTCAACTCTTTTACGCCCAAGGACACCCGCGCTCTGCGATGAACTTGTTACACGAGAGTCCTTCCATAATACTTTATTTTCCCGATGCGATAATCGCGCATGCCCCGAGGGAACTCGCTCATGCTTCTAACGCTTCCGATATACAAGGGGGACATCTATAGGTGTGTTTGTGTGTGTGTGTGATGTACGATATTATTATTATTCATGCGCCTGCGAGCGGTATTTGAAGGCGCGAATACTTCGGTGAATATTAAGTAACGTGTTTTGCAGCGAAATTTCGTTTACATTAAAGCCACTGCTCGTCTTGCTAACTATAGAGTGGATGCAATCAGCGGAGTTGAGCTATGTACTACGTATTCCGAAGTTAAACTGAATGTTTGATTCAGTCGGTGATACATTTCGAGCTTATGTTCGTAAGTTTGCCGACTTCGCATGAGATGTTCGGTATCATGACGGCATTCAAGGTTGAGGATTTACTCAGCGCGTATATTCATATCCATATAGAACAGACACTATGGGGATATAGGTTCGCACCGGTACAGTGCAGTCAAGGGATTCTGTGATGTACGTTTACTTGGGAAAATTTATTAAATTACGATTACGGCTGCTCTAATAAAATATGATATCTAAATATAATAAGAAATGTCTTAATGTCATGACATTTGTGATTAAATTTATGTGGTTTAAAGTTGTAATCGAATTAATGCGGCTACAAGCTAGCGTCCGGAATTAGTTTTGCATAACTTAAATTACTATTGCGGTCGAGTTAAGCACACGGCTTTAACTTTGATTAGAACGAAAAATTATAATATTCCAGTACAGATGAAAATTCTATTAAATATCTCAATGCTCCTAATGAAATATTAAATTCGGAAGTCTATCTGTCTGCATGTTTATCTGCTTTGTTAAGTATAAATCGCCAATCCGACTAGGGTGAAACTTAGGAGAGGGACAGCTTCACACAGGAGAATGAACCGGTTGGTTGATGGTTCAGTGGTTAAAACCGTCGCGTTCCAACTAGAAGGTACCGGGTTTAGGCTGATTTTGATGCAAAATTGACTAGTGAGTGTTTACCTTATGGCCGATTAAAGCAATCTGTGCCCGGAATAATACATTAAGCTGTTTGTGCTGGACGTCGCCATCAAGTTGGCGATAACGGTCGTTAGCGGCCTCTAAATTGGCGGGAGGTATATCGAGTGGCGTGGAGGAGTTGCGTCTAAGCCCTCTCAATATGAGATAGAATGTTGGAGGGTATTAGCAATAGGATGAACAAAAACACGTGCCACAGAGAATTAACGTGGGATATGTTCTACCCTAATGGATCACTGTTTCCTCCTTCCATATTCCATATCCAGGTACGAGACGTATTTTGACAATATTTTATCTTTACAAGGAAACCAAAGCATTTTAATTTAAGACAAATAAAATACTCTTGGATGCGGCGGGTATTTGTAACAGGATTATCTTTGGATAAATTTCTACGGAAAATCGTGAATAACTTATTACACTTCATTATCTTTTAATATGTAACTGACTATGTTTGCCAATAGAACAGACGAAGATTAGATAAAGAAGCTTACTAATCTATGATCACGCGAAATTTTCTATAAATCCATCTTCTTCAAAAAGTTCTCTATCATACCTCCCCATCTCCACGTTGATTTCAAATACATTCTGTAGATGGATGTGAACATTTTTATCGATAAATAATAATATTCAAAAGCGTCCATTAAATTCTCACTCAAAAGCTCGCCGGTCGGCGAGGAAATGTTTCAGACCGGGCGAGGAAAATTACTTTCACGAGCTTTCGAAGCTTTCCATAGAAATCGTCGGGAACTTACAAAGCCTTTGGACAGCGCTGCCGTTTTGGGTCAAGGCGCGCGGTACCGGTTGATGGCGTTTGTTTTCAATTTTATGAATTTTCTTTTAGTGCTAGTAAAAATAAAAGAAAATACTTATAAAAAAAAAGAAAAAACCCGACTGCGTAAAAGTGTACCGAGATGATCGAAATAAGATGATGTAAAAAATCATCAAATGAAAGATAACATTTGCAGTCACGTTTGTTTGTTTCCTTAATTGCTGCGACTTTTGTTGCATATGTCGAGCATAAATTAAAAAGGCTATTTATATAAATAGAGCATACGGAGTGACGCCTTTTTCTCACTTTGTTTGATAGATTTAAGATTTGAGAGATTTAAGCCTCGTATTTAAGGAGTTATTACTAATAATCTTAAAAGACTTTAATTTGCCCTTCTATTTTTACAGTTTTAATTCTAAATTTTGGGGCAAATGTAACAAATAACATTTTAGGTTTTATCGATTAATAGGAAATGGTATTTTTTAAGCTTTTTTTTATGTTTAACAAAGTACACTAATAATGTATCATGGGTGCCTGCCGGAAGTAAAAGTGTAAGCTATGCAAATAAGTTGTCATGCACCTATGAGCCATCACTTAGGTTAATCAGAGTTTCTTTACGAGTCAAAGGATTAACATATTAAATACATATCGCTTGCTTCGTGCAAATCTAGATAACTTAAAACCTTTATACAAAGACTTTGTTTTTGGTTTTGTTATTATATTACATTTTTAACCGAGTATAAAAAATGAGAGGTTCTTAATTCAACAGTATGTTTTTGTATGTTTGTTACGCAATTACTCCGTCATTTATTGACGTATTGGGAAAACTCTTTTTTTATTTCAAAGAATTTTATTTTACCATTTTGTCGGTCTTAATAAATTTCAGGTTTCTAGTATTAAGAATCATTGAATTAAGCTATGGATGGACAGACAGAGAGACGAAAGACCGGACATGGCAAAGCTTTAAAGCTTGCTTTTTGACTACGGAACTCTAAAAGGTGTCAATGTAAAATATTCAATGAAAGTGCTTGTGGTGAAGGTCTTATATACAATATTGTTTGTTATATAATTTTAAAACAAAAAGTTACTTTTAAGAAAGTAAATAATATTTGTCATAGGATTTGTCATTTGTATTTCCCACACTATTCGTCTAAGATTTTGAAAATGATTTACTTATATATTACAGTGTTCAATTACAGATAACAAGTTTATGGTTCTAAAATAATGTAGTAAACTTCTGATTATTGTGCGTATAAGCTTAAATTTACAGTAGTCTTAATTACCATACACATATTAAGTTTAGCTTAAAAACAAAACATGTACGATAACGCATACATCGCACGCAACTCCTTCCACATAAATTCAATTCGCACGTGTCGGTTTTATTCGGATTCTATCATTTCTGACATACTTTCAGCAGATCTCATAAAAGGCGACCGCTGAGGTCATAAAGCTCCTCTGACAACCAAACGATAAATCTGGCTCTGACCCACGACTCATAAGCACACATCTACGTCGAGCGATGGGTAGAGGTCGCGTATGCGAGATATTCGGTGAGGGGGTAAATAATCCACTTAATATGTGGCGAATGTAGAACATCTCAATAATGAAACCCATGCATCACACATTAGAGTAATTCCATTTTCTATCTAGAATCGATTTATCAGTTTAATTGTTAATCGTAAAAAAATATATTCAACTTCATACATCTGATACAATTATTACGAAACTGCAGTAGGATTTTCAATATATTACATTCCATTTGTTTACTTTCCTTTTGTGACTATTATACTTTAAAATTGGATACTAAGACGTTAAAGTTTCTGAGTTTGTAAAGAACACATAATACAAATTCAGAGACAAGTTTGCGAACCAAGTTACAAAGGATCGTCTTGTTGCCTGAGGAGCTCTAAAATAGACAAGATCATGCAGAGGCACTTATGTCATAAAGCATAACAAATGTTTCAAAAGGCTCTCCTGAAATATCTGAAGCTTTCTGATTTTTAGAAATCACCAATTTTAAAATATATACATCTCGCTGTTGATAAACGTCTCGCGTACATAAAGCTCAGTAAGGCAAAATATTACGAGGTGAAATAAATACCATTATGCACAATATAAATATCTTATTTTAACAAGAAAAATCCTTAATTTAAAAAGAATTCGCTTAATGTTTTATAAAATTACGATAGATCTCATATGAAATTTTGCTAAGTACTTAATTAATGAATATTTTAATTCTGAGAGCTTTATAAGTTTTTTGAGTGCTTTCAGCAGCTTCCAAATTCCTCTTTGACGCTCAAAGGTATTGATAAAATAGCTTTTTAAAATAATAATTGCTATAATAGGCTTACTGACTTGAATCTTTTTTTTTTATAAAAAAAAGCTTTTTTCCTTAAGGAAATCATAATGCCATAAAAGACACGAAAGTTGTTAATAGCCGATTTCGATCCTTAGAGAGACCTACAAAATAATGACCTGGTAATTCAGGAATACTTTATATATAACAATGTTAAGTTCTGATTCATAGAAAAGTTCTTTTCATAGATCATTTTTGAAACTTCACAAATTTTTTAACGGCTTAACTTTCTTTACGAGCTGTCACATAACTTCTGTGACTCGTCAAAGTTATCGAACATTGATAGATTCATAAAAAAAAATATTTCATGAATAACTGTATTTAGATAGAGAATGCAGCGATATATGTTCCATTCCAAGCCAGTTGCACTTTAAAAAATCAAATTGCTTAATAAGTTTATGCATGCAGTAACTTATTGTTATAAAATAAAAGTGGCGCAACCCTTGTATCGAAACATCATTGAAACGATTAAGACAGTTAAACATCCTGTTAAGACCTTTTTCTCTTGGTCACGTATTTGTTATTAATTTCATACAGTTAAATTAAAAGATACCCGATTTCTGTCTACACACGATATCACAACATTACATAAGTTACCTTAAAGTATTGTGCGGGAAGTAATTATAGTTAAAATATGCAAATAAAGCAATTCTAAGATTAGAATAACGTTACTTATTTTGTCATTATTTTTTATAGCATTTTCAAGAGGTAAACGAGTATGCGAGCTACCTGAGCATCACCGCCCATGGACATTCGCAATCCCAAAGGAGTTAGTAATGCATTGTTGGACTCTTAAGTGGGAATAGAATATCCGATGCTGGGGGAGTGGGGCGACGAAGGAGAGGGAGCCACCGGAACTCTCACTCGCTCGAAACGCAATAGCGGAAGCTGTTACTTCACGTCTGTATTCTGAGAGAGTGTGGCATCTCATCGCTCTCGCTGGCCCATTTTCGTGCTGCGGTAAGTTTGAACACAGCGTGTCTCTACCACACGTGAATTTGCACTAAAAAACCGTAATACTTTTTCATTTGTGTCTTAAACCGTAAAAATAATGTACTACCTCTTTTACTCCGAAATTTCTGTAATATTGTAGACTTATTTTTTAAATAACCAAGTGCAAAGCACAAGTTTAATAATACTCCAAAAGCATGAGAAACGCAGGGCGTACGGTCCTTAATTTATTTGATCTATTAGAAATATATATATATATATATATATATATATATATATATATATATATATATATATATATACACATACACATATACAATATATATATTTCTCTATGTGAAAAAAAATAATAGCGCCTACCACTACTGCGTGTATCATTATAAACAGCTAATTTTTCGTCTCAAAATTATTCATCAATAATATAAACTAGCCAAGTACTTATCGCATATAAGTAAATAAACACTAATAAATAAAAAATGTTGCTGTTTATTTATTTACTTTTGTATATTGTTAATATCATTCAAGTTCATGTTTATTACATTACACCACTTGAATCACGTGACCAGCGCTTCTCTGTCATTCGGGGAGAGATGAATGCAATGAAAATGACAAAGAAAATAGCTTATATTTTTCTTAATTCTACTTTTGTTGGTTTTATACAAAATTGTTTTATAGAAATACTTTTAAATCGCGATACAAGAATAATAGGTTATTAATTTGAAGAGTTTTGTTGTAGCGCCACGGGGTGGTGTTTCACGTGAAACTTCTTGTTGGTGTATAAACATGTTTACCAGCTTAAGGGCTCACGGACAGTTTGAAATGTAAACAGCATCTGCATTTAAGGGCACTTCTAAAATTAGTTTACCATAAAAACATTCATTTGGACGCTTTCCGTGAACTGTTTACATGTTGTTTAGTAAGTGTTTGCATGTTGGTGAATTTGTTTACCATTTTCTTAGTTAAGACAATGATTGGATTAGTGAAGTTTTAAGTGTTATTCAGCGTTAGGAAAACGACAGTTTGTTTAAGAAACCATGATGGCTCAATGCGGGGAATGCGCGTGTTATGGCAATTCCGTGTGTCGTTTGAAACTTATATTTTTAGTTCTTTGCCATACATGATAACTTATATGACATTTTTAATGTTCGCCGCTAAACCAATTAATAATGTATATTCCAATCTGACGGCAAGTTAAGATAATACTGCAGCAATTCAATTAGTCATTTACCAATGGATTGTCAATTTTGTTTAGGTATTTTAACAACTGGCAATACCGATTCACAAGTCAAGACAATCTTTCGGGAGATTAGATTTAAATTTAATAAAACTATCCATTTGCAGTTTATGCTTTAAATCCATTTTCCGCATAACTTTTGTTTCACTAAAAAAAATTGAAGAGCATATTTATATTAGATATTTTATCTATATAAAATAAGATGTATATGGGTTCGTATGTATGTAGCGACTCCATTCGTTTGGAATTGGGTCATGAGACATCAGTTCCTTCGAGAAAGTTCGAATTACGTTGTGGCTTTTAGTAAATAACTCCTAAGCTTTCTTCCCGCAGAAAACTTACGAGTAGTTTACTAAAAGCTACGAAGTCGTCAAAGGTGAAAATTATTGTACAGTTTCATGTGAGTAGCAAAAAAGACAATGCGAGGCCAACAAGTTGTTTTATAGCATTTTAGAGGGGAATGCAAGCGACCAAAGAGTAGGTGGTCACTGCCACCCTTGAACACAAGCAAACCTGGAGGAGTCACCAGTCTGTTGTGGACCTCTTAGATAGAAATAGAATATCTGACGGAGGAAAGAGTGAGGGGATGGAAGGGTGGGCCACCGGAACTCTTAATCACTGCAGAAAACCAAACAGCGGAGGCTTTACTCCACGTCTGTATTCAGAGAAAGTGTGGTCGGTGCAACCGGCCCATGTATGTGTCGCAAGCCACTTGAGCATATCATGGGTGTACAAAATATTGTATACACATATTTGTTTGACATCATTTAGGATACTTGATTCTCTTTTCGCAGCGATCCTAATTCTTATCGCCATTTATATTATCGAAAAGCGCATTGGCATCTAATGGAAAATCATTCTGATAAAGCGTCTGTCAACACTTTTAGAGTGAATATTACTTCTGGAAAAATAAAGAAGAGAATCGGAAGTGCCTAGAAAATCCTATGTAGAACAAACAAGTGGCATACTAAAAAAAAAATTATTCTCAACACCCGGAACCGACGAGCTTTTCTAAAAAGATTGATGAATGTCAGTGAAGCAAGAGGGATATGCATAGACCATTCCATGTAGAAATTAATAATCTCTGTCCACCCTTTTGGGAAGTAGGCGTGAGCTTATGTTATATTATTATTATAGAAACAAAAGACAATCTAAAATGTATTGTGGAGAAAGTAATCGAATAATAAATTCAAAATTATTTATGAATACAATTCACTGACGGCTGCTCATAATGAATAATGATGAAAAATACTTGTATTATTGCGGAAAAAGTGTGGGTTGCTGTATATTCGAAACATGTGGTACAAAACGCCCCACGCCTTTTCCATAAAAATACTAGTATTATTGGAAAAAGTGTGGGTTGATGTATATGCGAAAAATGTGGCACAAAACGCCCCACGCCTTTTCCATAAAAATACTAGTATTATTGCGGAAAAAGTGTGGGTTGCTGTATATTCGAAACATGTGGCAAAACGCTTACGCCTTTCCATAAAATACTAGTATTATTGTGGAAAAGTGTGGGTTGCTGTATGCGAAAAATGTGGCACAAAACGCCCACGCCTTTTCCATAAAAATACCAGTATTATTGCGGAAAAAGTGTGGGTTGCTGTATATACGAAAAATGTGGCACAAAGCGCCCCACGCCTTTTCCACAAAAAGACTAGTATTATTGTGAAAATAGTGTGGGTTGCTGTATATGCGAAAAATGTGGCACAAAACGCCCCACGCCTTTTCCATAAAAATACTAGTATTATTGCGGAAAAAGTGTGGGTTGCTGTACATTAAAAAAATGTGGCACAAAACGCCCCACGCCTTTTCCATAAAAATACTAGTATTATTGTGGAAAAAGTGTGGGTTGCTGTATATAAAAAAAATGTGGCACAAAACGTCCCACACTTTTTTCACAAAAGTACTAGTATTTTTCATCATTGTTCATTATTTTTTTTGCTTATATTGACTTATTTTTTACTTTTTGTTTGATGTGCTTTAAAAGTGTGTTTTTTAGTTTTTTTTTTTTTAAACTATATTTATTTTTCACTTTTAATTCGATTAATTGTTAAAAAATTTGTAATATTTAACAATACAACAATAGTCGAATTAATAATAATGCTTATTACTGTTACTAAATACTATTACAAAACAGTAATACAATTTAGTAACAGTAAGTTGAAGTGGGACAAAATCGAGTCCAAAGGAGTCGGTTACAAACAAACAAGCTCACAAACTCACAAACCCACAAGTTCACAAACATACAAGTGAAGCTAATAAAAGCGTGATAAAAAGGATCTGCCTCCATTGTGCGGTGCCGAGTGCCCGAAAGTGTAAGTCCGAAACTGCAGGCATGCGCAGATCGTGCGCTAGCTCTATCTCTGTTACTCCCTTAGAGAGGATCTATAAAAGAAAAAACAATTGTAAAAATTATTTTTTTATAGAAGAGAAGTTGTCTTCGGAATGGTACCATTTAAATTTGGTTTGGATCTGGCGATGCGATGAAATAAAAGAAAAAACTGCTTCTCAGTTTATGGTAGCGTATAAATTCAAATGGTTTTTTTTTTCAATTGAAAATCACATGCAATAGTGAAATCCCGAAACACCCGCGGACTTAAACGTGTATTCATTTATTCAGTTTTGTTAAGTTTGCACATAATTTTGTCAAAGTTAATTTAACGAATTACGAAATACATAAAATAAAATTATTTTTAATTAAAAATTAAAACTACGTTGAAATACATATTTCACTGAATTAACCATACCCTACATTTAGCGATTTACATTTTCTGTAACATACATTTATTTGCTTGAGACATATATTAAACATTTTCAAAGATTTCATAAAATTAAAGAATTAAGCAAACATAAATCAATGCTATTATATGAATCTTTAAAATAATACATTGAATTTGAATTCTGTGCTATCTAAAGTAAGATAAACATAAACGAGCATCTTTATGCTCAATTTATGAAGTGCCGACAAAAAAATTAATAAAAGATAACTAAACTTAAGACCCAAATCTATGAGCATTAAGACACAATAAGTTAAATATTGTTTCAAATCAAAAGAGATGTTAAAAAATTATAAAATTTGAGCCATGAACGATAACGATGTCTGTTCTCATGCGTTTTGTATATACTTTGACTTGGTAACGTCTTCGAAGAAAACTGGATTCTGTAACATCTATCTATATAATAAAACTGTACATTTTCTTAACTTTTCAATCAAGTTTATGTGATTCATTAAAATTTCCACTTAGGTCTGAACTGGTGAATGTTGAATTATGACAATGCAATCATCATTTTTGAGTGGTATTTTAAGAAATGCAAATACCCTTTACAAATATTCTTGCATGATGTGTAAAAACAAACACAGACACGTAGGAACAGGTTATCTGTAAGAAACATTGTTTTGTCACGTTAATAAGATTTTACCGAGTTTTTTTTAATGCTTTCCATAACAGACATGACTCGTTTACTGTAGACAGATATTTTATAATATGTAAATACAACATTTGTTTGTCGACTGTTCAATCCATATCACATTTTATGTAAACAAACTACAGTTGCCCGCTTGAAGCTTTTGAAATCGAATCAATTCCAAAAGATATCTCCAACGCGATCTATATAAAATAGAAAAATGCACAATTCCCGCTGAGCCGGCGTCTGCGGGGCCGCCAGCATCGGATAACATATATTTTACCCGCTCCCTGTGTTCGACCGGATATGATATTTTAACGCTGACTCGTGCTTGTTTTCCGCTTCCGTTTGCAAGCCGCGTCTAGACGCTGCCTGCCCACGGCTTGTTTACCATAGAGTTAATAATCAGAGGCGGAGGAAAGCAATTTCGCGGAAACTGATAATTGGAAGGCGGCGGTCTAATTCAGTAATAACGGGCATCATTTTACTTGGTTCCCGGAATGTTGAGCTCTACCTACGTAGAGGTTTTATCGAAATTGGCGTCGATGTTTATAATTTCTAAGGCTTCCGCATCTTCGCCGGGAAGAAAATATCGTTATTTGTGTTTATTTCTGTGAAATTTATATGAAAACAAATCACAGCGGTTTTTTGTATCGGAAATCTGATGCCTCCACAACCTATACGATCCTCGTTCATAAGGTTGTGAACACACAAAAGGTGAGAACAAAAGAACGGCTATATAAAATTCTTGATTATTTATTTTAGGATTGTAAAAGAGAAATCTATGTATGTAGGATTGAATTATGATGCGAATTGAATCAGGATGGAAAAATAGAGTCAAAAAATTGAAATCTATCATAATATTGTTTATTGTTAATATATTATAGTTTTTACATACTATTTTTAGATATAAATATTTAAAATAATAGATGAAAATAGTTTATATATACTTGCCAGCAAGCTTATGGATCTGTGATATCTAAGGGGCTTCCTTTCTTGAAGAGTAGAATTATGTCTGATGTACACCATTGTTTTGGATTTTTTTCTTCTTATAATATCATATTGAACAGTTGTGTAAAGTGGCGTGTTAGAATAGGTGCTCCTATTTTAAGGATCTCATTGCATAACCCATCTGGTCCGGGGCTCTTTTCATCTTTCAACTTTTTTATTTGTTTGTAGACTTCGAAGTCTTCAATTTGTTTGATACTCTCCGTTTTGTTCATCTGGGTTATTTGCACTTTGTTTGCAGGGTTATTTTGTTTCCTATATAAGTTTTTATAGAAGTTCGTAGCATGGTTTATTACATCTTTTCTACATTTTGTTTCTGCCGAATTATTCTCAAGTTTTTGAATCCATGACTTGTGTGTTGTTAATACTTTGTATGCTTTTTTGGCATTTCTAAAATTCGTAATGTTTCTTGAAATAATCTCATATCTATGGTTTTTGTAGTTCTTGGGGATGGACCTGTTAGTCTCCTTATATATATTCTGCTAAGTTCTTTTTTGATATCTTTGGTTTTATTCTTTGTATGTATTAGTTCCGTGCGCCTTTTTATAAGTTGGATAGTGTCCTTAGAGAAAATATTGTGTTCATGAGGATGTATATTGTTTTTGAATTTTAGGCTGTCTGTTATGCCTTTCTCTAGGATATTGTAGTATGCTTGTATGTTAGTACAGCCTGTTTCTATATTTTCTGTGTGAGTTTGTAGGTTTTCAATGTGGTTTTTAATTTCTGTTTCTGTTTTGGGAATATTAAGTGGTATTGTGTAGGTTTTTCTGCTCTTTACTGGGCGCTTTAAAAGCAATATTACTCTCACCAGTCTGTGATCGGAAGAGAATTTACATTTACTTAGTACCTCAACATTAGTCATAAGTTTGTGGTGGTTAGTCATTATAAAGTCTATTTCGTTACAAGTTTTTTGGTTGGGTGATATCCATGTCCATCTGCGGCTCTCTTTCTTTTTGAAGAACGAGTTCATTACTGAAAATTTATATTGGTAACCATAACTTAAAAGACGCTGACCTCTTTTGTTACACACTCCGTAACCATATTTCCCCATTACCGGGTAATCGTTTGTTTTTGGACATCCTATTTTTGCATTAAAATCTCCCATGACTATGACCTTTCCTTCCGTCTTGGTGTGAGCGTATTCAATGTCTTTGTAAAAAATTTCAATTTCTTCATCTGTTGATCTCTCTGTCGGTGCATATGCTTGAATTATTGATAAGGAGAAGCATTTACATTTTTACTGAAGAAGTGCTACTCTTCCAGATATTCCAATGAAGTTGGTGATGTTGTTTTTATATTTTTTCTTGATTATAAAACCCACTCCATGTATTATTCCTTTAGTTTCACCAATATAGAATACGTCAGTGAATACATCTACTTCGGGAAGTAAATCTCATTTAAAACGACAAGTAACGAATAAGAAGAAATAAGGAGAATCAATGCGAC
This sequence comes from Eumeta japonica, assembly GCA_005406025.1. NCBI lineage: Eukaryota > Metazoa > Arthropoda > Insecta > Lepidoptera > Psychidae > Eumeta > Eumeta japonica. Next base: position 1,058,262 of record BGZK01000028.1, read on the forward strand.
TTGGAAGAAATTTTGGCCACTAAGAAAAATCCTAAAAGGGAACTACAACTTGTACATGAAAAGAACAATGTATGAAACATGTCTACTACCCTGTTTCCTGTATGGCTGCCACACTTGGACATTTACTAATAAAATAAAACAAAAAATTGAACAGCAATGGAAAGGAGTATGCTGAAAATCAGAAGAATACAAAAAATTAAGAGCGAACATATTCGTCAAAAAACTAAACTCGCAGATGCTCTAAGGCACGCACTTTCACTTAAGTGGAGATGGGTCGGACACATCTCGCGATACACAGACAGAAGGTGGACCATTGAAGCCACACGATGGAAAGGTCCAATAGGGAAAAGGAATGTTGGTCGACAATTAAGACGGTGGGCTGATGACATAAAAACACGTCGTAGGAAACGCCTGGATAAAGTCAGGCAAGGACAGGGAGTCATGGAAAAGGATGGAGGAGGCCTTTACCCAAACAGGGGTCCAAACCTCATAAATAATACTAACATTAACTAATTAATTATAAGTAATCTTGTTTTAATTTTTAAGTAATAACTTACTAACAAATATCGTACATTGAAATTGAGATTTGGATTAAATGGCTTTTTATTATTTATTACTATTATTATATTTAACATATATTGCAACAACTGTATACAAAGTTTTACACAATATAAGCAAACCTTCATGGCTGCGTCGTTCTGGGGTACGTCTTACGAGGATATGATCCATTTAAATATATTCTGAACATTTGTGCTGTTTGTTGTTAAGGAGTTCAGTTGTACCTTTGTACTCCATGCCCAGTCCAGCGTAGCTCGTCCATGACTTTAATTAGGTACCCAAATTAATAATACCTCAATTGTTATAGATTTATTATTTCATTTTGGGAAGTTTCCTGATGTATCCAAGTCCAAGATGGCGTGTAATTCCAAGGTCCAATACCATTGAAATTAAAATGGGATCACCACGAAACTATACTAATTTATTGTAAAAGGGAATCATTTTAAATTGGTTCATAAATAAAGAAGTTATGTGCAAATATATACATACACACACACATACAAGGAGGATTAAGAAAAACCCTAATATCGGTAATGTTATATACCTATCATGCAAATTTTTATACGTTATAGTAGTGAATAAAAGATTTCATTTTGTCTTAAGAATTAATCTTGATAAATAAGGCATCAGTCGATTATGATCCATTGTGTTTCGAAGACTGTAAATGTAATAATTTTTTTTAAAAAATCGGAAATTTCATATATTCTGCAATATCTTAGTAGATAAAAACAAAAACATCAGTCAAATACTAAGAATGATAAGCGTCAAAATAAAAAACACGAAAACCACCTGCGAAAGTGTAAAAATTACTTTATACTTTCTTTGGACTTTGAAACAATATTACCATACCTATGCTATTTACCATTAGGACGTTGTTCTCTTGGCATGAAATGAAAAGTGTATATTTCATCTTGTTTAAATTATCTAATTGTGTAGAATAAATTAAAAATGTGAAAAATTGTTGCGCCCACGACACGGGATGTTTTTTTCTGCTCGTGTAATGCATCTCTCAACTTAAGTTTCAAAAATATTCATATTTAAAATATTTAAGCCCTTTTTATTCAAATAATGTTATATGACATTTTTAATATTTTTTACTCTAATTTATAGTTTGTTGTGATATTTAGCGCGTCTATTTTTTACTTCCTTGTATACGTTTGCATTTTTCAGAAATTAATTGAAAAATAAAGTTTTTCGTGTTGCTCACTGATTGAAGTATGTAAGTGAACAGTATATCCGATCATGTTTACAATAATTTTGTTAGAAGCATTTACTGAGTTTTACCTTCGTTATTTTGTTCATAGTTTTTGAACATACATCTTAGAAAATAAAGAGACGGGGGACACAATTTCTGCTATTTTCGGAGAAATTATTTCCTACACTATTCAGTAACCAAAAAAAATTGGTTTAAAACCTTAAAATGTTTTTAAAAGAACTTTCGAAATATGTGGCATACGTTGACGTTTCCTGAAAAATTTTTTTTCAGATTCTGTTACATGTATGGAGTGCCCCTCCTAGAAATATTTACTTTAGTTATTTAACTAAGTAGTAGTTTTACAAGATACCTAGACACAGTAAATTTCATTAATAAACATCTTGTAGTTTTTAAATAAAATGCCTGTGACATGCGGACGGATCGACGGACGGACGGACATGACAAAATTATAAGGGTCCGTTTTTGCCATTTTGACTTGGAACCCCAGAAAAGAAAGAATTTAATGATATCACTATTTCAATGAATTGGTGGAAATTACTGGAATAGATAATTGACAAATTAATCAAATAAACATCGTTCTGTTGCTGCTACGGTTTTATTCAAGATCCCGAGTACCAAAAACCAATAAGGAACAGTAATATATGTTTATATCACATATAGAGATTAATACTAAAAGCAATGATTAAAAAAAAACAACTCAAGGTATAGCAAGGTAATACTGGTTGCATTTGAAAAAGCTAAATAAGTATCTGATGCGAACTGGGAAATGTGTTTTGAAAATTGGTTTAAACGAATAAAACGCTACATAGACACCGATGGAGAACGCTTAGAAAAGATGCAATAAAAAGATAATAACCCGCGGTATATTTTTGTAGGTTCATAAAACTTTCTGAATTCCCTAATCGGATTGTTTGTTCAACGTCTAATTGAACATGTTTTCTCTGTGAACAAATTTAATATTCAGTGCGCACAATATTTATTAAAGCTCGAACAATTAATTAATTAATCCCCATGAGCGCTATCCATTTAAATAAAATTCACATCAGAACTCCGCCGTCCCGCGATGCGGTTAGGCGGGCGGCCTAACTTTCTTAAAATTTCTGCATTTCAACTGAAATCGTGACACTTACGGTATTTGGTTTGTTTAAATTTTTACCATCTCTATGAAATTGTTATAAGGAATGTAATATTAATGATTTGGACTATTATTATTTATCGGAATGAAATTAGAATGTTTTTTTTTTCGAATAGAAATCACATTCCCTGACATCAACGGCCCGTATTAGAAAATCCGTGCACTTTCATGGCGGCAATTAGCTAGTGCAAGGTTCGGGATAGCTTTGTGCATTAATATTGCAAAATGTTGTAAAAAAATGAAGTTTTTAGACTGACAACAAAAATAAAACAAACATCACCGCTGGGAGATTGAAGACCCGTAGAATTATATTATTGTACTGTGGGTAGTATTTGTTAGGCTGATGACGGGTGTGCTAAAAAGGAAATAAGCAAGTCGTGATAGCTAGAAAAGGAGGTTCATTGCTCTAGCTTTGTTCTTATGGTTAACAAGGTTTTATATTAGTGCACTCGCGATACCTAAACCAATGTTTCACATAGAATGAAAAACAAAACACCGACACCAATAAAATGACGTTCGTACGCCTGATTGCCTATTGAGTAATATTTTGTGCGATGATTCGTAATATCTTATGGATTGATACATTACTTTTTTATTGTGGTGCTTTTACAAATTAAACTCCTGTGAGTTTAATTTGTAAAATTAAAGTTATTCAGTATATGAGAATGACTTCACACTTCATCTAAAATTAGCGTGTAAACCCAAACATTTCTGGTTATTTGTCGCTATTTATCTCAATTAGTATTACAATAGAATTAATATAAATGTCACAGCGAACATTTTGAGTAAAGGGCAGATATTGTTGTTGTGTTTGTATTATTATTGAAATGTAGTTTTATATAAATATAACATCGTTGACGATAAGCTTTTATATGAATAGAAAACGGGAGCGATATATTTGTTTCATAAATATCTCGAATTTGACTACAACACATAAGATAAAAATATATATAAATATTTGATTATATACATATGTATGTGTATACATTATGTATATATATATATATATAAATTAATTAAATGATTGAATAAATAAAACTTTCACGGGATTATAAACTTTAAAAGTCCTGATGCTGAATCGTTAACCGGCTAGGCTTCACCACAGGGGAATTATTATTTATCGAGAAAAGCTTTTCGCTCGAACTGCCAACGCCAGAGCTCATAGTATATCGCCAGCTGTTCCGACCCATTGGGCTTCCATTAACAATAGAATAGTTTATAATTTATAGTACGGCGCACTAGATTCTGCCTGTGGCTTCACCTGCGTGTAGTTACATATTCATGTAATCGCATATTTTTATTGTCCTTGCTCTACTCGCTTACACTATGACATAATTCTTTGCCTTTGTTTGCGGATTCACCTGCGTGTATTTATGTAATCGCATTGTTTTGTTGTCCTTGCACTACTCGCTTCCACTATGATGTACACGTAGCTTTTATTTACGGCTTCACCTACGTGTAATTATATTTTCAATACAACATTTTACTTGTTCCTTCTGCCGTATGAGCAGAACTCGATAGCACTAGTTTACAAAAAAAATGTTTTCTTTAAGCTATTGCATAGCTTTTATCGCGGGCTTTAAGCGCGGCGACCGAATCAATAAATTCCGTAACGAAAATAAAACCCAACATCCTCCACTCCGCCTACAACGTTGCGTGGCCGAGCGTTCGCTTAACGTGTATGATATAGTACGACTACGAAGTTCGCACGGATCGAGACGAGCTGCTCCGAAATCGGACGAATACGTAAGCAGCTGTTTGTGAGAAAGTATATAGGTGTATAGGTATCTATCGTATCTATATAATGTCACACTCACCGCAAGTGCCCCGCAAGTGCCCCGTAAGTATACATGTAGGTATATATGTATACATAGGTGTACCTATGTACAACAGTGAATAGCAGTTGCTGGTGAATAGCTATACGCGTAAAATTTGTGTATAAAATGTTTTAAATATGAATAAACAAAATGCATTTGTTAATGAAGAAAGTGATGAAAAACTTGAATTAATATCAAAGAAAAAAAAATAGTCCATAAATAAATAATTATAATTGCATAAGTTGATAAAAAATGCTATGTAATAGCTTTACCGCGGCAGTCCCCGAGTGCCACACGTTTAATTTTTTGTTCATGAAATGAAACATCGCCTATGGACGGTAATTGAAAAAAATATTTTTAATTTTCGTAGCACATCACAATTCTGAGATACAGAGCATTTTGTTTTTTATCTACCGGCAATAGTTTAAATACATTTATCGTTCTATTTTGTAAACAACTGTGCGATTTAAAAGTCTTATTTTTATATAAAATGTTATCTAGATTGTATAAACTACAACCAAATCATTTTGTTATGTTTGTGGGAAAATCATTCATTTTCCCTATAAAAAAATCATTGCAAGAAGCCTATTTACATTATTTTGGATTTCCGGTGTCAAATCAAGATAAAAATTGGTTTCCTCATGTGATTTTCACTAATTTCAGGTTGATCCTCAGCTTCTGGTGTTTAGGTAAAAATATATCACTGAAATTTGGTAAACTAATAATATGGAGAGAGCCAACTAACCATGTTACTTTTGTTTAACAAAAACTTTGGGTTTTAACTCAAAAAATAAAAATAGTATAAAATATGCAGACGTTCCATCAGTGACTAAGCCGGTCCTTATTTCACAGGATTTACCAGTTCCCACACCACCCAGCAGAAGTAACCAAACTTGAGACTAAGAGATTTGTAGTTGTCTAAGTCAAGAGAGGAATTACTTGACTCCAGACTGCAACAGTGAAAATCGCTTGATCCTAGTACAAAAGTCAGTATTTATTGCTCTGGAAGTAATGAGTATGCTGTTTTTTTACAAAAGAAAATGAGTTTTGTTATTGGCATGACGTCAAAGGACTTTTTGAAGAAATGAAACAACCATATGACGCAAAATAATGACGCCTTTTTATAGATACGTCGAAAGAAAGTCTTAAAGCTTTTCTTCTGCATATTGGAAATGCAAAACCGTCTATTCCTATAGGTCATGCTGTTAATTGTAAAGAAACCTATGATGAAATGGGCAAATTAATTGAATTAATTAAATACAAATGTCACAATCGGTACATTTTGGTGATCTAAAAGTTATAAGTGTGCTTTTCGGCTAACAAGGTAGATACACAAAGTACTGTTGTTTTTATGCCTATGGGACTCCTCAGCAAAACAGGATCATTATAAAAGAGAATTTGGTCTGTACGAAATGAATATGTTACAGGTAAGATAAATGTAGCAAATACATGTTTAGTTGACCAAAAAAAAAAATACTACCACCGCTTCACATAAAGTTGGGCTTGATGAAAAATTTTATCAAAGCTTTGGATAAGTCCAAGCCTGCATTTCAATACCTGTGCTCTGTATTTACGAACCTTTCTGCGGATAAATTAAAGGAAGGAATATTTGTGGATCCTCGAATCAGGAGAATAATGGACGATATAAAATTTGAGAGCCTTTTAACCGAGGTAGAAAAACAGCCTGAATCTCTCAAAAGTGTCGTTAAAAATTTTTTAGGCAATGAAAAAAATGATAATTACAAAGAGATCGTGGAAAATCTATTGCAAAATTATGAGCGTATGGGTGTAAATGTGTCACTAAAAATTTATTTTTTGCATTTCCATGTAGAAATTTTTCCATAAAATCTTGATAGTGTGAGTAATGAATACAGTGAGCGATTTCACCAAGATTTAAAATTGTTTGAGTAAAATTATCAAGGTTTTTAAGACTAAAACATGCTAGGTGACTATTGTTGGTCTATTAGAGATACAAATGAAAATATTTATAAAAAAAGAGTAAAAATTACCCATTTTTAATTGTCTGTTGTTTATTAAGATGTAGTTTGTTGTAAAAATCTTCTTAATGAATATTTCAAAAAACTGACGTGCTGAATTTTTTTAAATATTTTTTCCGAGATGTAGATACCCAAAGTAACATAACCGTATATATTCCATTTCATGAACAAAATTCATGTAAATTGGTGTAATTAATGAAGGACATGTTAACACGCGCGCTTATTATTACAATTTCCTTTTGAATACGTATTTCACCTGTTTTTTTGTGTAGGCCATTCTAGGCTGTACGATATTAGAATAAGTAAAAATATAATAAACATTATACTTCAGTTGTATATAGTGTGCGAAGTAAGAGAGTAAATTGAGAAGATCGTATCATGTGGAAATCTGTTGTCATTTCTCGCTACAAACACGATGGTTAACTGCTGATGCATTAACAGCTTTGTTCCGTGGTATAGAACAAGTAGCTTACTTAAACGTAAAATAATTCATTAATCAATTCGCCTCTTAAACACGCTACATTCTGGTTCCAAAGAAATACCCTCTGATCTTGTTTAGTTTGATATTTATACAAACACTGCCCTAACTTGAATTGTGCAAAACGACAACGCATTTCGTTTACCGTCACCGACTTTAATCTCGAGTTAAGGTGGGGGTCTTAAGCCGCGCGGACTCAGCGCGTACTGCGAATCGCCGCGGCTAAAATTATTATCGGAGAGGCGAAACAAAATTAGACCACGCAGCTTAAATTAAATGAAGTGCCAGCACATTTTAATTCCGTTTGCGTAATTTTTAACTTGGAACTTGTCATGTCATTAAATTGCATCCTTCTTGATTTGCAAAGAGACGATGCGAAAGATATCAGTGATTTTTAAATTTTAAGGTGGCGAAATGGAAATTTTGGTGGCAAGTATGTCGATTTTTCTCAGGGAATATGAAATATGTGGAAGTGATATATGGCGATACGGTTCTTCAAGTCGTTGGCTTAAATTTGTCGGTTGCCGATACAGATGGTAGGTAACCAATTGGTTACCTGTCAACTTTTACATTGAGCGTATCAATGTTAAATACTTTTATTTCTATATAGTTTGGTCAAAATTGACATTCAAAGTTATATTAATTCGCATTGTATGATTATAATTCGCAAGGTATTAAGTTGCAAAACATTGTTTTTTTACTTTATTAATTAGTTGCATGCTCTGCAAGTTTTGCTTGGCTTATTTTTATGATAAAATTTATTGTTACGGACAGCCGTGCATTTAGTGTTAAATCGCACGATAAATGTATTATTTTGTTTCATACGGACTTAGGTTAAGAATTGTTTTGTGTTTTATCTTATGTTTTTATTAAAGAATGTTGATTGTCTTGTTTTATTATCCGGGCAGGGATTAGTCGTAAGAAATTATATATTTGAGCGAAATTTGTATGTTTATTGAGTTTCTTGTATTGTTTAGTATTTTTATTTTGATACGTCGTATTATAAATGGGAATTAAATGTAATATGCATATGAGTTGCATACGAAATTTTGCCTTGGAGGGAAAGACCAATCAGAGGCCAAGAACCGCGACGGTCGTGAGGGTACGGCCGCGAATCGGTGTTCCGTGCGTATTTGGCGCTAATGCGTAAAAAATGCGAATTGCATGGAAACACCTCCTCAGTTAAAATGTATGCAACTCATATCTGCAGGCGAATGTGCCATCTATAAATTGCGGCTAGATTGGTGCATTCATCGCAGTTATACTTCAAACGCCACATATGAAGCTCGGTTAAAATAAAAAAGTCTTGGTTGCCTGAAAACACTGTCCATTATTTGCCCACCACACCGCAAGAAAGTCGTTCTCCGAAACCTGTGAAGAATAATCCATAATGCGGGCTTACGCGGCGATAGCAGAAATCGCCGTTACAATTATCGTTTAGCTTAAAAACGCAATTGATTTACTTTCACAAATTTTACCCTTCAATAATTTTTTTTGCACATGCCCGATTCATGGACACTTTTAACGTTTTCTTTATATTGATGATATAAAGAATAAAACCAAAATTTAGCTTTATGCAAGTTAATGCAACCTTACCCCTACTTTTTGGGCTAATTGACTGATATATCAACTCATAGCTCAAACTACTCGAGAGACTTAAAATTTTGTTGGGAGATTTTTCTTGTAACTTAGGCCAACTCCAAGAAAAGTTTTTTAGAAACTCAATCTAAAAAGATGAAAATTATAAAATACTGTTGTATGAAAATTCGAAAACGTCGAAGCTGCAGATTTGAAACTTAATCAGCAGAAAAGCAGTACTGAGACCGAAATTTAAAACGGAACCCATATCGAGAACAAAATAGAAACCTTTTTCGGTCGAGGCCAGAGTCGGAATCAAAAATGACACCGCGAACAGAACCAATAATGAAAGAAATTGACATCGCGAGCAGAACTGGGTTCAGAATAGACAACGAGATAGCCATTGGGAAGGAATTCAATTTATGTCTACGCGTGCGGAGCCGCGGGCAAAAGCTGATAATCCAATTAAAATACGCCTAATCGAATATGGCGCTAGCGGGCCTAATTATTTGCGTATATGCAAACAAGCACAAACAAAGCGTTCAGATCTCGAACATCAGTTAGTTGTTACTGCGTTGGCGTAATTAAATGAAGCTTGCGCTGTACGGAGTTACGCGGTTCATATACGCGTGATGTTCTTGACGGGCGTATATGAATATAATTGTTTGTGTTTCTCCCGAAGCTTCTTTACTTGATGCAGTGCACTGTACAAGCATTCAGAAATATGCTAGTGGTGACAGTTCTTTGTCGGAGTACAATTAAATTGCATTGCGTCACAGGAATTTAGATCTTTATGGCGGTCCTCATTTGGCTGGACAAAATGTCTGAGCGGTCCGTGTCTAATTTCACATCGGTCATGTTATTTTCGACTAAAATAAATTCAGAATACAGTCGATTCATTCTATTCTTTTATATTTACGACAAATGCCTTTAAAATCCCATAATTGCACATATGTAAAGTTTATTTATTGGAAAGCCCAAAGATGTAACAAAAACCTTTATATATTACACATTTTATGTTAATATATATCTTATCAATTCCAAATTGAATAAACAAACTAAAGTTTTAAGCGATGTTCAATTGACTCCTATAATGATGTTCATATTTTCAATATTTAACAGATTGGTCAGTGACGAATAGAGCTAAAGGTTTAAAATTAGTGCGATGGGGCAAGAAAATTCAAAATCACGAAACAACATGATTATATAATTTAAATATGTGTATCTTATATTGACTTTTACATGCCATCAATATAATTTGTATTAGCAATATTGAAAGCTATATTGAGTACATAGATAAATTTACTTACTATTATCAATATAAACTTATTTCAATGAAGGATCGTTTGTTTCCTTTGTTCGAACGAGCACATTTACCAGGAATACTATAAATTAAATCAAGCACAAAAAATGTGTGTTTCTTATCAAAATAAAAAAATATTTTTGTAAATTCAGAATCCATTATAGGAATTAATTATACAAAAACATATTTCTTTACAAGAAGTTAATTTTTTCCAAAATGAATGTAAAAATGATTTATATAAATCTATTTAATTCATTTATTGATCTTTCTGTAATATATTTAAAAATGTTCATAGTTTATTTTAAAACATCACTACCTCTGATACTTTCCATAGTAACACAAAACCGTTTGAAAGCACACCCTTCAATTTCCGAAACGAAGTTTTGAATGTTTATGTGTAATGAGATATGAGAGAGAGAGAGAGACGCGTCTCATTACAGATCAGTCTGTAATGAGACGCGTCAAATTGTCATACAACAGACTTTATCATCATGCTGAAGTGTTTAAAAATTACCTATGTATATCGCTTCCTGCGTCAGCTCCGCGCAAAGACTGCGGGACAATTTCCGGTTGCCGAAAATAGGAAAATTCGATGTTTCGCACTGTTTTGAAAAATTTGCGTATGCTGTCGTGAGTTGGGAAAGTCCGTTCAGCGTCGTTGGCAGTTCGCTTGAGAAGACGGATATCTCATTAACTTGTTTCCTGACTGAAAAAAGAAATGGTGGTCGGTCAAAACCGACGCGTGACACTCGAGTTTGCACCTTAAGGACGATCGTCTTGGAACATATACAATAGGCGAAAATGGCAAATAAACCTGTACTCTTATAACACTGAAAGCATGTATATATTCATATGTATATGTATTGATTTCTCTGATTTTGCATGATACGTAATAAAAGTTTGAAACTAAATTAAATCTACATTAAACGATCAGTAACAATAGCGATAACGTTTAACATCGCATACAATGATAGCTTGAGTCATTAGTATTAAAAATAAAACAACTGCAAGTCAGTAATGGAGGAAAAATACACGCGTTAAGTACAAGACGCGCAAATATGTTGCTCGCAGGGCCAACATAGAGTACCTCACTTTTTGTTACCATTCTATTTCGCTATCCATATAATTTTCATAGCTGTACAGGGACTGTACACATATAAAGATCGATTCTTAAAGACTAAGGTCCGACAATCTGGAATGGTCGCTATCATATACGTAAACCATTATTTATCAAACATTTCAATCAATATAATAAGTTCTAATCATTAATATCTTGTACTAAACTTTAGTAGATTTAAGGCAATTTAGACCTTGATTGAGGTCTATTGAGTCACAAATTGAGTCGCTCGATATTACAGACAGTGGTGCCTATTCAATTTCATATGGTCTTTGTCGAGGTTAGTCAAGAAAATGCGTTATATATTCTAACATGTATGAAGGTATAAATGGTCAAAGGCTCATTTTGTAGAGCCGATATTGGAATTAATAGACTATTAGGACTACGAGAATAATTATTATCTCGTATAGCAAGAATGACGTGGTTATACATGCTGCTGGAAACTGGTTAATTAGTTATTGAAAAAAGATGGTACAGACTATATCTTGACGACTGTCGTTCTACTGCTGTGTCCACGCTTCATGTATAATTTTCAGCCACGTACGGTAAAACTCTGGTATGATCCAGCATCAGCGCTATTCCTGATCAAGTACGGCAAAAGGTGCTCATGAAAACAACCTATTCCTTTCTAAAATTTTAAGAGGTCAGCATCGTATTTGTTAATTTCTTAGGATAGCGGGTGTCAATGGGCGGCGGTGATTTTCTACTAAAATTCTATATCTATGACAAAAGAAATAATTTCATTATGAATAGATTATTGATTAATAATCGATACATTATTATATAAGTAATAATAATGTATCGATATAACAGTTAGGCGCATACTATACACGCACACACACAAAATTTTCAATATTTCGTAACAGAAAATGAATAACAGAATGTTATTTAAGTTGCGTAAATAAAATAGAGACAGTTGATGCGTGTCGGTGTTAATACATGGGCCTCGATAGTAATGAGAATCAAAGGGTCGAATGTAATTCATATCACAAGGAACTTCTACAAATTACTTGAGCACATATCTGAGAATTAATCGAATAAACACACTTCAGTGGTTGCTGCTGTTTAATTCAAGATCCCGAGTACTGAACACCGATCTGTAGTCGATTATATTTTGGTGGAGGCGCGCTCCATTACGCGTGCAAGCAGATAGAGCAATATGTAAAAAAAAAACAAAACTAAATCATATAAAAAATATACAAATGGCAGCGGTTTTCCAAGGTCTACCTAATGAAGGTTTTAAGGGATTTTATAAAAAACTATGAAAAATTGGCTGCGTTGAGATCTGGAGCGAGTAACAGAAAAAACGGGCTTAAGTCCGTATACGACGAGTCCAGCTAGATTTTTTCAAAAACTACTTACGGCGCTGTAATGGCATATGAAGAAATTATAAATGAGTTCGGAGTAGAATTTAAGTGCGAAATAACTTATGCATAGCTGTTTTACAATAGCAGACAGGAAGGGACGGCTCAAACAGCTTATTTTTTTATTAATTAGAAAGACTAGCTGTAAAAGCCAAAATAACCGAAGAAAACATTATGACATTTCTGCGCGGATTAAAATCAAACGTCAAAGCTCTATTTGCAGTGCGAGCTTATAATTCAGTCGCGTATTTAAAGTCACGCGTTATAAGCAAGCAAATTAACAATTTAATTAATGTATTTAGATGATGAGATAGAATTAGCGATGTATTATAGAATTTCAATTTTAATAGAAACGTAAAGAGATCTTGAATTTTGTAGGTTTTTTTTGTAAAAGCGTTAAATATGAATGGAGAAAGATATAGCGATTTTTTTATAAGAAATAAAAATTTTTATAGAAGAACAAATTGGTTAGGACAAATGAAAGAAGTAATAGTCTTACCGAGTATACGAAGAGTTTTTGAAAGAAGTACACGATGAATCTTGGACAGGGGGTCATTTTGGCTTAACTAAAACACTGGAGAAGTTAAGAGAAAGGTTTTTTCTTGAAGAATGCAGAGGAAGACCTAAAAAATACGTCAGATCATTTGCATTTTAGGAAAGAAAGGGAGTGAGCATTAGGTTAGAAGGAAACCAATTTTAGTATGAAGCCTTTAAGAAAAGATCGGTAGTGATGTAATAAGGGCCATCAAAAGGTCCATAATAATAATAAATTCATAATAACTGCTACAGAATACGCCCCGAAATATGTTATTACAAAAGCTATTCAGCGGGTGTCAGCAATAGCGATATCGGATTTCTTAATAAATGAAATATGTTGTAAATTTGGTTTTGTAAAGGAAATAATATCCGACCGAGAGACTGTGATTCGCTCGAGAATTGTGAGAGACGCGGTTGGAGCATTGGAGGCGATTTACTACTGCGTTTTACCTGCAAATAAATGGTTTGATAGACAGAAATTATCGAAAGCTTTCGCAACTATTATCGATGTATGTTAGCGGGAACCAGAGAGAATTGTGCTTGTTTTAAACTTTAGTGGCGTTTTCATATAAAGTATACAGAGCACGACAGGGATAACTCTCTATATATATTAATGTACAGCAAAGAGCCAAACTTTCTTTTAGATAATGCTCAGTTAGTAAATACAAATAGATCTTACAATAACATGACTCTGAGGCAAATATTTGTGAACAACATTATTAATAAAGCTGTTGGAAACATTAGAAACAAATAGGTAAAACAGAAAATTAGGTACGATAGAGATAAGAAATATTCGAAATTTCGCGTTGCAGCCTTGGTGATGGTACATGCGCCTAAAAGGATGTTAAATATAACCTTTAAATTAATATGATGTTATAAAGGGCCAAATAGAATTGTGGAAACATTATTGACACTTCAAAATCGAATTGATCAATAAGCGAATGCCCCATTTAACGCGATAAAGTTTCATTATGATATTAATTACATTCAATTCTCTTATTTCTTATTACTTTCGAGGCTCGTGTATTAACACCGACCCGGGTCGACATTGTCTCTCCTTTTATTTCCTAAAATTGAATGAAATTCTCTTATTTGAAATTTAAATCATAAACAGAATACACGTTCGCGGGATTCAGCACGGAGGCCGGACGCCTCAAACGCTAACTGTTCAACTCATTTATTACAATATATATCACATAACACGAGCGTACAGGCTTATGTACACGACGCACGAATACTCGTATGCGCACAAGCACACACACACGCAGTACACACATATACACACGCGACACGCAAAAGCGTCTCAAAACGTCAAGATGATGAAATCTCGATTTGCGTAAATATGAGTAAGAATAAATTCCCTAATTTTAGGTTAGCTTGCAATCTTTTTAACGGTAAGTTAAAAATACAAAATTGGACTTTTAACAAGTCAATTCGTGTAAAAGAATACAACGGATATAAACATAAATTAATATAAAAAGGATAAAACTTTATTTGTGTTTTGTAGGCGCAAGAAATGTTTCTGATAAACTATTGTCATAAAACTTAAAAAATATGTAAAAATTAAAAATAATAATGACGCATTTATCTTAGTGAATTATATGTGCATCAGAACTGCCATGTAAGCTTAACGCGCGTGCCCTGTCAGCGCAGCGGGCGGAAGGGAACGCATCGTACCCGACGTGACGTGCCCCTTGATAGATAGTTTCCGCTGTGACTATAATTCAGATTGCATTAATAGCACAGCACCAAGTAACAACGTTTAGTATTTATTGTTATTTTAACAGGGTGTATTTCGGTATTTGAAGTTTGAAGGTTTGCTTTTATATTGATTTCCTTGATCGAAGTGCGATCTTATGATTACACTGGATTACAAAATTAAACTTTTTGTGTGTTGCCGCGAATTTTATGATTGATAATGTTCACTTATGACTTGTTTTTGTCAAATTTACCCTCAAAATTTTTTGAGCAGCTCGAGTAACTTTGTTTTTGATTTTTGTCATTTAAATGTATATATTGATTTATAACAGGCATATTTTACGGTGTTAAGATTAGTATCTAAAATTTTTGCGTCATAAGTAGTTCAAGGAGACGTTGTTTAAACAATCCAGATCATTTTTGCTATATATGCGGAGAATATGTGTTCAAAGATTGTAGAAAAGTTATATAAGAGTTGGTGAAAAATACCTATTTAGAGTATTTTGGGATGCTCTTGGATAAAAATGAGAAGTCTTGGGCACCCAATTGTGTTTGTAAATCGTGTGTGGAGTATTTAAGATTATGGAAAAGTGGAATAAGGAGTGCCTTTAAATTTGGAACACCGACTATTTGGCGAGAACCACGGAATCATCTCGAAGTCTGCTATCTTTGTAGCGTGAACGTAAACGGTTTAAACAATAAAAATCGAGCTAAATGGCAGTACCTAAGAACTAGTTGTGTTCATCGCCCAGTGCAGAGTCTACCTGACTCTTCAGTACCTAAAAATATATCTAAACCCTTCGAACAAGATATTGAAGGACCAAGCCCATCACAAAATGATGCAGATTTTGAAGGTATGTCAAATAACCCAAAATGATTTTCCCAGAATAAATTAGATGATCTTGTAGGAGATCTAAATCTTTCTAAAAGAGCTTCAGCTGAACATACTTCTCGGTCAACAAAATGGTTACACCAAGTTTCCTTGTTTTATATGTCTTTGGGACAGTAGAGCTGAACAAGAGCATTGGGTCAGAAGAAACTGGCCTTTGAGAGAAAATATGGAGTCTGGAAAGCAAAATATAGTTCAGAATTCATTAGTAGCTCATGATAAAATTATCCTTCCACCATTACATATAAAACTGGGCATTATGAAACAGTTTGTTAAATCACTAGATAAAAGTGGAAACTGCTTTTCTTACATTTGCGAAAAATCACTATGGAAAAGATTAAAGCCGGTATTTTTGATGGCTTCCAAATTAGACAACTTACGAATGATACTCAATTTAGAAATTCTATGACTGAATTAGAACTAAAGGCTTGGACAGCTTTTGTCTCTGTGATGCAGAATTTTCTTGGAAATAAAAAATCTGAAAATTATATTGAACTTGTAGAAAATCCTCTACTACAATAAAAAAATATAACGTGCAATATGAGCATAAAACTCCACTTCCTCCATAGTCACCTGCACAGGTTTCTGGAAAATTTATGAGATATAAACGAAGAGCACAGAGAGCGTATGCGTCAAGACTTACGCGTCATGGAAAAGCGCTCAGGGTTTCTGGGATACCAATATGATGGCTGACTATTGTTGGTCTCTGACACGTCATTTTCTAAAGTCTACACATAGGAGAAGAGCTTTAAAACTAAGTTTTTTAGAACTCAATGATTAATTATTTTTTTAGTAAAGTTTTTCTTAGTAAATACATGTTTTTTTTCTGTTTTATACCTACATAGCTGAAACTCAGAAACTAGAGCTGATGAAAATCTTCTAATTATATTTTTAAAAATAGCGTATCATATGTAGTCAGCAATAGCTAAAATTTCTTTGGCCACAAATGTACTGTAAACTACTGTTATTGTTGTTTAGCTTATTCATTGAAAACACTTTGGTTTTCATTTGACTAAGTATTTATTAAAGTTAATATAACGTACTTTTAAATAGCACTTTTCACCTAGAAGCCACTGAGAAGTGTCTTTGTACGAATTACAAACGAGACAAAAATCACCGTTTATCGCAATAAATTCAGTGTGTTAGTTTCTGATTAGTTAACTGTCAAACTATTTTTATGTGCGCAATGTCAATCCACTGGATTGTTTTTAAATAACCTCGTCAACAAAAAAATATTAGCTTATCTGGAATATTAAAATACAATATAAATTATAATATATATATATATATATAAGTGTATTCAGATTATAACTAGCGTCGGATGATCGATTTGGGAACAAATAAAAATGGGTCACTCTGAAGATTTAATATATCCATTGCTTCCTTCAAAAAGATGAAACTCCTACATACGGCCTTTAGTTAAATTTCACCTAATCCCAAACACACGCATCGCTATAACCACATCCGTGGAGAAAGTAATATTTCACCAACAACTTGTATTAAAGGAATTTCCACGGTCTCGGAGATTGCCGCTACACGCTGCCATGTGTATGCAAATAACGTCGTGGATGCGACAGCGCCGGTGAGGCAGAATGGCGAAAGTTGTGGATATGCTTACATAAGTTTTTAATATCGGGATAGAGCGATGTATGAATTGATCTGCTTTATCTCGGACGGACGGTACTTAGTTACCCTTGAGCGACATTCCGAGAAGCTGCATTGACGTCGGCTAATATAAAACCTAGCGGGAGGGCGCGGGGCTCGTATATGAAAGGGTTCCGTAACTGTCTTAAAGAATATCCTTTTAAATTCTGCGCTAAAGCACGCGCATTGGCTTTCTCGTCTTGACGAATAGTTCTTATAAGCCTGGCTATTGTATTGCGACGAATTAAATTGTTAATTTGTAAACGGTCCAATTGTTCTTTTATACATTACTAGCTTTTGCTCGCGGCTTCACTTGCGTAGATATAAAATAATAAAAATTATTTTTAGATAAGATTTGCATCAAACCTGTCCTTAGAGAGCATTTACATCACAAAAAGAGTAATTATGCTAAATTTCAAATCAATCGGACTTATAGTTTCCAAGATCTCATAAATTAATGATTTTTTTGGATGGAATTTACGTAAAATCCGTTCTTAGTGAGCGTCTACGTCCCGAAAAGAGTAACCATGCCGAATTTCAAGTCAATTAAACCTATAAATTTGGAGATCTCATAAAATGATGATTTTTTTTGATAGGTTTTCAGTTAAATCCGTCCTTAGTGACCTTCTACATCCCAAAAACCGTAATCATGGCTGATTTCAAGTCAATCGGACCTATAGTTTCGAAGATCTCGTGATGATTGAGTCAGTCAGTCAATCAGTTAGTGGAATTTCGCTTATATATGTATAGGTTCAAATGTTACCACAATTCTATTACAAAGTTCTAGACATTTCATAAATTACTCAACTTTGATTTATATCATCTTGTAATAGTTTATGGTGTATTCAGGGGTATGCACGTTTAATAAAATTAACTAACTTTTGTCTTAGGCTTGATACCGCTTGTAGAGTGCGGTCCATTTCCTTTCTATCAGCAGTCAGTCTGTTACTTGTGATATCAATTCGGGCTTTATGATCGGTTCCGACTTCGTTCTAAGTTACATTTCCAGTCCTAGTCTAAGCTTCGATCTCGCCATCTATTTCAATGTTGATGTTGATCCCCATCGAGCGCATGTTTGTGATCTCGACTACACACTCGATTGCGATAAAAGTTCCGCTCTCATTTGGTTCTAATGAATATCATTCATTTATGTACCTATATCCTTGCAAAGGTAAAAAAAGTTTGGCTACGTAATTTATGCGACTCCCATGCAATCTTACATCCCCAATTTCACCGCTTTAAAGATTCAATTTCTAAAAAGAACATTTAAACACTTATTTCTTTATTTGTAGCAAAAGCCTCAATTAACAATATTTATGATCACATCTTAAAAACGAATCGTATTTCTCGAATCAGAATCAGAAAAGATATTTATGTGCCTACTTGTGTTTTACATTTGAGTCTTCGTGGCCGGTGAGCAGTGCGAGGGTGAGTCAGCTAACTTGTGTCCTAGGTATTTGCTGTTTCACATATTCATAAAAAAATTATACAATAAAAACATTATGTATTTAATTTGTTGTTGGGTACTTATTTATTGACCTTAACTACTATCCTATCCTAAGAGAGCGCGGGGTTCCTATATTACGGGTGGCCAACGTTTATAATTTTTCTTTTTAGGATCGTAGACAATTTCGCCAATACTATGATTTGGTCTAAAAGGACTAAATTATTCGTGCACCAGATAGGCGTCTATGGGAGATTCGAGATCTTCTATTTCCAGTTGGGCGATGTTGTACAACATCTTTTGATTAGAATCCTTTTTTAGAAGCCAAGCTTCTATGTCCGCTATTTCCCATAGTGCTTCGGTGGATATTTTTTTCGGTACTTTTGCGGCACTTTTAAGTGCCATTCTGTATTGTCTTTCTATTTTGCTCAGGTTTGTCGCGCTGCATCTCGATAGTAGTTGGACTCCGTAGTCCATCAGCGGCAGCATGCAGGCTTGTATTATAACGATTTTGATTCCTAGGTTTGTTTTCTCTTAATATCCGATTATCGCGCCGAAGGCTCCTCTGACCTGTTTCAGCTTCTTTACAACCTTTTTGGCGTGTTGGTTTATCCCCATGGGCTTTTCAAAAATTACGCCAAGGTATTTGATCCGTTTCTGGTATGGCAATATCTGTTGTTTCAGTTTTACCACCGGGCGATATTTGTTTCTCTTGGAGAACATGATGGACTTGTTTTTTCTCTATGTTGTACATGAGCCCTCATTTTGTGTAATAGTTGATGATAACTTCTGCTGGCCATTCCGATCGCATGGTTGCGTGGTCTGGGTTTGTGGCTCTGTTAAGTATGCAGAGATCGTCTGCGTACTATGAGAGTTTGAGACCCTTAATTTTGTCGTATATGTCCCAGATGTTATGCTCATACAGGTTGAATATCACCGGCTCCAGGATCGATCCTTGTGGCACGTTGTGAGGTATCGGTTTTTCTTTTCTTTCGGTTATTCTAAATCTGCTTTCAGTTGTCTGTCTGCGAGATAGTTTTTCATAATTTTTATGATATTGTTATGTTTGTCTTTGTGTTGTAGCTTTTTGAGCAGGCCTTTGTGATTGATCGAGTCAAAGGCTTTTGAGAGATCTATTGATATCATGGAGTCGCAGTCGCCGTTGGATTATTTTGCCTGTGCGAAGAATCTGGGTCGCTGTGCCTCTAGCTCTCATGAATTCCTGTTGGAACGGCGATTGCAGCTTTTCTACCATGGCGGTGAATCGTCTTAAGGTCAGTTGCTTGCCCAATTTGCCCATTATGTTAAACAGCATGATCGGGCGGTTTGATGATGCCTGATAATGATCTTTGCCGGCCTTATGCAGGAAGAAACACGCGTCGGTTTTCCATGTCTTAGGCAAGTAACTTGTGTACAATATAAAGTTAGTGAGAGGCACAAACGTCTCGGCGAAGACTTCTCCCCCAAGTTTAAAGACGTCTGTCTTGATTCCATCGGGGCCGGTGGCCTTTTTGGTTTTGAATCTGCTCAGTGCCGTTTTTACTTCGAGTTTTGATGTTAGGTCGAGTTTTTGGAATAGGGTCGTATTTTCTGCGCGATAAGGATCTTCCTTTGCAATCATGACCTCTTTTATTATTGCTGCCTCGGACAGTGACCCGATTGTTTCTTTTTCCATGTTGCAGCCCGTTATGTTTGGTAGTTTGGTTTTTTCATTTTGTGTTGAATGCACCACATTTGCAATCTCTTGTCGTTCGGGTCCTGGATCTTATCTAGCCAGCCCTTCTCGGTATATTCTTTCAGTGCTTGGTCTGCTTCCTTTTTTGCTCTGTTGTAGAGAGTATGCTCCTCTTCCTGTAGGTTGGGGCTGTAGTGTCTCACTTGCCATTTGATTTGTTTCAGCTTGTATCTGTAGTCCATCTTTTTGTTTATTTTCGGTGGTAGATGTTCTCGTCTCATTGTTGTCCTAAGAGATGTATATTCGTCGAAGGGCTGCTTTGATGGATTTTTCTATTGTTTCGACGTATATTTTACAGTCTTTCTTTGTAATTATTTCCCAATCGAGGTTGAGGAAGTATTTCCGTATGTTTTGTTGATATGCTTCCTCTGCCTCCTTGTCTTCAAGTATTCTTTTTGCTTCGCGAGATTTTTTACCCTATGTTGTGTTCGATTTTTGCAGTGAGTAAACACGGTAGATGGTCTAAGCCGATGCTTTCTATCTGTTTGGCTTGTGACTTGATATGTTGGCGTGTTATTACGGCTATGGCCAGGATTGTGTTGCCTTGGTTGGTCGGCCTCGAAGGCGAATTTGCGTGTTTCAAGGAGAAGATTCCGTCATTTATTGCTTTCTTGATTACAATTATTAGACCTGCTCTTTACTGTGGTTCAGAGCGCGCACGTGTAGGTTTAGATCTCTTATAACGATAGTTGCTTAGTCTGCTGGAGTCTTTTCGAGCTCGTCTCTGGCCTGATGTTGATATGGAATTTCAAAATAAGGTTCTTTTATTTTTCTATATTGTTCATTCGCGAGGTCTGTGAACAGTTTGATGCCCACGCCTTCAATTTTTCTTTTATTGTCTCCCCAGCCCGGGGTGACTTCTGTTTCGGTCCATTTTAGTCTCCTCTGTTTGTACATGGCCATGGTTAAGTGGGTTTCTAGTGAGTGTGTGATTTTATTATATCCTTTCATATTATATCTCTATTTCTTGAAGTCGACTTTACATTCGTTTATTACTATTATGGTCGTTCGGTATTTTTTGGCCAGCGTTTTCACTGGTGAATTTGTTTCTTAATCCTTGTCTGTGTAGGATGTTGAGGTTCTGTATTCTTTTCTGACCGTGCTTAGCCATTGCTCTATTGGTATGTAATATTCATAGTATCTATGAATTCATCAGCAACTATTCCGTTCGTTCCAATCTCAAGTGGAGGCTTTCTATAGATATTTCGTTTGCTGGTGGTAGCGGTGCCTGCTCTCTACGTGGTTGTGTAGAGTCTTTCTGTGGCAGGGCGGGTAATTGCCTTTCATTTATGATGTCGACATATCTGATCCCTAGTCTGATTTTGAATTGTTTGTGTGAACCTAATAACATTTAGGGAAGTACATATGAATCTTTTAAATTTTTGTAAAACAAGAAAAAGAGTTTTTATATTTTACAAAAACTTTGATTTCCCAAAGCCCCAAATTTTCCGCCCCTAAAATCTGCCGCCCTAGGCTCCAGCCTATAGGCTTTTTCATCAGAAGACGAGCGCATGCGTAGCCGCCATGCTGAAATGGTGGGAATTCAAAAGATTCGTACAGTTTTAATGAACAATGGCTGGAAAAGGAATACTATCACCACAATCAAATAAATTATTGGAAGAAACCATTGATGGTGCTTCACTTATTTATGACTCAATTGAAGCTCATAATTGTGAGCAATTAAAAAGATGGCTAAAATATCATGGACGTCCACAAAAAAAGAAGAAAAATGAGCTGATAGAGAGGTTAGGTATCAATATTTGCTTACTATTTATATTTAAAAAAAAAGTAATATTAACAATTTTATCTTTATCAATAATATTAAGTCATTTGTAGTACTGAAAAATGCAGTTTTTTTTTTAACATGAATGTGACTCATAAAAATATAATTATTAAAATAAGTCATTAATATCTTGAGATTACATATGGCATTATTGATAAGAAAAATGTAATTAAGATATTGAATATTTTTTGTATTTTTTATTATAAATAAAATCTTAATGACGACAGAATATATAAAAAAATTATAAAATAATATGTATTGTCTTTGAATGATTTTAGCCGTGTATCACTTTTGCATACTCCATAACAACACCGTTTTGTTATTCCTTTTCGTACAGTCAACATAATTAAACTGAAATGTAAAGAAATTTTTTTCAATTATATGATTTATTACTTTCTTTTCTTTCAATTTTTTACAGTGAAAATGCTTCAACAAAAATTGTTTTATTTTTATTTTTTATGTACGGGCACTTTATCGTGGTTGCTTATCAAAAACAGTACGAAAAAGATGGCTGATGCTAACGCATGCGCACAAAAAAATTATGAGATGAAAAGGCCTATTCAGACAGTTGATAAATCCACCACTGATATGATGAGATTTAATAGTTCGAAAAATCCTATCATAGATCACAAACGGATCGGATGAAACATTTGCGAGTTATCCTATACGAATCTTTTTCATCTTTGAACATATTTGATCCGCCTCATTTTTCGAACGCATTAAACGATTTACTATCTGTTTGCAGCAATCGACGGAAAATTTTAATTTACTAATTTAAATGTTAAAGTAACTTCTCGATCGGACGCATATGGTTTTCAAGTTAAATTGACAAAACTTTTATTTTTTGAACTGTCTCTGAAAATGTCTCTGAAACATTTCAGCCGAAGACCTCTGCGTTTGCAGCGTTTGACGCGATTTAAAAGTACAAAAAAACTTGTCATAGCTCATAAGCCGATACGATGAAACGTTTGCAAGATTTCCTAGACGAACGTTTTTCATCTTATGAAAATGTTTGTTCCGCCGCATTTCTCAAACGCCTTAGGAGATTTTCAATCTGTTTATTGCAATCGTTGGGAAATTTAATAAACTGATTTAAATGTTTGAGTAGCAGTTCGATCGGACGAACGGACTCCGAGTTAAATATACAAAACCTTTATTTCTTTGAACTAAAATGTCTCCGGAACTCATCAGTCAAGTACCACTAGTAGCGTTTGACGGGATTTAATATTACAAAAAATCTTGTCGTAGATCATAAACCGAGCGAATGAAACGTTTGAGAGATTTCCTAGACGAACGTTTTTCATCCTATGAACATGTTTGTTCCACTATTTCTCTTGAACGCATTAGACGTTTTACAATCTGTTTATAGCAATCGACGGGAAATTTCTTTTACTTATCTAAATGTTTGTATAACAGCTCGATTGGGCGAACGGTCTGTTAATATTTCTTTGAAAGAAATTCTGTTTTCACAATGTCTGTCTTGACGCTTTTTCAATTAGTAAAAGAATACCCACAAATTTTTGTATTTGAAGTTCGATATAACACAAATGACAGATAACAGATCAACCTAATTAAGGATTGAATGACATTGACAATTGGATATTTAAACTGTTGGTTTTAAATTTCTGTTTTCTTTTTGGATCTTTCGACTGAATCGAGTTATAAATGCAAAAAAAAATATTTTACTTTTAATCAAAACGAATTATTGAACCATCAGAATAATACTACGATATCTCGTTCAGAAGCTTTTATCAAATTAATATTATATGAGGGTAATTCAAATTTGCTAGTAAACACTGATGTTAATTTTGAGGTGTTACGAATTGTGATGTTCCTAAAGAAGTAATTATCATAACTAATATTTCTTCATACCTAGTACGGCTGTTATTCCTAACATCGCCATCGAAATGCGAATTTACTCATTAATTTTCCTTTCAACGAAATGGAACAATATTAAAGAAAAAGATTATGGTGGTGTAATAACAATGCATTAGCAAGTGTGCATTAACAAATTTCGCTTGTAGTTTAAGAGTTAAATTTCGCTCATATTTTTATGCATTCGAAAAATCTGTAGTGTAAGACAATTGGGAAAATCCTGCAAAGCCTTAGTTCTCCTCTATTATTTTTCTATTATTATTCTATATCTCTATCATAGTTTTCCGTCTTTCGTGAGTAAAGTCTGTCGCTCAACAAGCTGTGGCTGACTTGCAGCTTATTTGTGATGTACAATTGCCGCAAGTCGATCAGTGGACGGATAGATTTAAAGGGACTCGCCATCTCGTGCCGTCAAATCATTTGTCGTGCGAATGCCTCATTTACTTTTACGTCCGGCACGAGATCGACGGTTTCGAGGTCGTCCGGTAAGACATTACCGCGGTACGAATTTAGGTTGGAACATTGATGGCCTATTCGGTGAAACAAGTAGGTTGTTTTTCAATTCCCGATTTCGAAGGGGCGGTTATCGTTGGAGAAAAATAACTGCATGAGAATCGATGGGTTCGTTCGAAAGTTATAGTTAACGGAAAATTCGAAAAAAGTGTATTTTCAAAACGCCTTATGAAATTCTTGATGGATTGATGTTTGGTACTCGATCAATTTTTTCTGTTTAAGAAATTGAGTCGGATGCCATAAAACAGATCAAAATCAAATAACGTGTTCCAAAGATATTGCAATTGTAAAATTACAAAAAGGGGTTTTTAATATATATAGATTTTTGAATTGTAAGAGCTCAAAACGTATCAGAAGTATATTTATGAGCTCCGAGAGCATGAAAAAACAATAATATTGAACTTTTGAGCACAATGAACTCAATAATAATTTATTGCTCCTTTATTTTTAAAACTTTGAGCTTGAAAATAATAAGAAGGATGGCCTGAAGCAAGCGTGTATCAAATTTTTAAGTTTAAAAACTCGTAGGCTATATTTGTAACTCAAGGAACGCAAACAGACATCTATAAATATCATAGCCGAAAGTTTTAGGGACGGCCTATACAGGGTCAACCGTTTTACAGATTTTTAAATAGATATAAATTAAAAAAGAAAACTCATCAGTGCTTTTACCCGAGGCCAACAAATGCTTAAATCTTTTTTTACACTCATATAAAAATAAAATTTATAGTAAAATTTTGTTGCCCATCAAAAAATTACATGAGGAAAAATTACCGAGCTCTCGTCATGCTCGGTTGATAACATTTATGTGGTCATGTTTAATAATATTTTGATTCGTAATTGCTCTGTTTTCGTCAAATTATGAGTTAACTTGTATTAATTGGACATTATATTACATTAAAATTCATAGAATTAATCCCTTCGCAATTATGGGTTTACTTGAAACACCCAAACGATCGTATTCTCTTTGGAATTGATAATAATAATGCGATAAAATTTCCTCCAAGCCCTCGAAATTTGTTTTGTACATCAGCAACATTAAACGGCTTTTCGCATTATGATAACGGAACGGCCCATTTCCTCCTACCCACTCCCAATCCCCCCTTTCGTTCTCGGCAGTATAATGTTTCGTGTAAACATCTGGGGATTTCCCGTAACCGGTAATTAGTCACGGGCGTCACATTTGTAACGTGTTCCAGTTCAACTACGGTTAGATAGTCTTTATGGTATCGAGGTGGTAACATTGATGCTGGTCCTAAACGTACAATAATAAACTTATTCATATTAATATTTAATATTGTTATAACATTAAACTGCTTTTAATATTTCATATGGTGTTTTGTATATCCTATACACCGTTCACTTTTTCTCATTATTTCTCTGTTCGTTCCTCAAAAAACTACAATAGGATTGTAACATGTATCAACTATATTATTCTAATGCACGATTAGTAGACTATTAGCGTATGTGTTACAGTTTATGACGAAACAAATCTATAGATTCCAAGACAAAAATTATTCGAATTAGATCTACGACTTTTTAAATCTGTGTTTTTGTGTTCGCATTCAATTAATTTCTTTACAATGTAAAGTTACTGTTGAATTTCCTTTTGTGATATATCCTTAAAAAGTAAGTAATACGTAAATATGAATACACTAGAGGTTTATTGTCATCTTATATGTTATTACGTTTTTTATTAAATTCTCCACAATAGCTTTCTCTCTGCATATTAATATTTTTATTATTATATTTTGATTTCATAAAAATTATATAGGTAATTGACTACTGCTTTTAGCAAGTAGAAGAAGTACTGATATTTAATTAAAAGGTATAATATCTTATCTTTAGTATAAAGAATATACACGAAGCTTAATCTAAATCCTTGGGAATTGTATGTTTACATCAAATTTAAAATTAAGCTATACAACATTTTGTTTATAATATTATAACCGACAATACATATCCACGCTGCTCTTGATGAATAAGCATTAACTAAACCATTAATTTAAAGTCTAATTTTAAAATAACCAGCCAAGTGCGTGGCGGGCAACGCGCACTGTAGGATTCCGTAGTTGCCCGTCATAATATTCGGACTTGTTAGGGGGGCCGGGTTTGTTTGATACTATGAATTTTCTTCTAAAAATGTGCTCATGTAAGATGGGTGCAAAGGATTTTATGATATTATATAAATATAAAATATATTTATATAAAATGTAAACATAATTCATAAACATATACTTTTAATCTGTTACACACCAAAAACAATGTCATCTTAGTAACTACTATTAAACGTTCTTACGTATCTAATAAAAATCATTTAACTGGCAGGGGGGCACTCGGCTCTAAAGAAAATTAGTATTTTAAAGCTTAATATTTCACAAACTGATCCCTAAATAAAAAAGGAAAGGGCTGACATAGACCCACAGTCTTTTTGAATTAACTAATCAACGATAATCTGTACCACGGGATTGGTTGGAAAAAAAATTACCCCACTTTAGGCGTAGGGGAGGCACCCTAAAAAAATTTTCAATATTTTATTATATTACTTTCTTTGCGTAATTAATAGGTATATATGTGCGAAATTGCAGTTTTCTAGTACTAAGAATCCCGGTGCTAAGTCGCGGACAGACGGACGAATGAACATGGTTAAACTATAAAATTTCTTGTTGACTACGGGACGTTAGAAGCCACCGAGCATATTACAGATTCATAATTTACAACAAAAGAATTCGCACTAAATACTTTAAAATACAAAAATGTGAATATTTATTACAACAATAATTCTAATTTATAATTATAGTACTCTTTTTTCTAACAAGGAAGCACAATTTACTAAAATGCTTTGTGAGCCAAACATTCGGTTATGATATAAGCGCCGTCACTTGCTGTCGAATTCCAATCGAATAAAAGACCGGTCACGTCAACTCATCGAAAACAAATCGAATACAAAATATGTCACATTGTCGCTTACTCCATATTTGAGATCCGGTCTGCGAATTTATAGAAAATAGTCTTGGAAAGGGAAAGCCATTAATTATATAATATTTTTTATTCCTTTTTTTAAAATCTTAAATAGGTAGGGCACAGAATGTGATGCAATTTTCATGACTGTGAGAAATGTACTGTTGCATCCGACTAGATCTTCGGTTATGGGCTCATTAGGTTCTTTTACACGCGTGACCGTGCACTTAAAAGGGGCACATCAAAATAATCGGGAATGAAAAGAACAAGATGCAGGACATAAGTAAATTATTTCTTTATCATTTTTAGGGTTTCGAGCCAAAAGGGCAAAAACGGAACCGTCCGTATGTTATTGACATTTTACTCAAAAACTACAAGACGTATATTGATGATTTTTATAGAACAGGTGTCATGTATCAGTCGCTACTTAGTTTGGTAGTTTGTTAACAAAAATAAATATTTCTAGGGGGGACACTCTATATTGGCAACAGAAGCTGAAAAAAAATTTTTAAATATCAACGCGTGACACATATTTCAAGAGTTCTTTTAAAAAACCTTTAAGGTTCTTAGAAATTTTTCTAATTACGTGAATAATTTCGAAAATGATAGCTCCGAAACTAGCAGAAATCGTGTTCCCCCTTTGTTTTTTATAACTTATGTCTAAAAAACATGTAAAAATTATATATTTAAAATTACATATTTCAGCGAATTATTTTGTACACGATTTTGAGTTATTGCCGTAAAACTGTGTTTCTCAACAAAAGAACGTAAGTGCCTTAAAGATAGTCTCTGTTGTTGGTGCTTTTTAATTTAAAATATTTTGACAGTTGACATACCTACTTATTTCTCTAGTTATAGGCAATTAAATTGTTTATACCTATTCTGTGCGGGAAACATGGATAAAAAATGTAACAACGTAGTTTTTTTCATTTGTAATATATTTTGTTGTAATAACGGCTTCGAAACCCTGGAGTGAGCACGGTCCGACATGCTTTTGAGCGGTTTTTTGAAATATTATCCATTACAATTTATACGCTTCAGCATTCAATTAAACCGATTGGTTTAATTGTTTCAGTAAATGTTTCAATGATTATTGAAACATCAATTCCAATCTGAAGTGGACGTTGATAAAGTGGCCGAATTGTAAACTTCTACTGCTGTTTCTGGTTCTACAAACAGCTGATCTCGAATTAAATATTTTAATTCTAGGAAATGTAAAGAAATCAATGTGGCTCAGGTCAAAACTATGAAAGATGGGTTAACACATTTCTGTAAAAATAGTATAAATTGCATTCACTCTAATACCCATAGTTGTCCGAATCTGCTCATATGTCGCATGCTGTATAATTTTTTTTTGACAAAGTCCTTCAACACCAGAAATAGGAACAAGCTCAGCGAGACACTCATCTGGTGATAACCTTTGACGAAAGTTCAGATAACTTATGGTACGGAAATTTTCATGAGTGAGCTCCATTTGTTATCAACTTGCCAATATTAAACTGAAATATTCTCTTTTAAATTATTCTCTTATTGTTTGTATAAACATTATGTCGATCTTAAATAGACAGTATTAACGTAATAAAAAAAGATTTTATTTAAACTCAGGTTTAAAGGACTTTATTCCCGATCATTTCGGCCTAGCTTTCGTACCCTGTCAAGTGTGAGACTATCTCACAAGAGTAATGGCAAATTAGAGCTCTCGTAATGAGGATGTCGACAGACAAATAAAATCTCCATGTAAATAAGAGAAGTTTGCAGTTACTGCGTTTTTCTTTTAGAATGAACACCATATTTACAGAAGACACGATAATAAAAAGGTTTAGCGACGTTATGATAAAATATAGTGTTTATCAAAGAACTTTTTTTCTTTGTTGAGCCCTTAACTTAGGGAAATATTGTAAATTTAATCTCAAGGAAAAATTTTGTCGGTTTCATGATATTCTTTTTTTCTTTTCTTTTTGTAACATTCTAAAGGAAGGCGAGGGTCACAAATGAATGCTTCCTTATACAAAAGAAAATATCTTTATATACAAGAAAATAAGGGGCAAGTGCAATTCGAATTTTTATGGTGTTCCGTATTGAGGATTTGTATGAGTAAATTCGATTTTCATTACTTCAAAGGACATTCAGTTATAAGCCACTAAGTACACGCTCAAATTATAAGACGACGTATTCGAGTATTAGTTGTTTTATATATTTATATTGATCTAACCCCGCTCATCATTCAAATTCTGGTTTTGATCCAGATTCTAGTTCTGTTTAAAACATGTGTAACGTACATAAAATAGCAAGGAAACGGAATAAAATCTATCACATATGTAACTTTGGGGTGTAAACTAGTACTATAGCAAATTTCATTAATTTCTCTCCAGTAATTTTCGTGGAGTTCGCGAACAAATGTAAAGACAGTCAGCAGACGATAATTCTAAAAAACATTGAAATGTATTATGTCAAAGTTTCGAATAGTCCCGCGAAGACTTACACATATATTTATAAGTATATTAATTTTATATTATGTTTTATTTATTATAGTATAGATAGTATAGTATAGATATAGTTAACTACTATGTCGAAGTAGCTTAAACTTTTAAGCTCTCCAGAAAAGTTGCTTAAAAGAAAATAAGAACGAAATGTTCATATACATAAGTTGAACTTCATACAGTAACCCTTTAAACTTAAATTTCAATTAAGCTGACGGTGAATTCATAGAGTAGAGGCAATCGAATCAAACTTTCCAGGTAGTTCAGAAACCATTGCCAGACGTCTGAAAGATGTCTGCAAGTTCAGACGCGTTTAACTCTGATGAGAGCTATTCCTGAAGCTGATAAATACGCCGGTACGTACATAGTAGATACTACATTAGACTAAAAACACATAGACATATTTTCAAAAATTCCAAGCGGGTTCTATCGCGATATGATCTCGAGTCGCACATGCTAAAACTGCGGCGGATAGGCGAAGTTATAGATTTTTTCGGGGATAAAAGAGGATGTGAACCATAAAGCAGAGAGCGAGTGATCACCGTCGCTCATGGACATCCACAAGGGCAGTCACTAGTGCGTTGGCGGCCTCTTAGATAGAAATAGGCTCTCTTCTCAAAGACTCTTATCACAGACTTAATTTGATTATTGCCTATTATAATATTATAAAGAATTAGTTTAAATATTACTTAACAAGGCGTTTGAATACTATGAGTAATAATGTAAATAATTTTTATTTATTTGTAAAAATTTATAAAGAGGTGTTCAAAATTTAATAACGTAAATCGTCAAATTTAATACTTAAAGGTCTCTTAAAATGAGCAGAATACTTGTAATTTTCGACGTCGTCGTGTCATTTTTTATTTGTCCCTCTGTTAGGGCAAACCTTCCCGATGAAATGTTGTGGGAGGGTTCCCTCAATCTTTTTATTCCAGATTGAGGGAGTTTGAATTTAATCTCTCCGCGCTGGCACAGTACGACCAGGGTCGCGTTAACGGTCGTCACTGCCGATTCGCCGACGACATCTAGGACCGATAGCTTAGCGTGCCTCCTGAGGCACGAAGCGAGCGGCTTAATCTGGCTTAACGTAAAAACTCCATTGCCGCTTTCGCCCTTGGCAAGGATCGAACCCGGTGTCCGTTATTCGAAAGTCATTCTTTGTGACACCTCAAAATTAACATCGGTGTTTGCTAGCAAATTTGAAGTTCCCTCATTAAATGGTAGTTTGATAACAGCTTCTGAACGAGATATAGCAGTGTCATTCTGACGGATCCATAATTCGTTTTGATTAAAAGTGAAGGCACTTTTTTGCATTTATAACTCGATTCAATTGACGGATCATAAAAAACAAGAAATTTTAAAGCATCTGTTTTGAATATCTAATTGTCATTCAATTCTTTATTAGATCGATCTGTCATCTGTCACTTGTGTCATATCGAAGTTCATTTTTTTTTAAATAGAAAAAGTTGTGATTGGAAACCACATTTTTCTAATTGGAAAAGCGTCAGGATAGACATTGTGAAAACCGAATTATTTCAAGGAAATATTATAATCAGTCGACCTTCTCCTGTCTAATATAAGTATTTATCGTAGGATCCTCCTAAGCAACGGGTAAGCTGCAATGTTTTGTTCAGAGAAGTCATTTATGAAATATGTTATCCTTGTTATAATCGATGGCACGTGTTTATGGTGGTTCTAGGATCATTTTATTTCACCTCCGCAAAAGTGGATGTCTGATATCTGGATGCGCAGACGCCGATTAGGAAGTACACAGCGTTCCATTCCTGAGGCAGCTTTAGCCCGCAATATTTTTGCTAAGACACATCTGCCTGCACTGTCCACTGCCGAGGTTTCGTCACAGATGAGAGTCGAAGAACGAATATAGGCGGGGGAGTGACCTCAAAATCAGGTACCTACCTTAACAACGTTGCGTAACATTTGATTGTGAACATCGTTATGATTGACTGTATATCTTTTCTCGGCACTTTTGTGGGGGACACCCATTAATTGCATTGTAATTATGTGTATAATGTTTATTATATGTCAGAGGTCATATAAAGAACAACCATACGCCCTGTACCTCATGTGTCACTGAATATAAATTAAATATTTGTATTGTATATTATGCCTTTCATTTACTTATATGGATAAACTCGCTAATGAAAAAATACAGCGATACATCTTAATAACAAGTGAGCCGCCATCGTTTTAATATTTCTATAAATAAAACTAATTTAAGTGCAAACGATTTTTACGACATCGCCTGATATATTTTGGAAAGGTAAATTTTAATATTTTTTTACTAATTTCATAGATATATTTAGAAGTGTAGGTTATTGAAGGACAAAAAAAAGTTTTCTTCCTAAAATTATATTTATTATAAGTTATGGGAAAAATATATTTTTCCCATAATTGTCAATGGTTTTTCGTATACTGATTTGAAAGATATTTAAGAAAACGTACAAAAAACAAGCATACCCTTCTTCCTATACCATAAAAATTCCGGACCCTAAAGTTATGAAAAAAATCATGAAATATAGGCCTTCATTCATAGTTTACAGGGAGTCAAAACGAATAACTTTTTGGAGTCTCATGGGAAACGCAAAATTATCGTGAAGGGAAAATACATATGAAATGTGTTGATAATTTACGTAACACTACAGAAGAGTTCGACTGGAACTCATTTTATTTTTTAGCTTTCAAGCGACCGAATTAAAATAAAAATATAAACTTTATTTCGACAATCGAACGTTGATATATTAACATGTGATTACTCTAGAACGCATTTACGATATCTTCAAACTAAACCATAGACGCTAGACAATAGACTAGTTGAGTACGTCTTCCTTTATTCTGTGGCCAGCGAATACTCGAGACCTACGTAAGCTCCTAAATCCGAGGAAACCGCGTCTAAATCTTCGGACCTTCAGAGATTAGTACAAACCTTGATTAACCCTGTAGGGAGCTTGACTACATCTTTGCTGTATAAACATTAACGTCACAATACTGTTTGGTACCCTTCAATCTGGTTTATGTAAACGTAAGTTAATTAAAATTAATTCCATTAAATAAAATATTTCAGGCATGAAATTCAAATTATCTTTATTTCATAGATTATAAATTAACACTTGAAATTCATATAGCGGTGTGCTTCAAACTCTCATTTACAATAATTAGCTGCTAACTGTTAAAGTTAAAAGCTAAACACGTTAAAACATGTTGTTTCAACTTCATACTTGACAGTTAACCGGTAACTTAGTTGATATTGGAGGTGCGTAGGGTCATCTCCAAATGCTAAGTTAACTTTCAAATCCGCCATTTTGGCTTTTGTAACATTGACGGTATATACATAGTCGTATATTTTAGTTCTAATTTCATTATTGTCTTAATAATTTATAGTGATAGGTTATAATTGAAGTTTTTCTTTGTAATCCATTTTGGAAACTTCCGATATCTATAAAATTAATACTCATATCGAAACTGACAGCAATCTGTCCGTTAACATTTAACTTTAAACAAGTGATTTTTGAAGCAATAAAATTTGACAGTTTTGCTAAACGTTAAAGTAAATATTGGGTTTAATAGTTATAATTTATTGTTAAATATTGATTTTGAAACACTCCGCTGATAATAATTTTTTGCTAATGTAGATGTTATTTAGATAGATTAACAAAATAATTCTGTCGACACTAGCACGAAGTACTGAATATTTTCATACTTTGTGTCTATGGAGAAATAAAACTTACTTTATGTAAAGTCACCACTGCGGTATCGTTTTGATAGCGGACGTTACAGAAGAAAAATTCAGAAGAAAAAGAAACTTCAGGATAGTTCTTCTCTTATTATATCATACATAGTTAATATAAATATAAATCATTGGTGAATGAAACAGCTCGATAAGAAGTCGAAGTCGAAGGACCTTAGATATTTGATAAGCACGTAAAATGGATGCGTAAGTGTGAGACAGCTTGCGAATAGGAATTATGAATTGTAACACTGCCTCGAGAATCGCATACAGCCTACCTTTTATTGTTCTCGACGTCGCTCTGCCTGGTCTGCCAGGAACTCCTTCTGTCCTTTGGACATTCGACTAGATGGAACATTTTTTACACAAAAAAGTGCATTAATCAATGTTCGATGACAATAAGTTTATTGAATGTTGATTAAATACACACGAGAATCGCGGGCGAAACAGGCACAATTTCGTCGAATAAATGAAATAATTGCGGCGCGGTATCACATAGCGGTGATGGCGGTAATTCTTCCATCTTGTAAAAAAAGAGCGAATGACATCGACCGCTGCGTTTAAAAACCTCTTTCATGGTTCGGGTAGAAAGAGAGAGAGAATCATCGGCGTACGTGTGGAAAAACGATGGAAGAATAGGAAGTAGTACATGCCTTTTAGAAAGTGCCGCGAACACCCATTGATATTTGCCTTCTAATTATTTAGAAATTGTATGATACCCTTTTTTACTAAGTGTTTGTTTAATTATGCTTTTAAAATACGAGTATAAATCTTGTATATTCATAGGGATCCTATGGTATATACAGAGCCCGTTAAATGATTTTGTGACTTTGCATAGTCGATCAACATGTATACATACTTTATTTTTATTTCTGGTCCTGAGTTTAAGTTGATCACTATTTTTCTTAAATATTTCTGTTTTTATTATTATTATAATAAATTTTCATATACGATAATGCCAAAGTTATTATTCCATTTTCCTTAAGCTTACATACATTTCTAAGAGATACACGAGGTCTGAGTGTATTATGTATAACACACATGTTAATAATACACTTATTAGTACACACATATAAGAAAATAATAATTGTACGATTATTTCGTACTATTTTGTTACAATTCGTAAGTCGATAACCATTTTGGTCCTCCATTATACGATCGCCATCATCATTCTGCCGGAATCGAGTCTTAGTCTACATTTTCCGGCTATATTGTCACGAAGAATTACAAGACCCTCACTATGTTGAAGTCTAACCATGTTGAGTTTGAATCTGACATTAAATCTTAAAATAGAGGTATATTTTCGCGAACGTATAATCGAAATTGATTTGCAAAGAAGAAAAATAAATTTAAATACGACCCAAGCAAACTATGCACTCTAGACGAAGGATTCGAATGCACCCCTTGATACAAATATTATACAATAAAATAATATAAAAATGTAAAACAATTATATAATTTATACACAAATTGAAGAGAAAAAATTTAATGTTGACGTTTTTCTCTCGCATTTGAGATAAATGAGTTCAAAAAAACAAATAAAAGGATTTTGTCGAACAAAAATGTGCTATATTCGATGTTATCTACCTATCATTTACAAATAAATTTTCCTAATGTTACATTAATATTGAATACACAAGTAGTGCATAGATAGCGCATAGGTCAGACTGTACATAGACTTTCAATACTTAGGTCCCGGCAAATTTTATTATCTAGTCTCGCAGATCCCCTTGACGAGGATATTGCACGCGTTCAAAAATTAGGTTGCGTTTCAAAATCAAATAAAACAATCGATCGTACGGCACGCTCTGGACAATAAGTGTTATAATTTTTTTTTTAAGTCGTCTACCCTGTAAATCGTCACCCAGGGCAGGTGCTCCGTAGCAGATAGATTTGTTTTGTAGCCCGCATGCGATTTTTTTCTTACACAGACTCATAGTTACAAAAATAAATCTCGTTCAACATTTTAAAATGTCCGTATTTTCTCTATATCAAATATTCAAATCTTATGCATATTTGTACGATGTTGATGGTCGCTCGTATCCAAAAGAAAAATCATTATCCATAGAATAGGAAAAACATTTATGAAGTTCGCTCAGTGCCTATGAAGTCATGTCTAAGAAAAGTGTTTTGTGTAAAAATAAAATATTTTTCATGGTTACACAAATAATTATTTTTAACAGTATTTACCGTCTATGAGCTTTACGCCGAGTTTCAAGACTGCAATCTTCGTTTTTTTTTTGAATTATCAGTTCAGACAGACGACAGATAAAAAAATATTTTAACATCAAATCTGATCGAGGTATCGTATTTGTTGATGGAAAATATATAGAAACCGAAAACGTTAGTGTTGGGCCGAAAGTAAAAATGTTATTTACGCACTGCCTTTGATAATCGCAATATTTATCGAATATATTTATCACAATATCGAACCAACACAACGGCAATAAATAGTAAATGAGAATAATGCCAACCTGCCAGTTGTATTGATTATTGCCAGCCAATATGACAATAATCAATACAACATTCTTTGCCAAAAACTATTGCCAGTCGGTCGAGTCAATAAGTCCTTCTCTAGATTGATAGTACTATATTATATAGTAATAGGTACAATTATAAAACATTTGAATGAAATATGTAAGATGATTAGATTGAATTAAGATGATTAATCTGTATTTTGTAATGGGCTCGGCGATGAAAGCTAAATGCAGATAGGCATAATGCAAAATCAATAATAGTTTTCTAATGTATATGATCTGTATTTTGAATCATACGATAAGACTACCTATTACTTAAGATATTCTGTACAATCTGTAAGTAAGAAACTTCGTAAGTAAGAAACCAATTTCCTATTTTTTGTGAGCCGATCTTGTACTAAATCCTATATGTTGCTCGAAGATACGTTCATGTTACACGTGAAAGCCCAATAAAAATTCGTTATGTAGTTTTGAAGGTAAGCGTGTTCAAATAAACAAAAAATAGATAAGTTTTTAAGAATAGTCCCGTTGAAAATAGTTGTGTTCTGGTATACTCTTTACATAACCCGTAATCAGTTTCTGGCAAATCCCTTTCAACACACAGACACAACGGTTCTATAGTTTAACAATTATTATATATACAAATCGTTAGTAAAATTTTTTCGACCAAATCGTCAGTGGAGAGGAATCGAGCACCTCAGCTTCTCATTCGAAAGCTACTCGCAAACAATTCTTTCTCCACCGGCATTATCATGTGGTTAGATATAATGTAAAATCAATAGTAATGAATATGAGCTTTCTTTTGATTCATGCCATAATATTGGCATGAATCAAAACCAAGCTTAGCACTTAAGATATTTTATCTATTATACAATATAGTAAAGATGCATAAATATATACTTTGTTAATTATTGAATACGAAGAGTTGAAAAATAAAGAAACATTTAAAGGTAATAAACATGAAGTCCGATTACAAAGAGTAATTATTGAAAACTGTACGTTATCGAAGCTTCATTCGCTGTTTGTCAATAAAGTTTTAACTTGTTTCGTACATGTCATACATACCGGCATCCGAATTTACATTCTTCAAATTATTTAACAAAATGAATAATAACATCGTAAATAAATAAACTACAAAAACTAAGCATTGAATATAAATTGGAAGTTTCAGAGTGTCATTGTGATTGTTGCAATATGTTAGGTCTAGAAATTTTTAGTTTAGGTTTTGATTTATAAGGTATAATACTGTCGCCGTCTTCTCACTACAATCGAGGTCATGAATATAATGTCTACTCGAAGGAGTGAATTTATGGACATAAAATCTAGTATTAAATGAAATATTTGTTCGTTATTTATACCGGCTACATTTTGCATCAATACGCAACCAATGATATATTATTGCTTACAACTATTTTAATTGTTCGAATAACTAAAAAAAACCATAAAAAAAATATATAGGAGAGAATAGTTTATCGAACGTAAATGAATATGTGAATAACCCAACAGATTTAACTGCCAACGGCGCGGATGCTTGAAGGAAAATGGTAATTTTTATTTTATATCATTTTCACAAATAGTGTTCAACTTCGTTGAACTTCGTTGAGTGTACGTGAGAATGGATTGTTATAAAAGAATACGCAGCGATGCGACGCGATGTTGAGTTACTTTCCAACTAAAATAATATTTTGAATAGAAATATCGCGTTGTTAAGGAAAATGTTGGAAATGTTAATATAGCAGCGAGTTCAAGATACATTAAAATAAATATTAATATTAAAGTAAGGTCCGTGATGTGTGAATATACTCTTTGACGTATTCTAAATACCGTGTAGCCACGTCTGAATATTTCATTTGTAATTTGCGTATGAATAACGAGCTTGTTTTATTCTGATGAAAATCTTGTCACAGACAATCATCTTGTGTCAAAGCAACTCAGATGAAAATTCCCAGACTGGTAGATTAAACCTGTGTTCGGCTAAAAGTTGTATTATATTTAGAAAACTAACCATAATTTTATTTTATGACAATATGAATATATGTTTAAGAACTTGTAAATACACCCAGGGTTTTCTTTTTAAATTGGATGGATGGGAGAATATTTTGAGCTATTAGTGGTGATGTGGAAAGTGTCAGTATCGACGTCAAAAAAGCTTTTTCAGTGAACTCATTTTTTTGAGAAAATTATTATCTTTAGAAAAAGAAAACGAATGTTGCTTGGTATAATTTCCGAAATTAATACGTAGTATATAGTAAGAAATGATGAATCCCTATTTACAGATTTTCGACGACTAGAAGAAATAGTGTATGATATGGACTTGAAAGAAATATTGTAAATTAATAATTTCCTTATAACTGTCTATTAAAAAGCATTGGTAGTCTGTGTGTATCACTTATAAATAATACATAAATCTACACAGGTTTTTTTTTGTTTGTTCCGTTATAATTATTGTTCTATACATGAGATCAGAATGAAATTTTAAATACATGTAAAGAATACATCGACTTTGTCGATAGGCTAATATATATAAAATCCTTTGTTTGTTTGGCTGTTCGCATACATTTTTGAAATTACTGAATGGATTTTAATACGATTTTCGCGGATGAACAAAACTTGACTTGGAATAGAATATAGGCTTCAAATCAAGAACAGCATCAGAAGCAGAATTGAAACGGGGACGATATCGGAGTTGACAGCAAGATCTTTCTACATGAAAGGTGAATGAAGACATTCTATGTTCAGGTATGCGAAGTTGCAGGCGAAAAGCTAGTCACTTATAAACTTGAATAACACTACGATCACATTTGTGGGATATGTTCGAAATGCATTTCGAAAAAATTAGAAAATAATTTAGCCAATTTTCAATTAGTGGTACTACGAACTATTTATCATAAACAAAATTTATTTGAAATGCTATATAGGTAACGTACAAAATCGTTTAGTTGAATAATTATTATAGGACGTCCTTCTTTTTTTTTTTGTTATTTGCTGTCAACTGAGAACGCTGGAATGATTTATGAAGTACTTTTAAGCAATTACACGAATACTATTTTTTTTCATAAACTTTCCACTTTGAAAATTGAAAAAAATTCAAAAATCGAGCTTCCATCACGTCTCGACATTTTAAAATCCTTGAAATCTATTATGTCCAATTTTCGAGTGATATCTTTGTATCTATATGTATGTGTGTTAATCTGTGTATGTGAATCTCTCTGCTTGTGTGTATGTGAACCTTTCACAACTTTTGAACGAATGAAACGACCGAAACGTGGTTTGTGGTATTCAAAAGAGGTGCTCCTAATTTAATTTTTTTCAAAATTTCAACCGAGTTGATAAGATAGACTGCAAAATGTCAAAAAGAAATTTTGAGACATGTTTGTTTTTTATATAACTTTATCGGACTAATGGACCGATCGACTTCAAAATCAAATCAGATAGATCTTTTATACATAAAGTCGCATAGATTGTCGTATAGCGCATAAAAATTGGTTTATTCATTTAAGAGATATTGTTGGAGAAAAATTTTCTATGAATAGTTTTCGTGGAATATTTTTTCAATTGCCGTATCGATAAATTCTAAAATATAATCGGTTTTCTTCCTCAAAGAGTAAGGAAACTTCTATATAAAAATGTCTTCGGTTGATTGCCGAAAACCGCATCATTATCGTTCGTTCCAGAAATATCGTTAAAAAGAAACGCAAAAAATTGTTTTTTCAAAATACCTTGTAAAATTCTTCTTAAATAAATATTTGGTACGGGTTAACTTCTTCTGTTTTAGAAACTGCGATAAATACCGTGAAACGGACGAAACTCAAGCGACGCATTCAAAAGATGTTGTACGAGAGGCTTTCATTAAAAGGCGAGAAGGAGTAAGTTGCCGGTAACTTTTGTTAAACGTTATTTTATTTCTGGAAAAAGTCGCCTTCTAGCAAAATAAAATTAGCATACCTTTATTCTAAGCTTAAAATTATTTACTTCAATAACTCCTCATCCTGAGCTATTAAAATTTTTGTACTGCAGCGACTACTGTTTCATCATGTTCGAATAATTGGCCTTTCAGACACTTCTTCAATCTTGGAAATAGATAAAAATCACTAGGGAAAAAGTTGGCTGAATATGCAGCCATTGCAGCCATTGCATCAGCGAACCTGTCAACCGAAGCATAACTGTTGTTCTACATACAAAGAGCCCGTAACAATAGGTCTACGAGCGACATATCCTATCACGAGCTACCCACGATCTTTACGGCAGAACGAAAAGACTCGCTTTAAAATTCTTATGGGTTGGAGACTTTTCTAAGTCAAATACTGTAATTTTGTTTCTGGATCGAATGGTGAAGTCGCATTTCATCCATGGGTGTAAATTTACACCCATGGATGAAATACGTCTTCACCATTACAATTGGTCGATCGACCAAAAAACTATTGGAATTTTGCTGTAACAGTTCTGAGCACTTTGGTGATACACTGCGCGGATACTTTTTTCATCCCCGAACGTTTGTGTAAAATGCTATGCACACGACCAGCCAAAGTATATGTTTATTCGCCTATAAAACGTACTGTAGCACTACGATTTGCTAAAACGATTTTTTCGACTTTTTTACCATTTCTCCGGTCATTATCGTTGTTGGGCAATCCCAGCGAGAGTCGTTGTTGGTGGATGTTCTTCCACGTTTAAATTCGGCGCACCAACGGGCAGAAATTGCTTCTGAAGTATCCTGTAAGTCTTTATTATTTCTTCATTAACTCGTTCTTTAGTGAAATTTTTCAAGCATAGACACAACACATTAAGACGGACTGCAAACAAAAGACTTGTTTTTGAAAAACCAAAAATGTTCTAATCATTTCTTTTTTTTAATTTACTCAATATTCCAGCTTTAACAGCCAGTATTTCCTTTTTTTGGTTTGAAAAAGTTTGTACCTCGTTCTCCCTTTACAGATAACGCCTCTCGTAGTCGAAATATTGAAAATGTAGCATTTTTTTAAATAACTTCTAGATTTTTGCACTTGAATAGCACGAAATTATATACCAAGAAGTTTTAAGGAGTGCCTATACGGAGTCAACTATTTTTCAGTTTTTTTTATATGGGCAGGGTTAATTAAAATATGAGAATTTATTATTTACAATTTTATAAGTACTTCATCAATTGTTCATCTTCAATGTTATTAGAATTGCCAATGTTAGGCAAAAACTAAAATAGAAATATATAATATAAAACATAAAATAAAATCGGTGGAAGCAATCAATAGCAGCCTCCCGAACCGATGAAATATCGTCGACTAGCTGCTGAAGCGTTAGGGCAAAGGTCGTCGGCGGGCCACTGCTCTCGTAGGGGTGGCTAATTTTGTAACAAAGTAGGCGATTAAATGCTCAATGTAACCTTAGGCCGTTATCGAATTTCACCTTTGATATTAATTTCGTTTCTCTATCGCACAAAACGATTGAATTTATTATGTCGTGGTACAAACAACGCATGTGGAGCTTTGTAAACAAACTTTGGAATTGTAATAAGTATTGTGTTTTCCAATCAAAAGATATATATTATTGAAAAAATAATTCGTTTAGTAAAAAAATGTGTTTGGTGTTGTTACCGCATTAGACTTCTTTTGCTAGTGATGTTAGGTTTTATCAAAAAGGAGTTTTGTTTACACTCGCATATTATTGTTTGATTCCTTTTTCTCGATGGCGAGATCATAAATATATACATGTTAATAAATTGCATATAAAAACGACAATAATTATTTCGAATAAAATGGTGTCGAAACTATCAAAGGCCATTTTTGTTGTTTGTGGGCAAAGAGTTGTAACGAGTAGCAGTATTAAAATTTGCTGTGCCGGTTTCCTTTGTATTGGACAAGCGCAACGAGACATTGCATTCATTAATGCGATGAAATCAATTATAAATCATAATAATTGTAGAGTAAATATCCGGCCATACTGACCATCTGGCATGATAAACGAGATTAAGTATTAGTTTTTCACCGAAATCGGTACTTGTTAATAATCCGACGCCAGGTAGAGTGAAATGATACATGATTGACCCGTCAGGTAAGCTATTTCATCCTCTATATTAGGCATTAGAAACCTCTACTTTTCCATAATCAAATTGAGTTGACAGAAATCTATACATGTTTTCGATGAGCCGTCCTTATTGCGAACAACTATTTGTTGGGCATTAGAATATTCAGAAACAGACACATTCACTATGCCGGTATTCAAAATTACGGTCATTAGGGAAAATACCTTCTCTATTCTATGATGTAACAACTTGTATGGGACACTGACTATTAAATGCTATTCTCATTTCGTTTACGTTTATGCATCTCGAATACTTAAAAGTGGAAGAGAAACACTGTCTATACCTCCTAAGTAATCTAAACACCCACTCTTTTGTTACCACTGGAATATTTGTGCTATTAGAGAAATTTCATCAGATCCCACCAAGACTGTATTGACGAAGTCAATCCTTCGACATAGAACAATATCGTCGGAGAACCAGCAAGAACTCGAACAAGGAACCATTGTAATACCAACTTGCCCATCATTGAAAATATAAAGATGTCCTTATGCAAAATATTATTTATTCGGTTTTCTTGCAGTGCTATTCCACACAAGAATGTTCCCAAAATATGTGGGTCCAACTTGAGTTCTAACAGATGCATATACGTATATCTGTACATATCTCTTAGTTTTAAGTTTAAGTAACGATCCATCACACGAATCAAGATCGGAATTAGGCATTTCATTAGCAACGCTGAATACACTCAATTTCGCTGTATTCTTACAAACAATGATGTGTGGCTGTTCAGTGTAGGTTTGACCGTTTAGCATGAGCTTTTCTAAAATGTCGTCACCAATCAACTTACACAAAACTTGTTCCTTTACGCCATCAATGGTTATATTTAGCGCCAATGATCCTAACGATCGCACAATTCAATTTTCGAAGTCTTTCATAACTGATGGAAGATAATCGTGCTTCAAAGCCAAATTATTGATGACAGATTCTTTAAGAAGAGTAACTTCACTTTTAAAGTATACGAACACTTCCAACGGTACATCAATGATTTTCATTTCCTTCACAAACTTCGACATTGGACAAATATCTTCACTTTTGTTCAGAGAACTTAAAAGCATCGTTTTCCGAAAATTGTTAGACTTGGTAGCTTAATTATCGGTCTTAACAAGGAAATTTCCGTTCTATGTCTGATTTTACTACACCGCGTACATTTGATGGGAGGTTTTGGGCAATGCACGAAACTGTGGTTTTTGTCTTTACAGTTATAACATTTAATGGGTGTACGAAACCTTATATTCGGGCTGTGACTAGCCAATGCCTTATTTATGTTGGGGCAGTTATTCCGGTTCTACTGCGATTTCTATCAACAAAAGTGTTTGAACGTTTACTACTCATCAAGAATAGAAAAAGTTGATCGGAGGTGACAGCAACGCATCCCTAAAGCACTT
Organism: Eumeta japonica; assembly: GCA_005406025.1. Classification (NCBI taxonomy): domain Eukaryota; kingdom Metazoa; phylum Arthropoda; class Insecta; order Lepidoptera; family Psychidae; genus Eumeta; species Eumeta japonica. The sequence goes on from BGZK01000028.1 coordinate 1,102,067, forward strand.
GATATGAGATACCTACCAATTACACCGTGAATAACACAATTTGCTGCCTGTTTTCCAACAATATTATACTGATTGAGGAAGGTTATTTTTTTCTAATAGTAAACTTCGATAGGTACGCTGAATCTACTGTTGCATTTTAGCATTTTTTCGAAGGCCTGATCATAGTTGTGTTCGTAAGGGAAGGCGACTAAAAAAAAATTAATTTTTCTCTTTTCCGTTCCTACCAAGTAAACAGAACAGAGTTCAACCCTTCGTTCCAAGTCCCAAGTTCCAAGTTCCAGACCCTGGAGATTTTGCACAGCGAAGTGAGTGGTTATCCTGTCATTACATCCATACACCGAAGCAGCGCATTGGAGCAGTGTTAGAAAGGAGTAGATTACATTTGCAAGTTTCAAATATCTTTTAAATGATTTTGAAATAAAACGTAAATTTGGAATTTCCTTCACGCTAGCGATGTAACTGTGTCGCCTTTGATTTCGATACAGAAAAGCCAGATTGTCTTTTCAGCGAACTTTATATTTCTGAATTAATCAATCACTAATATTTTTCCAGTTCTTTCAATTTTATAGTTGTTTTCAGAAGTATGTTGCCTCTTACTTTTTTATTTAGAAATAAGATTTGATTTTCCTTTCAAGAGGTCACCAATACGCTGGTGGACACTCACAACCTCTGAGGAGTCCTCTGTAAGTGTTCATGGGCGGCGGTGACCATCTGCACTTTGATGGTTCAACTGCTTGTTTTCTCTTTGAATATGCTATAAAAATGTCAGTATTTAGTTTTATGGCACTTATTCTTCTTAAGCAATAGTCACTTTCCGTAGCGCTAATAGGGTGCACTGTTAAAGCTCTATGTTTATGTGATAAGTCCCGACATTCATATACCTTAATCGATTAACTTTTAATGACTTTTTAACGACTTAACGATTTTAATTAAGCTAATGAATATCACAAAATAATACGAAATATTTTAATCTATAACAATGTCTGTTCGAGATTCTCTCGTAGTACCGAGATTCCTTCCTTATTCTTAATAAAAAATGCAGTATTTCGCACAAGTTTTAAACTGTGTGACTTAAGTAATTTCTGTACTCCGTCTTCGGACTTTAAATTTGCTGAATGAAACGGATGAAGGGGCCGGATTTCAAGGAAAAACAAATTAATTTGATTAACTCCCAAATTGTTCGTTGTTCGTTTGAAACTTCAAGTGATTGTTTGTTACGGGGATGAAGTTTTAAATTAAATTTATTATAATTTTATGTAGAGCGCCCCTATCGACACAATGTTTTTATAAAAAACACAAATTATTTGACGAAAAGTATTGACAGTGCGATATAGAAATGGAAATAGCAGTAATTATACTAACATTAATAGTAAATTACCTTGTTTTGAGATTCACTCGTAGAGGGCTCTGCAATTGATACATTTCTTTCTTCAGACATTATTTTGTACAAATATCTTCTCTTCTTACGCTATTCCCTAATGAAAATTGAACTTTTATTCTATTAGAAATGTATAAAAACCTTCTTTTTAGTGTTCAACTTATAATAGCAAAAACTTCATTCTTTGAAAGTATAACTATTTAAATTGTTACGGTAATAAATTATTTTTATTTTCATTGAGAAATTTTCAAACTTTATCTATTGTACACAGTTAATCCTCGCTGCCGATTCCTTGAATGCTCGTCAACATATTTCAAATAAGCTGCTATAGCTATATCACACGACCACAAGAATGCGTACAGCTTTTCAAAGCTTGCGGACAATTTGATTCGTGAATGAGTGCATCTTTAATTGCAACCCTTTACAACTCTTATTATCCTAGTACCGAGAATACGATGAAACGTTGCCAGTCTACAATCCCAGTCTCACTATGTATTTATACGTGTCATTATCTGATTAAGTTCTTTTCCGGCTTCGTATGCAGTTGGCTTGACTGACTCCAAGTTGATAGCACTGGAGAATAGAAGACTGCGTTTTTATAAGAATAATCAAAATTCTGATATATCGTGTGATTCGATATGCAAATCTCGTCATGAGTGGAACAAATTAGTGTTAGTTTGTGTGAAATTATTAAAATATTGAGAGCAAAGCCTTTCAATAAGTAAATTGTGCTATAAAAGTCACCATGTATAAAAGTAAATTTATATTTTGTAATAAATATAATTATAGTTAAAAAACTAAGTACCGTCCATAGAAATGTTATATTTTTATTTAAAGACTAGAATCGGTGTCACCACACTTTCAGATTACATTTGCTAAGTGCATATAAATCTGAAGTATATTATTGATTGAGTTTGACAAAGCAAAATTGCTTATAAAAAAATTGGTTGCCTGTAAAGTCGGTATACGGGCGAAAGTTTTACGTGACAACGACTTTGAGTGGTAAAATCATTTTAATGTGAATATTCATTCGTATAGTAGGAAGAAGGATGAAATAATAGTAACAATTTAAAACATTTATTTATACAAAGAATTATATTTAAAACATTTATTTATACAAAGAATTATATTTAAAACATTAATTTATACAAAGAATCTCGCACTGAATTTCATATTAACACAATTTTATTTTTACCTTTACACATACATACGTATTTATATACAAATATACATACAATAACTTGCAATACATTTGCGTACAATGAAACAGCGTTTACTACAACTTAACTTGTTCCTATCTGAGTGGAAGGGACGCGTGCCTTTCACTTTTTATGTCTGTCTCTCTCGCTCTTAGGCGGGCTAACCATGCCCGAGTGGAAGGGACGCGTGCCTCTCACTCGCTCTCTCATTGTGAGCGCATAACGTGAGCGGAGCGTAACGCAGTTTCTTGAAGTGTCACCCGGCAAACCAATTTATAAGACGTTGTCACGTCAAAAGCGTTTTGATATTCTAAAATACTCGTTATTTATACTGCCTTGAACCTAAATAATCTAGCACCACATGTGCCCTTAAAGATTCGAATGTCCGTACATAATAAAGAAAATAAATTATGAACTTAGTGCACAAAGAATAATAAAACTTAATACTTCTGAAGACAAGAACTATTTTACAATTGCTACTTTTAACCATAAAAGGTTTAGTTCCAAGTGAATCATTTTTATGACTTTGTTTTTAGTGTTGTGGCTAGTTGAAGCTAATATCGATATTTTTTTAAATATAGTGCTATTAAATGTAACAATTGAAATAATTCGCAAAATTTTACTAAAACAGTACTTTTAACCAATGCAATAAAATGCAGTATTTATTTACATATTCATATCTTTATTGAAATATTACTTATAATAAGTAAACATTGTCCTTAAAAACGAATATATACTTATTTTAAGCAACTGTCTTTTGTTTCGTCGTTAGAGTTTTTTAATAAAAAGTGATGTTTTTTATGATATTTTATTAAATATAAATAGCTTAATAACTTTAATTAAATAAGTTTTTTTTTTAAACTACTTTGTCAACCAAAGTTCATTTTCAAAGGTAACTTATAAGTAATGAACCGCACTAGTTAACAATTAATAAACAAAATTTTTATGATTTCAAAATTAATCGATAAATATTTTTATCGATATTAGGTATTTAAAAATGTCAGCGCTAACTAAGCACCGGTAAGGGAAGTGTTATAGGGGAAACCATAATTCCGATACCACGGAAGAAAAAACATAACAATTTTATCTCTTAAATAATCGTTGTACACTGCTTTTTTCCAAACTTTTTGAGTATAAATACACTACGTACAGATCAAGCAATGTACACAAGCGCTAACAATTTTTTTCTCGGGTTTAAAGGTGCAGCTTACATAATTATATACAGTAAATAGTGTTTTATGGTAATTTTACATAGATTTTTAATTTACCGATGATAAGCAATACCTCCTCGGGTCACACTTGACACTTGATTACGGTGTTTACATTAATTAGGTCTTTTCGTTGCAAATGCCTACTTGGCACGGCGCGCGTTCCGAGTTCACTCTGTCATTTGCTCATATATCGGCCACACACATTCTGCCCACTTACGATTTCTATTCTCTTTGTGAGTTTTACTGAATTCATCTATAAATAACATAAAAAGTTATTGGTAGTATGACTATGTGTATATACTCATTGTATAAAAATTATTTATTTATGTTGATATATTTTAGCATCGTGATAGTGGCAAGTAAGTGCCTTTTAAAATCTGGATATTTAGGTATAAGTGAGCATGGAGTACTCCTCCCGGTAAGCGATGTCCTTCCTTGGTAGGCTCTTACATTTGAGGAGATGCTGATATGGAAGAATCTTCAAAATAAAGGTTCAGATCAGCCACGACATGTGTAGAGTTTCTTCTCTTACGGGGCTGTATTAGAAAAGGGATCGATGCAAGCACTGAGATTATTTGAACAGAAGTGTATTTCCCAGCTGCTAAGGGCCTAGGACTTTAAATTAAAATGTTCATTCCATTTTTATCGATTAACCTACGCTGCGGTATTGATTGAGTGGTTGAGAAAGCCGCCAACGAATCGTAATGCATAGGTTAGATTCTGACCACGAATGAATTGAGCAACGATTTTTAAGACTCGAGTCAATTTAGATCACTTGTTTCGCGCCTCGGCGACCGCATTAAACCGCCGGTCTCGGATGTATCCACCGTATCAGTGACGACGGTCGTTGGCTCATACTGGGTCAACATAGAAGGCTCATAATCCAAGCATATCAATTGGAAACAAAGTTAATGGGAGAGCATCCGGATTAAAACTATTGTATCTGATACGACAGAACATATATTGTCGAACACCAAGTGATTAAAGTAAGCAGGTGTGAGAAGGGGGTATGAATGGCACCGCATTTTATATCAGGGAATGGTCTGATAACTCTAAGAAAAGATGCACAGATTTCTGATATATGAGAAGTCAACAAAAATCTTCAATAACGAAAGAAATGTTTCCAACACGTAATGCAGGCGTTGATGACACAACATTATTTGCGCGAGACCGCGGATCGGAGGTGAATCATATGTTTTCCTTATAGAATTAATAAGATACAAAAAAGCATGCGAGTCACCTGAAAGTCGGTGATCATCACCGTCTGTTGACACGCGAACCTCAAGGGAGTTACTAGTGTGTTGGCGGCCTTCGAGGAGGTTTGTTTCCCTGTATTGATATACATGATCCAAGTTATTCGTCTCTGTGAATTTTGAAGTCATCCAGAACGAGAATCTAGTTTCAGTTATTAATAGCTCCACTGCTAAGGAATATACAACCTCCCACGATCTTTCTATTGTAGTTAGAAGAGCTTGTGTTTAAGGTCTTCTCGCTAGCCCAATACGGGTTGGTGCCGCTAATGTCTTGTGTCACTGATGTCATTGTTATTGACCGAGATTGATGGATGACCGGAATGACAGCAACAAACGGCTTTACGTGTCTTTTTAGGCGAGAGTGTTGAAGGCAGTACTGTTTTGATTTCACTTGAACTAAAAAGTTATACATTAACTATGGGGCCTGCACAAGCATGCGTAGGCACAAGAGTGCTCTTCGCAATTTTTTTTTAATTTTATTGTTATTATTAATGAGTCGGTAGAAGCATTAAAATACAATGGTAGGGATGTAAGTGGGAGTGGTCATTCCTAAAATATATTCTAAAACGTCCCGCTCCCGTGGGCGCATTGCATTCGGGTGTTCATTTTAAATTTCGTGAAATAGTACATAAATTGTAATACTTAATAGGTAAGCAAGCATTGTAATATATATAAAAAAAAATTACCTCGTAATTTTGATATTCGTTCAAAAAATGTTTCGGCGTTCTTATTAAAAAATACCACGAACGCTGTCTCGTAAGCTAACCCGACTTATCGTCGTAGGCCTCGCCCAAAAGCTCGGTTAATCCGTCCCTTTGTTTCGATTAGGGTTGCGGGTTTATCTATCCGAGGACTATTCGATGATGCAGTGTGTAAAGATGGCTCAAGCTAGAGTTGTATGAAATTTATAAATTGCGGGATATGGATATTGAGATATTTAAACAAAGCAATTAAATATATATTGAGTAACATGCTAATGAAAGGTCAAATGTAGTAAAGCTATGTACATGCCATAGAGTCATGTCATAAGCAACTTGGCCGCAAAACGAAATTGGGCCGGCTGGACCGGCAAGATATCACACTTTTACAAGATACAGACGTCCAGTGAGTGAAAGTTCCGGGGACCCACTCTTCCTCATATTACTCCATTCCCTCTTCTTGGTCATCTCACTCTCCTCGCCGTCAGCCCGTTCCCTGCTATACCAGGTATTCTATTTCTACCCATATGTCAGTGATGTACTTGCGACTGCTCTAGGGTTACGAGTGTCCATGGATGGCGGTGACCACATACTCTTTGGTTGCTCTAATGCTCGTTTGTACCTCTCAAATGTTATTTTATAGCATTTCGAGGGGTAAACGGACAAAGGGGCAAGGCGCATAAATGGACGTCTCAGAATTTAAAACTAGTTATATTCAGTGATTATATTATTTATGTCGCACTTAAAAATATTGTAGTAGGCGGGAATCGTCTTGTACTCGCATAACTTTTATAATTATATGAGATCACATGTCATTGGCGTAGTAACGCGAGTATTGGTGAACATGCAGAACCTTGCGGATTTTGGTATAGATGGACTGAAATTTGCTACAAGAGCGACTCGATACACCGGTCGATCGATATCGTTAGATTTGTTGCCCGCGTAAACAAATGTAACATATGTCACCCTTGAACGTTCACCACAGCATCCCGGAAGGTATGAATCTGAATGTCTCTGTAATTTGTTGCGAGGCTGGTTTCCGTCGGAATTGTCTAATTGTTTTGTTTAAACGATAAATACCGCCCCACTCCGCATTGACGCATTGATTGATTTGGAAATGAGTTTCGTATTGATTCTCGTCAGATGGCTGTGTGATGTAGACGTAATGATGCTAAGGTAAATGTTTCAAAAATTTAATTTAAAAAAAATCATATAAAAAGATATTGTGGTCACTACTTTACCAAGACTAGAATAATCAAGTAAGAGACTATTAAATAATAAACTTATAATAATTGTGTCTTTTATATAAATGACGCACAAATTGCATGAATTTCGGAGAATAGTTCAGTATATACATTCGACGCTACAGCCTAAGGCTCATGCAAGAGATTTTAAGCGAAAAAATGTTAAGAAATATAGTATGGTACGTATTCGAGATGGAAACACTTTCTTCCAATTTTTGTGACTAATTTCCTGCTGAGTAATACCGGTTAATATAAATTTTCCTACTTAAGTGGTCGAATTGGATAGATAAAATTATGCTGAATACTTGAAAAATACGTCAATTTCTCGAGTCGCAATACCTCATGTTATTCTATAAAAGGAGTTGTACTAATTGATTCACTAACTAATCACGTATAAAACGAGACATTTCAATGTCCAAGGCCAATGTATGTTCAGGGTAATTGTTCAATGTCTGATAGGGGCCGGATGAGCGCCGCAAAAAACAAATTAATATTCCGTGAACGGTCTTCGAAAACAGATTTACCATAAAACGGTGGTTCTAGGAGCGGACTTGGAAATATTTAGATCAAAATAAGAATTATTTGTGTTGCAGATGCGAGAGTGTGACACTAACCTCGATACTAACCTGCTAGGCCCGCGTGGTAATTAGGATGCGTCAAAGGGTGTAGGGCAGAATAGGGTAGAATCATGCCCAGTAGTGAACAGACTTAGTTCGGCTGCAATGACATTTTTCTACAAAGTCGCAATGCGTTCGATTACTCACTAAACTACAACTTTACAAGTTGAAATTCTAAAGGCGTACAAAGGGATTCGTGTAAATACGGCCCTATACAGTATATTCTTTTTCCAATCGCCCAAGTGGCTGGATACTCCTTTAGAAGTTCACGTATTTATATAAGATCAAAGCTACCCTTTTGCGTAGTAAAAACCGTCAAAGGAAAACTAAATAACGTACTGTATTAGCTTACAGAAAATCGAGTGCCTTTTCATAATAGTAAAGAAAACGTATAAGACATCTTAAATATTGCATTGTTTTAGCACATCTTAAATTATACATGGTTGCTGAAACTTTTTGGAGTAAAAAAAATAACATGCAGTGGTTTCATAGAATTTTTACTCTTGAAAAGTACAAAACTAATGTCTAATTGCTTCAATATACATGTAAAACTTTAAGACGTGTCTGAGTATTTTTTGCGACTGCCAGTTGATACTACAGTGAAAACTTTCAATAAGAATACATTTATATTTTTATGAAATTGTTTTTTGTCTGTGGCCGGATCGCGGACGGTGAAATATAATTATAGTAACAATAGTGAAAATACAAAGTTTATGGCTTAGAAAATAATTATGAAACGTTTTATAGTAAAATGAAAAAAAAATATGACTTTTGTAAACTGTAAGAGTTTATTATAAGCTGATCGTTTGAAGCTTCATTTGACAATATGACAACTTACCACGTGGTGTTGCGAAAAATAAAAAAAATGTGTCGTTGTTTTAAAAAATAAGAAAACATTCTGGAAAGATACTCACTGCACCTGTCTCTCCTCCATCAATTCGATGCTCCTCTATCAGATATCCTATGCCCTTCCAAGAGCCTGGCAACGCACTTGCGGTCCTCTGGAGCCGCAAGTGTCCATGGGCGGCGATTACCATCTACTCTGTTTTGGCTCGCCTACTTCATGTCACGTCAACTACACTAGAAAAAAAAAGTGTGTGTGTATTAGTGTACACACGTAAGAAGTGAACCTTCTTTATGACATCATTTTTCGATAAATGATTTACTATTTACAACTTCACAGAAATTGGTTGAATAAAGCTAAATTAGATAAAGTTTATGCAAAAGGCTTTTATTATCATAGACATGGATACAAAATAATACAATTATTTCACCTTTCTGCTACTAAGATTATAGCATTTCATTAATTATAATAGAATTATTACTATTATTGTTATCGTTATTATATATTTTTGTAATTAATGGCTTAACTCACTGATATTTACAATCAAAACTAAGGTTAACCTGAAATAACCTTAAAAATGTAACTACTCAAAACGGGCCGCAAAATACATTGGAGACATTTACCAATCCCTACTCCGCTGGAGAAAGTATACTTCGAATCACGCGTGGTAGGGATAAGAAAAAGATGGCGCGTAACGGAAAAATGTGACGCGTAACGAAAAAATATTACACTAAATTTTTTTCCAACCCCGATAAAAAAGTTTCACTTCAAAAAAGAAAATGATATTCTCGATATTCAAAACTGAGGGGAAATTAAGCGTAAGAAAAATAAATACGTTATTGACATTATTAAATTTTTGGTCACATTCTATATTAAAAACTAATTGAAATAGTTAATTATGACACTATGTTTATTGGAACATATAATTTTAAATATTTTATGCACAAATAATATTTATGCTAATGAAAATTCAACCAATATCATTTTAATAGTAAGTGCCTGGGTAAAGAGTTTTGTTCGGCGTTTTGTTTGCGGTGTGATTATCACAAATACCCACGAGAAAAGTTGCTTATGTTCAAAGTTTCTTGATAAAGATTTAAATATATAATGTACAGATACTGCATAATATGCAAAATATACCCACGTATTTTATATTTATGCGGTGTCATTTGTTGTTCATAAACAATGACAGCAACAATATGATTTAAGTACTCCAAAATTCTAGGAAACGACACTAAATAAAAAAAGGTGTAGATTTTTTATGTCGTTTTTCCAAGGTATGCTCATCTAAGTGTTTAGGACCGTCTCCGAGATAGCTATACACGCACAAGCACACGCACACGCACACGCACATGCAGACGCACACGCTCACTCACACACACACACGCGCACACGCATTTACATTTATTTGCATTTATATTGTTAAGTCGTGTTTTTTGTCCGTGCATTACGTAAAAAGCGTATCGATATAAGACTGTAACCAGTCAATGCGATAGGTGGTTTGTAAATGGCATAGGCTATTTACAAAATAAAGAATGTAAAACTGTGTTGATTTGATTGTAATTAAATTTTGCACATTGATAAAATATGTTCCGGAACAGGATACTAGATTAATATCATAAGATTTTATCATATAACAACATTACTTTTCATTTAAAAAAAATGTATTAATACCAGTAAAAGTGGTTATCTAATATCATTAAGACTCATGGACAAGGAAGAACCAAGACTAATGTCGAGACCTATTGCTATAAGAATAGCAGAGAGCGGGGTCGGACCTGACAATGGAAACAGAATGGACATCGATAACAGGATCGGCATGAAAATTGACAGTGAGAACGGCTAATTTTAAAAGTGAAAGAATTCATTCTTTGAACAGGTGAGTGAGACCACGGTATATTTGAATTACAAAAAAAAAAGTATGCTAAATGTTAATTTACGAGCAGGGAAGCGGGTGGTTACAGCGACGATTGTTTTTTACTTAAAATATTTCAATTTCTTTTTCTATTGTACGAGAAAAATGCTTATTTTAAAAATTGTAATTAAAATATTCGATTATTAACTATGAATTGTTTGACAGTATTTATAAAATTTTATGGTAATTGCATAAAAACTGTAATCGAATGCGAATCTAGTTTCTGCCAGATATAAGGCAACACTGATAGACAGAATAAACTTTGCAATAGGGTTCCGTTAGGTCCGTTCGGGTACAGAACCCTAAAGACTATGTTAACTAAAAACGGAATACTTATAAACAGGAAAACCTCGTCCTGAACTAAATATAGTAAACGTACTTAATTAATGGCACGTCATCAAGCCAGGGTATTATCGGATATCAGATGAACGTTCCAGGAAATGGTCTCAAGGAGGTATACCTACGCGTCTGATACACGTATAAGGGAAATCTTACACCGCGTGTATTCGTGACGACACTTATTACGAGCTTTCCGAGAAGCAGCTTACGTCCTTGGCCTCCTCCATATTACTCTATGAAAATAAAGGATAAATTATCATTTCGTGGTTATTTATTGCGAGAGGTAGAAACAAATTTTAGAATACAATATAGTATTGAGTACTTACGTATTATTCTGGTATCCATTTAATACAAATCAAAATTGACGTTTACGAGAATGTGGACGACCCGCTCTTGAAAATTGTTAAAATTCGATTAACCAAACGAAAAGTAATTATAATAATCATGATACAAACAAGTTATTGCAAAAAGGCATTACCTAAAATGTGAAAATTTATTCGAAGTTGTTAAATTTTATATGAAAATAGGAAATAAGATTTTTAAGTACTGAAACAACATATGTGCCACCACAACAAAACAATTACGAAAGCCATCGGAAAATTCTAACAATTTAACGAAAATCTAAACAAATTTAAACAAAACAATTTCATAATTAAGGATCCACGCGCCAACATCTAATCATTATAATGTGATTATGATTTAATTTGTGACTCATTCGATCAATAAAATCAGTGGCCTATTGACGCCGAAACAAACCCCCTAAATTATTGCAACGCTAGGTTTCATAACGCGTGTCTGTGTTTTTCTATAATCAAATACTTTTAGTATGTGTTTTTCTATAATCAAATACTTTAAAGCAGATGCTTGAGATTTCATAATGCGTGTTTGTGTTTTTCTATAATCAAATACTTTAAAGCAGATGCTTGAGATTTCATAATGCGTGTTTGTGTTTTTCTATAATCAAATACTTTAAAGCAGATGCTTGAGATTTCATAATGCGTGTTTGTGTTTTTCTATAATCAAATACTTTAAAGCAGATGCTTGAGATTTCATAACGCGTTTTGTGTTTCTATAATCAAATACTTTGAATGCTTGAGATTTCATAACGCGTGTTTGTGTTTTTCTATAATCAAATACTGCAGATGCTTGAGATTTCATAACGCGTGTTTGTGTTTTTCTATAATCAAAACTTTAAAGCAGATGTTGAGATTTCATAACGTTTGTGTTTTTCTATAATCAAATACTTCGGATGCCGAATTTATGTATGTGTTTTCTATAATCAAATATTTAAGGCATCTGTTTTAAAATATTTAGAAAACACATACCAAATTGTCTGAAGTCTGTTTATAAATATTGCACTGTTTTTTTTTAACTTCCGTACGTGCGTACAATTCTCTTCTTTTTGTTTCTATATTACTGTTGAAATACGCTTTTTAATTTAAAAATTAAAAGAAGTAAAAGTATGAGATACAAATTCCGAAGTGATTCCACAGAACGAAACGGTTTGGTAACATAAGTTGATTCGATATTCATCATAAATGCTAGGCGCCCAGAATATTCTAGTATAAGCGATGATTATAAGTTCGATAGAAACTTTTCTCTTAGAGGTACTCACTTAAGGGACGAAGTAATCGACTTAGTTAAGTGCGACGATTAATGCGGAATAATACGTAGGGTTGAGATTCTAACAGAACGCGAAACTAGAAATGGGATCAATAGCGGGAATGTGATCGAGAACGGAACACAAAATAATCCTCATACCGGAACGTAGAGAAACGTAAAAGGGTTAGTACATTACGTGATTACGCGCATAGGCGCGATTCTTAATTTCGTTCAAAGCAATCAAATACGAGATGATACTAACTTAAGTTGGAGAACTATGTAACTAGCTTGCTGAATATATTATTTCTGAAAGGCTTTTTTTTTTTGTCGCTACGCCGTATTTCCCTATCATACTTCAACAAGATCAATGATCGAGACATCGCCTAAAAATTAATTTCATCGCTGATGATGAAAAATAAACGAATGTAGTGTAGTAGTCTATTTAGTTTGCGGCACCAGTCCCAAATGCGCTGTTGTTATTGGAGTAGACAAAGCGACGTAAATGTGGGTATAATAAAACCCAAGCCCGCGTACTGTTTGTCGTCAGTGTATTGGTCCGGATGAAGCTGCATCCAGCTAGAATGTTGTTGAAATTGAACACTATTGTTTTGCTCGAGCACTGCGTCGGCGGATGCTCTTAGCGTCGTAAAGTGACGTACAAAGACTTCTAGAGAGTAATTGTTTGGCCACTGAATACATTAGTATAATGATTTTGCTAAAACGTGGAGTTCACTCGTAAAATCATTAACGCGTTTTATTGTTAATAGAACCACCGCCAGTATTGCGATTTTGAGATAAAATCCATGGTTTGTTTTAATTAAAATGTGTATGCCTATGAGCTATTAAAAACTGAGTTGTATGCGTAAGTAATTCGCCAATAAAATTAATTTGTATTGTATCCCCTTTATATCTGTTCTATATTATTATGTCTATATTAAAATAAAATTTTGCAATGTCACAGTGCACGAAATGTAATTAAACTATAAAATTTACATGATCGGCTCTTAAAAGAAAAAAAAAAAAAATTTATTAAATTCGAAATAAATTTGTAGGAACGTCATGCACGCGAGTTTTTAAAATAAAGCTTTCTTGGGTGCGGCTTAACTTAATTATTTTTTGGCCAGAAGTAACGTTTTGTAAAATGTATTATAATCTGTTTGCACAATTTCTTTATTTATAACTTGAATTTAAATTTGTCGTTAAACCAGGAATATTCAATTTCAAATTGGCCGATATTCGAAATCGACAACTTTAATGTAAGCCTCTAATCTGTTTAGTCTAATACCTTTAAATGAACAATTCTTGTATATTTAATCAGAATTTCGGGAACGGCTACAACGACTTCGATGAAATTTAGTATGCAAGGGTTTCGGGGGTGATAAATCGATCTATTTAGGTTTCATTTGTAGAAAATCTCGTTTTATTCGTATTTTAAGGCAATGAATAAGAATTAGAATACGAAGGTAAATTTTGATTTATATCGAAATTTGAAAATATCGACAAGATTACAATAGCACAGTTAGGGAATTGGGATTTCCGAATCCAAAACGTTTCGCTTCGATTCCATATGATTAATTTTTTCAAGTTTTTTAGTTTTTTTTTCATTTTTTTTCTTTTATGAGAGAAAGTTTCTTTTTTTTTGTGAGAAAAACTGTCATTGGGAGCAACTAACTGCTTTATCGACACAGCAACACTAAAGCTACTTGACAATAGATGGCGTTTTTAAGCAACACTAAGCCAATGAGTGTTTGGTTTGAAGTTAGAGAAAATCAATTGTTTACTTATGTTATTGATAAAATGTGTGTCTTTTTAAGTAACAAATTAATTCAAGATCTCGATTTAAGTCTATAGTATTAAAGTTTAGCGTGACTTATTGATAATGAATTTAATCGTAATATTTGTAAAAACGTTAAATAAAAAACTTTCACTTCAGTCGCGCGAATAAACGGAATTATGCTTGTTGATGTTTCATCCACCAAGGGCTTAGACGATTTTTGCCCGTTTTTGATACCGATTCTGAAGGAAATCTTCAGATTTTTCCTTTTTTTTTCAGCGTTGTGGATACTGAATAATCATCTTTGACACTAAGGCTAGCGACGTAAAAGTTCAGTATCAGACTGTCTATATTCAGCTGATACTTTAATGTATCAATTCAGACAATGATACATTAAAGTATCAGCTGGATTAACGGAAATCCCAAATGCGATAAATATCAGTAAAATATTAGTCTCAATAAAATCAATTAAGCTTACGTCCAAATTTCATATGTACGGTAGAGTGATTCGATACGCTCGTATACATAATGAAAGACCAATTGAATAAATTTCTTCAAATAAATGAATTTCCAATACATTATACCTAACAATTATAACACAATAGCAAATAAAACATTTTGCACAATGTATAATGAAACAAAATGATATAAAATAAAATTAAATTAAAGAAATAAATAAAATAAAATGTAGGCAGTTAAATCTTGTAGTTTAAGAATTTAAAATATAGTTGTCATTATCATGTTGTTGAAGATTTCTTATATTCGAACTGTATGTATTTTAGCACATTTTTTGTTACTCTGAGAGCTAATAAAAACAAAAATGAGAGGCAAACTCACGAGAGGCCTATCGATTTCGAACGATAAAACAAATTTTCATAGTGCTTAGGCAACATAACCAGCGGTAAGTGAAAGGAGCTTTGTAAAAATTAACAACTTACGCTACAGTCCAAACTTAGCACACTGCAAATGCTTAAAAAGTTAATTTATCAGTATGTGAGCATTGGCTGCATTGAAAAAGAAACTATCTGTGCTCGTGTAGAGCTGCAATTTTACGATGAGAGTCTGGTGGTTGTGTGTAGAGGTATGTATTGTGGCTGTATAGAATAATGTGAATCAGTGCAAAACTAACTACAAGTATGCGTATTTGTTCGTTCCGGCTTTTGGACGTCCATTGCTGGACATGAGCCTTCTCCTTCTTGATTTCTACCACGTGGTGGTCCTGGGTTAGTTGTGACTAACGATATCAGACTCCTGGCGGAGATATGATGTGGCGTCGTGCCGTTCAAGACTGACTGCCGCTTGTAGTCATTGGTTCCACTGCTATTCTACCGATTGCTGATTCTGCGAGTTGCGTGTGTGTT